>LOEQ01001756.1:152042-185084 GCA_001685075.1 Bramus lutescens
AGAAAGAAAGAAAGAAAGAAAGAAAGAAAGAAAGAAAGAAAGAAGAAAGGAAGGCAGGAAGATAGAAAGGAAGGAAAAAGAAAGAAGCTCCCTTAAAAATACAAATGCTACAGGCTGGGGAGACAGCTCACCCACTGAGGTGCTTGCCTTACAAACATAGGCTGCTAGGTTTGGATCCTTGACACACACAGAGAATGCTGGTCACCACAGTAAGTGTATTTATCCTCTCCTGGGGGAAGGCCAAGACAGGAGGATCCCTGGAACTCACTGGCCAGCCAAACGGGTAAGCTCCAAGTTCAGGG
Organism: Bramus lutescens; assembly: GCA_001685075.1. NCBI lineage: Eukaryota > Metazoa > Chordata > Mammalia > Rodentia > Cricetidae > Bramus > Bramus lutescens. Next base: position 152,345 of record LOEQ01001756.1, read on the forward strand.
AGGAACTGTATCACAGAAAAGGAGGTGGAGAGTGATAGAGAAAGACACCAAACATCAACCTGTGGCCTCCATGGGTACATATGTACAAGTACACACACACATGCACACACGTGAATGCACATGCACACATACAATTCCAATGCCAACCACTGCCCTAGATGTCACATATAAACAATTATTTATTCATTATATACATTTGCACAAAGTTTTTGTAACATGACTAATAAAAACCCAGAGATAGATATTGGGGTTCAACCTGAAGGTCAACAAAACCATTAGTCACTGGCTCTTAATCTACCTCAGTCCACAATGGTGATCCTGCCTCCAGGATTTCTCAGAATGATAATGAACCTGAGAGCTGTCTCCTCCCGTCTTATATTCCTCTCTAATGTTGGGATTAAAGGTGGGCACCACGGATACCACCAATTTCTATGACAACTAGTATGACTACTACTGTCTGGCCTGTAAAGTTGATCAGTGCAGCTGTCTTACTCTCTGATCTTCAGGCAAGCTTTATTTACTAAAATACAAGTGAAATATCTCTGTTGCTGTATAATCAGAAGTTTTGTAGGAATTTTTTTTCCTTTACTCTTCCAACAAGAGTCACATCCATTGGAACATGAGATGAAGTCCCATACTGGTCCCTTACAGAACTATCTAAAAAGGTAAAATTATAAATTAACCCAATTGTATACAGTTAGATACGTAAACATCAGCAAAGGGAGTCCCCTTCTCCACACTGCACCCCTCCTATAAGAATCACAGTACACAGCTGATGTGACAACGGCCTCACCAAAGCTGAGGTGTGCTCATAGGAGGCTGCAGACAAAGACCTCGACATTGAGGCCTTACATCCCCAAGCTCGGATAATCAGTGGCTTTCCTAGGTGTACTTCAAAAATTCAACTCTCATTGTTTTTAATTTATTTTTAACCTCATTTCACATTCCATCCACAGCTCTACCCCCAACTCCTCCGGCTGCCCCCCACTGCTTCCACTCACCCCACCCCATCCACTCCTTAACAATGGATAAAGACTCCCATGGGAAGTCAAAAAGTCTTGAGAGAGATGAAAAGGAAGAGACTCAGGCTGGAAGCTGAAGATCAGCATGCCTAGGCAGATGGAAGAGGGAGTAGGCATGGCCTGTCTCTTAAAGGGACAGGACAGACCATTACAGTGTGTTCTACTGGGGTTATATTTAGGAAGTGGTTTCCTGTGACAGTGAATTCATGTGTACTTCCCACTTTCTCTTCTGTGAGGTTCAGTGTAGTTGGTTTTATGATGAGGTCTTTGATCCATTTAGACTTGAGTTTTGGGTATGGCAATAGACATGAATCTATTTTCATTCTTCTACATGTTCATATCCAGTTATACCAGCATCATTTGTTGAAGATACTTTCATTTTTCAATTTTATAGTTTTTGTATTTCTTTGTGAAAAATCAGGTGTTCATAGGTGTGCAGATGGATATCTGGGTCTTTGATTTGGTTCCATTAGTCCTCCTATATGTTTTTATGCCAATACCAAGCTGTTTTCAAGAAAGTAGCTCTATAGTAGAGTTTGAAGTCAGAGATTGTGATGCATCCAGAAGTTCCTTTATTGTATAGAAATGTTTTGATTGTCCTGGATTCTTTTGCTTTCCTATATATAGTTGAGTATTGTTTTCTCGAGGTCTGTGAAGTATTTTGCTGGGATTTTAATGGGCATTGTTTTGAATCTGTAGATTGTTTTTGGTAAGATTGCCATTTTTACCATGTCATTCTCCCTACCAAAGATTATGGAAGGTCTTTCCATTTTCTGGTGTCTCCTTCAATTTCTTTCTTCAAAGATTTAAAGTTCCTGTCATATAGATCTTCTACTTGTTTGTTTAGAGTTACTCCAAAATAATTTATGTTATTTGTGGCTATTGTGAAGGGGAATGTTTCTCTGATTTCCTTCTCAGTCCATTTATTATCTGTATAAAGGCTACTGGTTTTTGGAGTTAATCTTGTATCCCACCACATTACTGAGGTGTTTATCAGCTATAGGTGTTCCCAGGTAGAGTTTTGGGGGTCAGTTATGTATAATATCATATCATCTGTGAAAAACAATAGTTTGACTTCTTCCTTTCCAATTTGGATCCCCTTGATCTCCTCTTGTTGTCTTATTGCTCTAGCTTGAACTTCAGTACTATATTGAATAGATATGGAGAGAGTGGACAGCCTTGTCTTGTTCCTCATTTTTGTGGAATCGCTTTGAGTTTCTCTCCATTTAATTTTATGTTGGCTGTTGGTTTGCTGTATATTGCCTTTATTATGTTTAGATGCATTCCTTGTTTCCATGATCCCTCCAAGACCTTTACCGTGAAGGGGTGTTAGATTTTGTCGAGGGCTTTATCAGCATCTAATGAGATGATGATGAGTTTTTTTTCTTTTAGCTTTTTTATATGATGGATTACATTGACAGATTTTTATATGTTGAAACAACCCTGAATCTTGGTCATGGTAAATGCCTTTTTTATTTGTTCTTGTATTTGGTTTGCTAGTATTTTCTTGAGTATTTTTGTACCAGTGTTCATAAGGAAGAATGATGAGGAGCCCTCCTTCTTTGTGTGGTTTGAGTATCAGGGTTACTATAGCCTCATAAAAGGAATTTGGCAATGTTCCGTCTATTTCCATTGTGTGGAACAATTTAAGGAGTGTTGGAATTAGCATTTCTATGAAGTTCTTGTAGAATTCTGTGCTGAAGCTATACTTGGCTTTTATTTTTGGTAGGGAGACTTTTAATGACTGCTTCTACTTCCTTAGATATTATAAGTTTTATAGGTATTATTATATTTAAATTGTTTATCTGGTATTGATTGAATTTTGTTTATGGAACCTATCAAGAAAGTTGTCCATTTCTTTTTAATTTTCCCATTTTGTTGAGTACAGGTTTTTAAATATAATCTGATGATTTTCTAGATTCCCTAGGTGTCTCTTGTTATGTCCCCCTTTTCATTTCTGATTTTGTTAATTTGGATATTCTCTCTCTGCCTTTTGGTTAGTTTGGATAAGGGATTTTTTTATCTTGCTGATTTTCCCAAAGAACCAACTCTTTCTTTCACTGAGTCTTTATGTGGTTCTCTTTGTTTCTATCTTATTGGTTACAGCCTTCAATTTGATTACTTCCTGGTGTCTACTCTCCATTACTGAGAGTAGGTGTTGAAATCTCCTACTGTTAATGTGTGGGGTTAGGTTGCATTTTAAGCTTTAGTAGTGTTTCTTTTACAAATGTGAGTATCCTTGCTTTGGAGGCATAAGTGTTCAGGATTGAGACTTCATCTTGATGGATTCTTCCTGTGATGAATATGAAATTTCTTCATTTCTTTTTATAATCTTTAGTTTGAAGCCTATTTTATTAGACATTAGGATAGCTGTACCAGCTTGCTTCTTAGGTCCATTTGATTGGAATATCTTTTCCCAACCCTTTACTCTGAAGAAATGCCTGTCTGTAAAGTTGAGGTGTGTTTCTTGTATGCACCAGAAGGATAGATCCTGGTTTTGTATCCATTCTGTCAGCCTGTGTCTTTTGTCTTTCTACAGGCACATTGAATTCTTTAATATTAAATGATATTAATGACCAGTGATTATTAATTCCTGTTATTTTCGGTGGTAGTAGGTGTGCATTTCCCCTCTTTAGGATTTGCTGGTGTGGAATTATCTATTGTCTGTGCTTTTGTGGGCACAGCTAACTTCCTTGTATTGGAGTTTTCCTTATAATGCTTTCTGTAGGCCTGGATTTGTGGATCAGCATCATCTAAATCTGGTTTTGTCTTAGAATATCTTGATTTCCTCATCTATGGTGATTTAAAGTTTTGATGGGTATAGTAGTCTGGGCTGACATCTGTGGTCTCTTAGTGCCTGCACAATGTCTGTCCAGGGTCTTCTAGCTTTCATAGTCTCCATTGAGAAGCCAGGTTTTATTCTGATAGGTCTGCCTTTATATGTTACTTGGCCTTTTCCCTTTACAACTCTTAATATTCTTTCTTTATTCTGTATATTTTGTGTTTTGATTATTATGTGATAAGGGGACATTTTGGGGGTTCATTCTATTTGATGTTCTGTAAGCTTCTTGTATCTTTATAGGCATGTCCTTCTTTTGGTTGGAAAAGTTTTCATCTATAATTTTGTTGAACATATTTTCTATGCCTTTGAGTGGATATTATTCTCCTTCTTCTGTCCATATTATTCTTAGATTTGATCTTTTCACAGTGTCCTAGATTTCCTGAACATTTTTTGTTATGACTTTGTTGACTTTTGTGTTTTCTTTGACTGATGAATCTATTTCCTCTGTTGTATCTTCAATGCCTCAAAGTCTCTCTTCCATCTCTTGCTTTCTGTTGGTTGTGTTTACATCTGTTCATTTACCCAGACTTTCCATTTCCCTCAGTTTGTGTTTTCTTTATTGTCTCTATTTTATTTTTCAAGTCTTGAATTGTTTCCTTTACCTGTTTGATTGGTTTTTTTTTTCTTGGCTTTCTTTAAGAAATTTATTGATTTCTTGCAACTTTTGTTTATCTTTTCCTCCATTTCTTTAATGGAATTTTTCATTCCCTCCTTAAGGGTCTCTACCATCTTCAAGAAGTTATTTTTAAGGTAGTTTTCTTCTGCTTCTTCTGAGTTGGAATGTTCAAGTCTTCCTGTTGTAAGACTACAAGGTTCTGGTGCTACCATATTGCCCTTTAGATTGTTGAATGTATTCTTGCTTTGGTGTCTACCCATCTCTTACTCCAACTGGTGCAGGCAGTGTCCTTGCCTCTTCATCCAATCACTGCTGTCAACATCTATGTCTCGGGGAGTTGCTCTTGGCCCACTCTGTGCAGTTGCTTACTGTGTCTCAGGAAGCCACTGAGGTCTCAAGAGATGGGTGGGTTTGTGGGTGGAGTGGGACTTGTAGATTATAGGTTGCAATGGAGGAATGCTGGAGCAGCCTGCCTGCAGGAGCTGATGATGTGCGTTGGGGAGGGGCCTGGGGTTTTGCCCCAGGGCCTAGGGCCAAGAGACTGGGTTGTCCAGCTGAAAGAATAATCACTCCCTCTGGTCCGCTCTATGCACTCACAGTCTATGTCTCAGGGAACCACTGAGGTCGTGGGGGATGGATCCAGTTTTTAGGTTTTTTCCAAACTTACTGAATTAAAGCTCTGAGCCTGGAAAAACCCTAATTTGTAATATTTGGGAAATTTGCTAGTTGTCTAGATCTTGAAAAGATTCTAGTAAGTTTTATTACTGAGAATTAGCCCTGGCTTGGTGGTGTCATACAGCTTTCAATATGGACATTCAGTGGTAGTTGAATTAGTGACCACCATGTCCCAGTAGAAATTAGCTGGAAAATTCAAATGTATTCACATGATCAACTGTTTTACCCTGTGGAAAATATAGGAACAGTATGTAGAATGGAACAATACTTTTTTCTGGAATAGTTCCAAGTTAAACTCTATTCTTTTTGGTCCAGAAAATGATTAAAAAAATTCAAAGAAATTCCATTTGTTAACTATTGAAATAGTGAAAGAAAATTTGGCAAACAGCTTTTTAGGGTTAGCAACAGGAAAAAATTCTTTCCAAACTCTACATTTCAAAGTTTGATTCATTTCTTCATTCACTGGAAACTACAAATCCCTGTGCCTCAAGAATGTGATAATCAACTGGCTTTCCTTGTATTGGGAAAACAAATGCAGCTCAAAAGTCGAATGTAAAAGGCATGCCTAGCAGAGTGCTGACGATAGGGTGCTCGGTTGCCTGATCCATCTGAGATGATCTGAGCCGGCAGAAAAGAAGTATTGCTGGGAACCGCTATGGTTCTGGAGAAGGGGGAGACTTGAGAAGGAGATGGTGGAGCACTCGGCCAGCACTCTGCACTTCCTCCCACTGCACAGAATCGTTAAGTATAAACAACTATGTCTTAAAGACCCTGGCTTGGGGCTGGAGAGATGGCTCAGTGGTTAAGAGCATTGCCTGCTCTTCCAAAGGTCCTGAGNCAGACAGAATATTGTATATATAATAAATAAATAAATAAATAAATAAATAAATATTTTTTAAAAAAGACCCTGGCTTGCTGTAAGACCATCCACTGCAGCCAAGAGCCATCTAAGCACTAAGGCCAATATATCAAACTCACTTCTGTTGGTATACACTAATAAGAATAATTTGTAAAAATAAAAATTTTCAAACAGTTATCCACATCAATATTTAAAAAAAATCGAAAAATCTATTTTTTGAAAGAGGGAGAGAAGATGAAACTGGTGGGTAAAAGGTAGGAAGAACGTAGGAGTGGCTGATGGAGGAAAAAGATTATAATCAGAAACAAACATTAAAAATTAAAAGGTCAAATCTCAAAGTAAATTAATGGATTTATAATTCTCTATACCAAAACAAACAAAGTTGCTCCATTAAAGAATAATTTACACAGACTTGTAACAGCCAATATTTTTAGATGATGATTCTCCCAGAATATATCGATACATTTAATTCTAATAAATACAAGGATTGTTATGAAAACTGACAAGTTTGTGTTAAAGCTTCAGGAGAAAATGCATTAAATCTGAAAGAAACTAAGTAATGCTGATGAGGAAATTGGGAAGGCTGCACCCCCTAATGATACCCTTCAACTGCTCTCCACAAATGTGCTGCTCCTGCACAGCAGGCAAAGGGCTGGAACAGAGAGTACCACAACAGAGCATGCAGCTGCAGGCCTTGCTGTTTGGCAAAGGCACAGCTGCAAAGCAGGGAGCGCAGTGTGGTCTTTATAGTGAGTACCGCATTAGCAACTGGATATCCACACCGAGAGGATGGCTTTAATCCCTAGCAGTGCCACACAGAAATATTAGCTGCAGTTTAGGCCTAAATGAGAGAACAAAGTGTATACAAATTCTAGACAAAATACAGAAGGAAATATGTATTGCATCAGAGCAAAGATTTTAACCACAAGACAACAGTTAGACTTTAAAACAATAAAAATGTTTATTCATCAACAGTGGCCCTCAAGAGAATCAAAACCAAGACATATGTTACAGGAACACAGTCTCACCACTGCATCTGATAATCTGGCTTACAATTAACCAATCAGCCCTTATTGTTAAAAAAAATGGCAGAACTACATGTAAGCAAGGGGATAAGAAACAGTCAATAGGTCAGGCGCTTAACGTCATGGGAAGCAATTTCAAACCACTATGAATGTTCATGAATGGCTCAGCAGATAAAGGGGCCTGCTACACAAACCCTGCAAACTCTTTTGCCTATAGCAATGCCTATCTGATCATGTGGACTCCCCTTCTGGATTTCCTGACCTCCTAAAAGCCACAAATCCAAATATCACCATGGAGAGTAGGGTTTCATAGGTCAGGACTGCATTGTATCCTTACTTACAGAAGTTAAGACAGAATCAATACCATGTAAGCCATGTATGCCTAAGGTCACAGTGCGGTGTTCGCCATAGTAAACCAGGGCTCTACTACCATAGGTTAAAGGGAAACTGAATGAAAGAACCAGTAGGAAGGTCAAGGTCAAAGTTCCCCTTTTTGGGAGTCTGTACACAATAGACCGAATCCATCTCCTCTTGGATCTCAGGGCTAATGGGAAAGCCCTGGAGTGGAATTGAATTCATACAAATGTTCCATCTGAGCATGTCTCTGCTCCCCCAGATTCTCAGGAATAAAAACACCATTTGGAATTATGAATAAGCAATCCTCAGAAAACAATAAGGAAAGTTGAATAAAACGGTCATGGAGGTGAGTTCCTTTGGCAAGGCTAAAGCTGACGTTTAGCAAAAGTTCTCACCGGATATTGTTGTTGTATGGGGGTTTGTTTGGTTTGTTTACCAAATAGAAAGAAAATAACCTTAGATACTGGGGTTGCATTGATACAAAGCCAGTAAGTTAAAGATGGCAGGCCAAAGCAGGATGTTCTTGCTTCTGAGTGACACACTGTATACCCAGAGGAGATGCTCCTGCCACAGCCAGGCAATTGATGCTCCTAAAACTTGGTTCATTCTGAGAGTCCTCCTGGGTGACCTCCAGGATCATAGTCAACAGCCTTCCAACAGAAATGCCTGCAGGAGGCTTAACCAACAGGTAAAGCATGGGGTCGGGACTTTGGATGGAGGGGAGTGGGGATGGAATTGTGAAGCTTGAGATTAATACAGAGCCGAGCTTTCTCCTTCGCTAGGCTTCTTGTTGCACACACACTAATCTGCCTTCATTCCCCACACAGAAGCTGCCATCAGGGACAGGAGCTAAAGTGGAACTTGAGGCAGACACAAAGATGAACACACTCATTTGCTAAATCGTACAGTAAATCTGAATTTTAGCTCGGGAATTAAATAAGATTTTAGGGATTTTAGTGTTTTTTTTTCTTTTTGCAAAACCAGTGAACCAGCTCAAACCCATAATAGAATACATACATACATACATACATACATACATACATACATACATACATACATACATACATACATACATACATACATACATATGTTTAATTAGTAAATGGAATTTTTAAAAAGAGTTCCTGAAATGAAAAAATGGGGGAATTAAGATGTCTAAGGAGTATTTAACCAAAATACAAACATATGCTCATATAGAGACTTGCAGGCAAATAGTTCACTCAATATTAATAGCCCCAAACTGGAAAACTCAGATATCCATCGGTTTTTGAGGGGATAAACAAAGCAATAAAATTGGATGTAATTCAATAGTGACAAGGAATATAATATTGATACATGATAGAATGTGTATAAGTTCTGAAACATATAAAATGAAAGAAATAAGACTCAAAACACTTATTAATGCAAGGTCCCAGTTACAAAGAATGCCCAGAAAATGCAAATCCTCAGAGAAAAGAAAGTAAGCAAGTCCTGGAGTGCCAGGAGCAGGAACAAATGGACACAAAGAAGTTGATAGATGGAAACATCGCACAATTACATATGGTGACACTTAGTAGCTCAGTCAGTTTAGCAGAAAATGATTAATCATTTTGTAAGGACCTCAGAACCAGTGGATACTGTTTCAAGTTGCCGGATCCCAAATCCATTTGCAAACAAAATATCTGGAAATACCAGGTCCCTCGAGGCCTACGCAGCCTCCATGAACCATAGCTGCTTTTGTGGCCCACGGCAAAGGCACTGGCAATGGTGGCCCATGGCAGGCGCTGACCAGCTTCCCCAGGCCCACGTCTAGAAAGGTCTTTGGCCCTCACACCTCCGAGGTAGGCATAGAAGCAGTGCTGGGGCCACAACAGCACCTCCTGGGCCCTACACAAGGATTACCCCAAAGCCTGAGCACAGAACAAGAGAGTTCTCTACAGCTGGGAACAGGACCTGTCTCGTTTTCCTTTCAGTCTCAAACTGAAAGATGTGAGCTAGTATCTACTAGGCCATTTCTCCAGTCTCACACTGAAAGTCCATTTGCAATAGAAAAGCAGAAACCCAGACAGGACAGCAGACACAGTAACAAGAGAGCAATTGAGTGTATTCAGAGCCGGAAGCCGGCCATCCCTCCAGCCATTTCTTTTGCCAACACATCCCTCCCCCCACTATTAATTTCATACACACACACACGCACACATTCACAAAAACAAATAACAACACATGCATGCATATCCCTTCCGAAGGCCCGAAACAAAGCCTGCAGGCAAGAGATGCTCCATACTCTATCTTCACTTGAACCCGGGCCCAGGAAACACACCATAGCCGAGAAAGATCTCCAACCCAAACAGCTCCATCATTTCGAGCCTTTGTGCTTGAAAGCCTAAGCACTCATTTGAGAAATTTGGCCCAACACTCCTTAGTGTCCAAGGCAACCATCCTCAGATGTTGACTGCTCCAGCAAGTTTGCATGCAGGCCCCGATCCTGTCCCCAGAAGCCTCTCCCTTTCCCTCGCTGTCTGTGTGGCTAATATCGCTGAGCAAAGCAGCTTTTCACAACCAGTCGGGAGAACATTGGCTCAGGTGGGGAATGAATGGTGAGAACAGATGTTCTCTGAATCAGATATCTGGTCTCAGGCAAATATTGTCAGAAATAGACAATGAGAGAGCCACAGAGGAAGTGCAACCGACATATAAACCTTGTTTCTAAAACAAAATTTCTAAGCCACCCACAGCCCTGAAGTGAGCCTCCAGGAGTGTGAGTCAGAAACAGCCTAGGATGCGAGCACAGCACTGGGCTGCAGAAGTCACAGCTCCCATTCTCAGACGGGTGAGCTATCCTAGCACCAAGGCACTGGACAGTTCACAACTTCAAACTCACCTCTCTGGACCTATGTCCTCTATCCATTTTCAGAAGGCAGAGCTGAGGCATGGCGGCCAATCCTGAGCAATATGAGATGCTAAACTAAATTACACAGAATGTTAGGCAAACGTAATAATAGTGTGTCATGCTAGTGTGCTATATTGCTGCTTCTGCATTCCATGAATAGTGGGTAGAATGTGTACCATTTATTTGTTTTACAGACAGACAGGAAAATTAAATTTCAGAGAGCTAATGACTTATTCAAAGATATAAAACAAAAATAGCACAGAATAGAAGCCCGTTTTCTGACACCTATCAGGCTTTGTTTACAAGATGCAGTAATGGCAGTCAGGATGTGGGCCTTTAGCTCACCAAAGACATAAAGGTTTTTTCTCTATATATGTGTGTGTGTGTGTGTGTGTGTGTGTGTGTACATATACCTGAGTGTGTGTGTGTCTCTCTCCCCTCTCTCTCTCTCCATATGTGTGTGTCTCTCTCCCCCCACGTGTGTGTGTATACCTGAGTCTCTCTCTCTGTCTCTCTGTCTCTGTCTCTGTCTGTCTCTCTCTCTCCCCAAGTGTATATGTATAAATGTATAGGTAAATGTGTATGTGTGCACACACAGGCTTCTCTTGTGTACACTTGTCTGTATGTGTGCATGTAGAGAGGCCAAAGGTCAATTTTGGGTATCTTCTTCTATCATTTTCCACCACCTTATTGAGACAGAGTCTCTTTTTGAATCTGGATCTTACCAGTTTGGATAGACTGGCTGGCCAGCAAGGCTCTGTAACCTGCCTAGTGTTGGGATTGCAGTTATATGTCAGGGATCTGGGTGCTGAGGGTTCAGGTCCTCAAGACTGCACAAGTACTTTATCGAATGAATCATCACCTCAGCCATATACAGAAGTTTCAATTGGAGAGAAAGAATTCTCTACCCACCTTCAGCAAAATCATTCTCACCCACCTCCAGCCCTCTGTGCAAGCGATACTTGTAGATGCCTGAAGAGAGTGTCAATGCCAGATCCACAGAACCAGTGGAGAGGAAAGAGCAGGTACACAGGGCAGCACGTCCAGCTGATCTGGCTCCCCGAGGGCAGAACCATCAGCTACTTGTGTCTCCTCTGTATCAGGATCATTCACCTTGTTGCAATTATCAAAATTACTCTTTATGAAAATTTCACATATTAAAGGAAGGAAAATGAATGCTCAGAAGGAATTGACTGGCACCACACTGCCAGTGTGTGTGTGTGTTTGTGTGTGTGTGTGTATGCGCGTGTGTATGTGCAATAGTTGAGCTTTGGTCCCAAATTTGCCAAGCCAGGTTGCAGCCACACTTTCATTTTTTTGTTGTTCCAAGAAAGCAGAGAGTTCCTAATTCCACATCTAGCAATCCAGTCTGCTATAGAGTTATAGAAGAAACAGGAAACAATAAAAGATTGGAAGCTGGGTAACCAGCTGCTATGCCTGGATTATTTCCCCACAACACCTATGGGGTTGGAAACCATAGAACTTAACATCCATAGTTCTCATGGTTGGAAATACTGCTTCTTCTACATGAAGGACCAAAGAACCTGTGAGTGGACAGAGGGGATCTGTGCAATGCACCACTCACCTGCCCCTGCTGACCTGTGTGCATGGGTTCTCAGAGTCTGGTGGGACCAGGGCACATGGGAATTTATCAGAGAAAACCATGCAATTAATGCATTGAAGGGGATGTGGGGGCCTTCGGAGGCTTGAGAGGCCACACTTTATTTGAAACAGAACTTGCTTCAAAGAGTACAATGTTACTCTGAGGAACTCAACCAGTAAGGAGCCCATGAGTTCCTTGCTCACAGTCCTGCTTGTGATCAGCCAGCTGTTTGCAGAGTACCTCTGGGCAGAGACTTTCTTGAATATCTCTTAAATATCTGTCCCACTGAAGCCCTGCTCTTTTGGCTTAGTAATATGGGATGTCCTTCTGTATATGTGTTGCTTTTATCGGTTGATGAATAAAGCTGTTTGGGCCAATGGCTTAGCAGAGTAAAGCCAGGAGGGAAATCTGTTCAGAGATATAGAGAGAGAATAGGCAGAGCCAAAGAGACACCATGTAGTCACAGAAGGAGAAAGATGAACATTACTCATAAGTCACAGCCTCATGGTGATACATAAATTAATGAATTGGGTCAAGTTGTAAGAGCTAGCTAGGAATATGCCTGAGCCATTGGCCAGTGTTGTAATTAATATAGTTTCTGTGTAATTATTCAGGTCTGGGCAGCCAGGAAGCAAAAGCACAATCTCCATTTACATCTTAGCTTAATGGGAAAGGCAAACCGCAAAAGAATCCCCTTCAAAGAAACCACTGTCTTATAGGTGCTTCCATAGAGCTCTGTGCTCCAAGTTGAGAACCCCCAATACATAGAATCAACCTCATGCCATCAATAGAGCAGTGGATTTTGTAATTATTCTGTTCGTACACAATGGAGTGTTCTTCAGCCACGAAAGGAAGGAAATCCTGGCGTGTTGAGAAAGGTGATTAAGCCTGAAAGGCAACATGCGGTTGAATTAAACAAGTAAAGAACAGAAAGACAGATACTACCATAACACTTAGAGCATTGAGCTCACAGAAGCAGGAAATAAATTGATTCATCAGAGCCTGAGAGAGTTATGAAGGATGCATAGTGGAGAGAAGTTGTCAAACGTGCAGGAGGCTGTGGTGGGCTGAACAGAACCTCTAATGTCTATAGTACATTATGGGAGCCCTAGACAACAACTGGTAGTGTATTTCAAAAAAGCTACTAGAATATTCTGCACAGAAAGAGATGATCAATGTCTGAGGTTAAGAATATGCAAGCCACTCTAAAATCAGTGTTTGCTGCAAGTACTAGAATATTTTTAAAGGACCCCATGAATATGTGCAACTACTATGTGTTACTTAAACATAAGTATATGCATAAAAAATATGTATATACATAAACATGCATATACAGCCATGTAAAAGAAAATCCCACTCACACATGACAGGGAAATGGACATACAAAAACCCCACAAATATTCAAGACAAACATTTCACAAAAAAGAATCTACATCTCCTCCATTGAAGAATGGAAAACACTAGCATCCATCACATCCCTCTGATACCATACTTTTATAAGAGCAAAGCAATGAGATGCACATGCGCGCAACCATGCGGGTGAATCCTGGGTGCATAACACCAGGTGAAGAAATGGACGGTGAAGAAGAGTAGGAAACCTGAGGTAGAAGTATCATCTATGCAAATGAGAATCAGAGAGACCACGACTTTCTGGAAAATCCAGCGATTAAGCTTCACGGGCCTGCATCTGTACTTATCTCAAAGCTAGGACAAAATTGCTGATGGAAACAACATAAGAGAGGCTTGTTTCAACTTACAGGAAGTCTGGTGGTGAGAACAGGAAGTGCTTTGTCCCATGGTCAGAGTCTGGAGAATGATTTCCCTCAGCTTGTTTTATTTTCATTCCATCCAGGAGCCCAGCCCAGAAAACGGCACTGCTCACATTTAGGGCAAGCCTTCCCATGACAATTAACCTAATATAGATGATCTCTCAGGGACACAGCCAGAGATGTATCTCCTTGGTGATTCTAGTTGCACGTATTTATGGAGACCTTTGAACATTTCAATACTTGCATAGAACGTGTAATAATCCCAATGGAGTAACTGGTGTGGTCCTTACCATCAAGTTGATTGTTGTTGAGATTAACCATCACAGAACCAGATGTGCAGCCTGAATGGACAGAAGAAGACAAGATTCCAAGGCAGCCAAAGAGTAAGTAAGGCAGCGCTTGGCCATGTGCCCTGCCTCCTGACCCCTGGGGAGCAGAACATGTAGATAGAGGAGGCACAGCAGCGGCCGGGATTGCATTCTGCACTCTTAACCTCATATTGATCGAGCCAATGGGTTCAGGACTAGAGCTTTTCCTTGACTACAAACTGTGACCGACCATGGTCAGCAACTGTGGAACAAGCAGATCCTCTTTCCCTTCTCAAGGTCACGGAGGCTGTTTTTATTTGCGGTCATTTGAGTTACACTTCAGCACAGAAAATGGAGATGGAACGAGACCTTCATGACAGCCCATTGCTTAAATTATGTCAGAAATTACAAGGGTAGATCCAACCATTTCAGAAAAAAAAGGCTAAGCTAGACCTTGGCNCCGCCCTTGGTCTGTGTTTAGAAAATCCCCCTCCAAAAGGAATTTTTTTTCTTGGCATCATTAGGTTGTGACAGTCCCTGGGCTTGACTTCAGCCCAGTAATTTCCTGACAAGAGGCCCCCAAGAGGAAACTGGACCATAGCTTCTTCCAGAGTTGCAAATGTAGCCCAGTCAAGACAGTATTTTATCGTACACCAACCATGGGTGAGTGCTGAGTCAGACACAGTAGGTAGGACACAAATTCTCAGCTGTAGAACTTTTCTTTCTTAGAACCGCCCAGGGCCTGGCTTAAGAATTCAGACTGTTGGACACCATCTGCACCCAAGGTTACACACATGAGTCTTCATGAACTGTGCTTCCACAAGCAAGTAGAGTGCTTCCAAGAAAGTTCAGGAAAGGCCCCACAGAAAGGCCAAGCACCATTAGCGGAGGAGAAGCATTTCTAACAAACCAGAGGACCTGACATAAGGCAAAGAAGCAGACATCCCTCCATTCTCATTTCCACCAACTTCAAACATTCAAATCCCCAGGGTCATCTCTGATGAAGATGTCCTATGATGTGGGAAAGGTCAGTCTCTGGGCCCGCAGTTAAGAAAATATTTGCAGTAGGAACATGACAACCAACAGAGAGGCCAAATGGGAGCCCCAAAGGGCAGATCTGCAGTTACCAGATGCCACTGTTGGTTCTCTGCCGTGTGGAGAGCCTCTTGGGTTTTGACTTTAAAAGAGGGAAGTCCCTAAGAGGCCTTGAAATTGTGGGAACAACTGTAGGAGTTCTCTACAGGCTCTAGTCAGGCAAAGAAGCTAAAATAAATGCCAAAATAGCTCCTAAAAACACCAGCCACAGTCTTCAAAGGCTTCATCAACCCACTGGGGCACACAGTTCTCTCATTCTCTGCTTTGAGAGTTCTCTAACAACAATCCTATAAAAAATAGCAGAAGATGATTTTTTTTCATGAGCGCTTATCTAATGGATCTCAACATAAAGAAAGGAAAAGACAGGAAGAAAAATCCCATGGCCATTGAAACCAAGGGACACAGGGCAGTCTGGCAGCTTTTGTCCAGTCAACAGAATTTTTAGGTTTTGTTTTTGAATGTTCTAAGAATATAGACATAGATATAACCCAGTGTCAGGCATCAAGCAAATCTGTTATAGCCAGTGATTTCCAACTTCAGCAGCACAGGGGAATTGCCTGGGAACTTTAAAAATATTAACAACTGAAGATGGGTCTCCAGAGAACCTGATGTGAGCAACCTAGGATGCCCATCATTATATCAGGGAAACTTTTTCATTATCTCATTCAGATCATATAATCTCGCAAGTTCAGTGCCCTTAAATGACAGGCAAAAAGCCAGTACCTAAATAATGAAGAGAGTTGTCTGAAGCTACTCACTTACCATATGAGGAACATAGAAATGACTCAAAGGAGTCTGTTCCAAATATGTGTCAACTATTAAAATATTTAGATTTTTGCCTAGTATGGAGATATTTTAAAACCCTTATTGGATACATTTAAGAAAAGAAGAGATTGGAAGCTAGCGGGTGGGGGGGAAGATGTGTGACAAACACTGATGTTTAAGGACTAAATGAAAGGAATGATAAGGGTCAGTGAAATGTTCAGGCATTGTGCTGGCCTTCTAGAAATTTCCATGAGAGCAGAAATATAACAAAGATCTTTTTGTGAAAGTTTTAATCTTGTATTCTAAAAGGCTTTTAAATCTCTTTGCTTCTCCTCAGCTGTCCCATCCTATTCCACACTAATATTCTATTAAATCTATTTTCACTCAATTCATATATGGTTACTGTCCAGAAACCCAACTACATGACTCAGCAGAGACCTCTCTCAATAAATAAGGAATCTAGAGGTAAGGAGATGCCACACCTGCACAATCAATGGTGTCTTAGCCTTTCCCTTACTCAAAGATGTTTGATAGTCACTCTACCTGCAGTTTCGGGTTTGTGTTCCATATAGAAAGAAGACAGACATAAAGAAGGATTGGGAACATGTACTTCAGGAGAAATAAAACTTTACAAAAAAATCCTAAGCAGGTTTCAATTTATATCTCATTGGTCATATTTATATATAATAACCTGTGCCATCCTTAGCTGCAAGGGAGTCCAAACACATATTTCAGCAAATGAACTTTTACTTAGAGAAATAAGACAGGTCCTGAGGTTTGTTTTGTAGAGTACGTTTTCCAAGGAATGTTCTTCTGTTTCCATTCCTGTTTCCCAATCATTGTCTCACATGGTTACCAGTGAAAAATTTAAAGAGTAAATGTGAACGCATTCTGAAAATCTACTGCATTCCACATCTCAACTAGAATGTCCCATCCATGATTTTCATGACACCTTTGGACTTGCCCCAGTTTCTTGCTGTGTGACAGCAAGGCACTTAGTGCTTCCTTTTGTCATTCCTGTTACATTACATCCATTGTGCAAATACATGTTTGAGGCCCGTTTTCTCTCCTGTGTTGTGATTTCCATAAAGTAATTTGCTTACACTGTAGTCCAGTCTCAGTGTTTAGCATGAGAAAAGAATGAATTTTTTTTGGTAAAAATATATGAACTCATAAAACAAATAGAAAAAGCTAAATAAGTAGGGAGTGAGTAATTGTTGAGCCACACACCCCAAGCTATATCAGACGTAAATAGCCAAAGCCTAGTGTCTGAAGAAGAATCAAGGTTATTCTGTCCTCAACAGAACTTGTTTAACTCCAGGAGGGAGTCAAGAAATCATAAAAGCCGCAAATCATAAAATCAACATGGAGAACTAGACTACTAAACATCATAATTGAAGAACCATCATAAATGAGCTTTCCTGGCTTGCTTAAGCATTGTTGGGGCATAACTGATGATAATGATAATGATGATGAAGAAGAAGATGATGATGATGAAGATGATGAAGATGATGATGATGATGATGAAGATGGTGATGATGAAGAAGAAGAAGATGATAATGGTGGTGGTGGTAATGATGGTGATGATGATGAAGAAGAAGAAGAAGAAGAAGAAGAAGAAGAAGAAGATGATGATGATGATGATAACGAATGAATGAATAATTAGTTTGACCAAGGTGGCATATTAACAGCTAATGGCTTCATGGCATCCGACAGATGAACATGCTTGCATGGCTCCACTCTTTTAGTCCCCGTTTTATTCCTCTTCATCTGTAGTTTGTAGTTTTTGCCAACCAGCCCTTAGGCATATTTCTTTTTTAAATTTATGTAGCTATTTCATGAATTTAATGATATTGAAATGATGTTATTTTAAAATTTCAATATCTAAGTTGTTTGTTGTTTGAAAAGCCTTCTCTTAGTGACATGGATAAGCTCACTGGTTCTGGTAAATTTTCAGTAATAATTTTATGTTTAAATGTCTTTAAGTTTTCTACAAAGATAACTATGAAGTATCTATAGAAAGTCATTTTACTCTTTCTGTTCCAATATATCTGGCATTTTCTTGACTTATTTTCCATCTAGGATTAGTCCAGTGCTAAGAGAGCTAATCAGAGCTGACACTCAACTCTTCTTTTAAAAGGCAGAGAGAATAGGTTAAATCTGTAACCATTAAGTATGGTGTCACCGAATTGATATCCATTACCACACCTTAGCAGTATGGCTGAACTGACCCTAAAGACTGTTCAAGACCTGCTTTGAGTAACCTCAGCAACAAAAATTTCAAACATCAAACTGATACATGAGAAATTTTGCAGTATGCCAGAACCAATATGAACACTCAGCTGATATCTCTCTCTCTCTCTCTCTCTCTCTCTCTCTCTCTCTCTCAGACACCTGAGTTGGAAGCAATGCTGCCTCTCACACATTCTTTCCTAAACACATGTGATTAGGAGAGCTATTTAACACAAGTTGCTGTGGTGGGGTTCCTTATATTCTTCAGCCTACTCTGGTTCATATTATTTTAGCCCGTCATCAATCCCTTTTCCAGATTTTCCTAGGTTTCCACTCTTACCCCATGAGGAGGAAATATAAGATGTTTGAAGTTAGCTGCTCTTAACCTACGTAAAAAGCCTAAATTGGTTAAATAACAATAAGAACTTTGAGAGAAGGAGAGAAGACTAGCAAAGAGATGGAATGTTTCCCTAGACTACAACATGAATACAGGACATGATCCATGAGCATCAGCGTCCATCAAACAGTTCCCTTGTGCGGCTGATGAGGCTTCAGGTGCCGGAACGGCCTTGAGGTAGCTCCAGGGACATTTGCACTTGATCTGGTATGGAAGTGAAAAGTTATGGAGACTCTAGGAAACAGGAGACTCAAAGAAATTAAGGAAGTCAACAAATGAACCAATCGGGGCTTTTCCCTCACTGCCATAGGTTCTTCAGCACTCTCCTGAGGGGGTGGGGACTATATGATGATCAAGGTTCTACTCTGCCACCATGATAAAAGAGAAATTCTGTGGGAACATCATAGTAAAGTGATTTGGGGTATAAACAACAATCTATAATACATGGTTTTCAGACAGATCATCCTGTAGCTTCTTTCCTAGTTAAGTTGGCAGTGATCATCTAGGAAAGAGAAATTAGGTATAGAGTTTGAACTCAAAAGCTATCTTTGTCTGGTAGAGAAATAAGATGTAGCAATTTTCCAAGCACTCACTAACCTTATTCAGGTGCAAAGCCTAGGCCTGAATGTAAGCTTGTGTAGTCAGTCTCATGCTCAAATTCAAGGAGTGGCCCATCCTTTGTGGGATAATTTGTATACTGTGTGAAAATGTGTTGTTGTGATTGGTAGAATAAAATTCTGAATAATCAATAGCTAGGTAGGAGGATGGGCGGAACATCCAGGGAGAGAAAAGAAGAGGAGGAAGAATCTAGGTGTAGGAGGTACGAGATTGACAAGAGGAAGGGGAGCAGAGAAAATGTATAGTTCAATAAAAATAAACAAAAGATTGATATGAGGTAAAGCCATCAACAGAAATGAGTTAATTTAAGTTATAAGAGCTAGTTAAGAACAAATCTAAGCTGTAGGCTGAGCTTTCATAATTAATAAGAAGTCTCTGTGTCATTATTTAGGAGCTGACTGGTGAGACAGAAAAAGACTTATTACATATGGAGTTCAATGTGGCGCTCAAACATCCAAGCATAGAGCCTGAGAAAACTAAGAAAAGTTCCGGACAAGGTGCTGGATGTGGATTCCTAGTCCTGAAGTCTCTCAGGCAGGCTGGCGTTCAGTGACATATAGGGACACTACTCCCAACTGTTACCTAGGGGCTAGAGCCAGCTGCCAGCACCACACACCTGCACCATATGCTAAGCTGAGCCATGCAGGAGCTGACATGGACGTTTAAGATTTGTCTCACATGATCAAGAATGTTGCAGACACTTAGTAAAGCCAGGTCCAAGCCAACAAAATCTCTAAATAGGTTCAGAGTGCTTAAAAATGTGCTTAAATGCTAAAGAAAAAAGAAAATGGATATAAACAGTCATAAAAAATAGTTTAAATTAAACCAACCTATATGCTTTTAAAATGTCTTAGATTCAAAATGAAAGTAGTACAATATGCTGTATGTGGGAGGGGAGATTATTACCTTTGTTTTCACAGGAAACAAAAAGTTATGGTTCTCTTCAAAATTAATAAAGATCATATTTGATCAGGAGAAACCACCTGAAAATCTTGGCTACAGACATGAATTAAAATCAAGGAAAACTATGGGACAGGGCTGCACATGTTGATCCCTCTACTATGGGAACAGCTCTGAGACTGGATGAGAGCTGATAAATCTTATTGGGTACAGAGTCCTCATGGCTTATTATTTCATGCCATCCTTGCAGATGGCATGGACAAAAATTATATTGCATTTTTGTTATACAGTCAAAGAACATAAAGTTAATAAATGCCTTTTACCTGCTCAACATAAAACAAAAAATGATTTTAACTGACTTGTATACATTGCATATTCCAAGCTTTTGTGTATGTGTGTGTATCTGTGTGTGTGTATTATCTTTAAAAGTTTATGTGTTTTTAGAACAAAAGGACCAGACACCAGTAAAGACAAGTAGCTCAGGTGATCCAGCATCTCAGAATGCCTCTGTTGCAGTTTCCTCAAAATTCTGCATCCAGAACAACTTCAAAGCTGCTAGCTGAGATGGTCCAGCCTCACAGATTATTCAGCCAAGACTTGAGATAAGCTCTACACTTTCCCATCACACAGAGACTAAACAAAAAATAAAACCGCTGGCTCTCCCAAACTTGAACCTTATCCCAATTATCTCAGGGTCCCCTAAACATGCCATCTCCCCAGACAAGGAAGCAGTCTAGAGAACACTATGCCCACATTCCCAAGAGGTGGTGAGGGTGATTTTTGGTCATTCAGTGATGTGTGTGTGTGTGTGTGTGTGTGTGTGTGTGTGTGTGTGTGTTTGGCATCATTTGGGGAGTAAGTTATAAGATGTAACCATGGTCATCTCATGGTCAGAAAAAAAGCTGAACAAAGAAAATCAGATTCAGGGATCTTGTTCTGAAGAGGAAAAGGGGAATATAATATTGAAATGCTGAGATAAACAGGTAAACTGCTGAGTCTACTTTTGAACAACCAGTTGTCTCAAATATTTAACATTGGTATTGATCTTTGTATATTGATGCAAATATAAGGTTTTTTTGTTTACTGTATGTATGTTTCTACTCTTATTTAAGGTACTGTACCTATACAGACCATTAAAATATAATGCAAAGTTTTGGTCCTTGAAAGCTATTTAGGATAAAGAAAGACAGATTAGTAGTTAGTTATCTACAACAATAAAACAAGTTATGTTATATATGTTTTCAAGGTCAGAGATATATTTTAGGTTGGCAGATTATCTTCAAACACTTCAGATATTTACATAATATAGCATTTAAGTTATTTTAATAGCATAAAGCTTTTCACGACAGTAAGACATGTGTGCTCCTGGCAGCACTAATTCACTTCAAAAAAGGATAAAGGGCATCAAAGAACCTCTATATGCATTTCACTTTTACTGTGGCAAAGTTAGCCATTTTGGACATAAGGCTGTTCTTGCCTTGACTGCTGGCAGTGTAGTGTACAAATTAGACAAACAGGACACAAAAGAAAATGACTGCTAAATTTTTCCAAGGCAAGGTAGGAGAGTTATTCAAAATTCATATTTCACAAAAAAGTCTGTCAGATATTCTATCTAGGCCTGTAGGCCAAGATAGATGCTCCAACATTGCATAAAAACCTTGGAGGACTATACAGGCAGCTGTCCACGCCGTTTCTATAGTTTTGGAAGTTGTTTTTTCTGTACTTCCTATTTATTCAGGTAATAATTTATCCTTCTTGGGTCTTTGAACGAGACTGAAGAGTAGTTATAGTTTTCTTTATTACCAAATTCAGAAAAGAAACTTACGTAAAAGATGTAAAGTTTATAGGTTGAAAAACATATAAAGTTGTTTAAGAAGATGTTTTAAGGTCTAAAAGTATTGGCATTTTTAGGATAGTAATCCTATGATACAAAATGGTTTAGGTATAAAAATTTGGCCTCACTAAGATAGAATAGCTAATACAGTACTTTCTCTAAATTTACCAGATCCACATGGCCTAAACACTGTGAATGTAATTCTCACTTGATAATTATTCTTATTGTATATAATTTTACTATGCAGAGTTAAAACCTTTCGTTTTTATTTAGACAAAAGGGGGAAATACTGTGGGGTATTTGTACACTGTGTGAAAATGTATTGCTATAATTGATATAATAAAAGCTGAACAGTCAATAAGCAGGCAGGAGTTATAGGTGGAATTTCCAGGGAGAGAAAGGAAGAGGAGGAGGCATGTAATTACACAAGACATGTCAGGAGACACAGAGAGGAAACAGGAGGGACAACTGAAAGAGAGGTAAAGTCACGTGACAGGACATTGATTAATATAAATAGGTTCATTTAAGTTATAAGAGCTAGTCAGAAACAAGTATAAACTAAGACTGAGGTTAATAAAAATCCTCTATGTCATTATTTGGGAACTGGCTGGTGGGACAAAGACAGACTAGTTACAGTGTCCGTCATTGATACTTCTCTTGGACAATAAAGATTTCCTTGGTACTTTAGAGTGAGAAAAACTATTTGAGATTAAAAAAAAAACTGTGATCTAAAGACACCTGTGAAGAAGACTTTAAATGCTCTCTGTTCACTTGGCAGAATGCATTTTATTCCTTCAATCCCTGTAACCTTAAATTAAGTATGAAGAGGATTAGCTGGTTCAAGGGAATCCATGGAGAGTGAAATACACGAAAGACCAAGAATGCACCAGGACCTAAGGAAGCCTGAAGCAGGCCCCCAGGCAGTCATATCAGCCCGATTCCCTCCTGATTCTCCAATGGATCTCATCTTTTCTCTTTCCCTCAGACAAATATTCTGCATGTGAGAGTGTAAGTCAGCCCACACCATTCAAATTTTATTAGTTTACTACCAAAGATGCTTTACTGGTCTTCCTGGCCTCAGCACCAAAAATCCCAAGGCATCAAATTAGTAGCTCGACTTGAGTCATAAAGCCACCACTGGGTCAACAAACTGCACCACAGAGGAAGGATGCATCCCGCTAAGGACACGCCCCTTCATGTGAAGATGATGTTGTTGAAATGTTAGTGCAGATAGTAAATGCAGATAGTGACAGCTGCAATTATCAGAAGATGTGAAAGCCAGGAATGCAGATAGATAAAACAATAGCAGTCCCTAGCTACAGCACTTGTTAATAACATTTTACATACATGTTGCTGTGACTTGCATGTGAACTCTCTTTCGTGGACTCACGTGCAAATACTTAGTCCCCAGCAGGGTTGCTGTTGAGAGAGGCTGTGAAACCTTTGAGAGGAAGGTCCTGCCAGCTGATGGAGAACAATCTTCACAGTTATAGGCCAGTACTACTTCCTGAAATCCAGGAGGCTAGCACCAAAATGATAAGCATCAATCCTGCCCAGCCTCCCAAGTTGCTAGGATTACAGGTGTAATGCCACGTCTGGCCCCAGCCCCGCTTTGTACCCCAGCTCTCTGAGTTCTAGCTGGCCATCATGATGTGGCAGTTCCTGTTACCCCTNCTGCCGCTACCATAAGCCAATTCCAATTCCAGGCTTTTCCCAACATAACAGACTGTGAGCCAAAGTGAACCCTGCTCCCTTAAAGCTGCTTCTGTCAAATACATAAAAGTCACAGCAATATAAAGGTAACTGGGACTTCACTTCACAGTGGGTAAAGTATTTTCCTTGTAAATATGAGGACCCGTGTTTGATCCCAGCACGCATAGACAAACTGACCATGGCAGCATCTGTACCTCGGGTGCTGGGGAGGGGAGGAGACAGAGGCAGAAGGATCCTCGGAACTGACCAGTCTCAGTCAGGACTCAGTTTCCTTTTCTGCCAAGTTAAGGAAGTTACAGGCTGTCTTCAAAGGCCCCACCAACTCTAGGGCTCCATTGTTCAGAAAGTCCCCTGTGGGGAATTCGGGACCCATCCCAGTAACAAGTTCCCTTCTAAAGGAAGCTCACTTTTAGACCTAGCATCTGGGCTCTTCAAGGGGACTGGCATATTGTTTGAGGTCTTCCTCCATCAAGAGAATCACCTAACGGTGGGATTAAAAACATCTTCTAATTAAACAGCCCTCAAGTGAAATCATTTGCTTGTAATTTGGCTTACATAATAAGAATGGATTAAATTTCCTCATACGGGGCTGTGGGAAGTCTCTGCAATCAGAGCTCCAGAGGGTACCCAAAATGAAATGAGACTCTAAGTGCTCTGGCCACGAGAAGTGGGGGCCAAGCATGACCCAGACAGAGGAGGAGAAGGCCTGAGCATGAGCCCAAAGACTGAGGAAATAGCTTAGTGATAAGTACATAATAAGCTCTTATTCTCGCCCATACCAGCCACCTTCATAAGGGGATTACATGGAGTAACTCTGGCTTTGTTCCGGAAGCTCTTTCATAGAGGTGGGTAACAGACAACCTCTTGTTGTTTACAGAGTCTAGCCTCACAGCAGCGAACATTTAACAAGCTCATGCTAAAAGCCAGTACAGTGCTGTGTGCTTTGTGGATGGGGTTTCTGTCACCTTCATAACAACCCAAGGCCGATGCCATCGCTACCGTAATCATCAGAGCAGTAAGGCTTAAGCTGAGAGCTCAGCTCTGCACTGTGAACTGCCACGTCAGGATTCTGGGTCTGCAGCCTTCCAGTTCTCCGGCACTGGGGAAGCTGGTTATCATCTTTGTCTCCTTTTTCTTGCTTGGGAAATGAGAGTGGACATAATTATACCTCCTTGGGTATCACGGGAAGAATTGAGTTACTAAACATGAAAGGTTGATATGCAGTCTGATATGCAGTGCAGTGTCTGTTAAACAGAAACCATTATTCCAATCTCAATAACCATATCTGGCCCAGGAAAGGATAAGGAATGTGTCCATCAACTAGCAAGTAGTACAAGCCGGCGTCTTGCCATGCGCACAGAAAAGCCAGATCCCCACACCCAGCCTCAGTGGTCTGAATGCGACGGACCATCAACTGCAGACTTGGAAATACGTTCAGTTTTGTGAGTGTCCTTTACTCTAGATGCATGCCTCTATCCCTTGTTAATGACCACCCTGGCTGGGGATGGTTGTCATAGAGCCTGGAATTAATGTCAGAAGTTGCAGTTGTCAGGAAACGTTTCTTTAAGAAGCTAGCTGTGGGCCGAGATAACCACACCTACTAAAGAGAACATTCCCAGGGCTGTGTTTAGATCCAAGCCAATGCATTCTGAAGCGCTTTGTAATGTCATGGAAGGAAGACGATGTCAAATGAGGGGACATGAAATAGGTCTGCTGCCTGGTGTGTGATTGATGTCAGTGTGACTTTAAAGACAGTGAACAAGGCAGGACCATTTTCTCTGCCTTGGTTGGAAAATTCAGAAGTATGGTGTGGCCAGGGGAGAAAATTAAAATCCCTGCAGGTCAGGGAAGGAACTGGGTTCTCCTGGTTTTACTGAGTTGGAAATGAAGTAGATAAACAACCATCTTCCCAAATTATAGTTTCCTTCCAGAGAACTTCTGTGTCTCCATTTGCTGAACAGGGAGAGGAACAAGAGAGGCTCTGGAATGCCCTCTAGGAGATCTGTCTGTTTGGCTTAAAAATAAATGACAGATAAAGAGCACAGGGAACGGGGCTGGCCGAACGGCTTGGTCGGGAAAATGTTTGCAGAACAAAAGATGTGGACCTTAGGTCAGTCCCCAGGATCCAGAGGAAATATCAGGGCCTCTTGTACCCTCCCTTCCCCAACTGCTCCCTAGTGATCTCCAGCTAGGTCTCCAGACCACAGACTATGTCACAGAAAGCCACATTTCTTTCCTCAACCTCCTCTGCTCTCACGATCCCGACACTGACAGCAACACTGGGGTAAAACTCCACAAGTCCACAAGAGGGAGGGCGTCACGGCTCTCGTCCTTATAACTGATTCCGTACCTTACTTCCAGCAGTAAATTGAGTGTGGGTATCTTCCTCTTGTGAGGAGCCCCCTTAGAGTTCATGCAGCCCACATTCAGACTTCCTACAGTTTTTGAGCTGCTTGAACCACCATAATCACAACCTCTTGTGACCACAAGGTGTCATTGTTAAAAGAAGGCGCCAGGCAGTCCTGTGCTTGCTCAGGAGACATTGCCAGGCAGCCTGCTGCTGGCATTCTCTGAGAGGCTGAATGTGGGGAATAGGGGCAGTGCCGTGGTTACCATCAGTTACCATCAGCTCTGTGGTCACCCACACAGGATGGAACAACCCAGGACTGGAGTTAGAGGGAAATTAAGACAATCGCCCACGTCCTATGTTTGGCGCTGTGAAGTTAAAGGTTATGAAATTAGGAGAGATGAAGCAGGATGACCGAATTAAGCCACCGACCCCAGAGTAAAACTGTCACACCAGCGTGATGTGAGATTTCATGAGATACTTGTTGGGTCAGCTCAGCCTTGCGTCTAAATATAAAGCTGCGCAAGACTTTAAATCCTAAGGGTAAAATTTTGGTAGCCTCTTCTGCTTTTACAGCAACTGATTTGGAGACGTTTATTTGAAACCGCCCATAACTAGACAATCTCAAACAGCACAAGTACTGAGACAGGGAACCAGTGGCAAAGACAGATGAGGGAATAATTGCTTTAGAAATTCAGTGTTGCCAGGTGGTGGTGGCGCACACCTTTTAGTTCCAGCTTGGGAGGCAGAGGCAGGCAGATCTCTGTGAGTTCAAGGCCAGCCTTGTCTACAAGAGTTAGTTCTAGTATAGCTAGGACTGTTACACAGAGAAACCCTGTCTTGGAAAAAAACCAATCCAACGTTGTAGATTCTGAAATTGGGCTCCGTATTAGTCTTGGGCTTCCTGGAAGACTGGGTAGAAATGAAAGTACAATGACTTCTCTATTTTCTATTGTCTCCATTGCTTTATAAAAGAACGAATGCTTTAGGGCTGAAGAGATGGCTTAGAGTGAAGGTGCTTGCTGCTAACCCTGACGACCTGAGTTCGATCCCCAGGACCCACATGGTAGAAGAAGAGAACTGACTTCTACATGGTGACATTTGGCCTCCGCACACATCATGGCACATGCACACGTATGTCAAATAAGTAATTAAGCGCTCTTCCATAAAGGGCAAATGCTACTTTTGATGAATATTGGAGAGCTCAAACTAATAATGTGGTCCACTAAATAAATACTTTAAAATCTTTAAAAGAAGCTGCATCATGAGATTATGGGCTTGGAGGAGTTGCAATTTGTCTCAATACACCATTTTTCTGACAGAAATAAGGTAATAGTAATGGTGATGCTGGGACCATGATGTGTACTGGAACTGCCCCATGTAGATTAACCTATGTGCCCACTCAGCTTGAGAAAAATGAGGACTGTCAGACAGACATACATAGATCTAATCTACATGGGAAGCAGAAAAAGACAAGATCTCCTGAGTAAATTGGGAGCATGGGGACCTTGGGAGAGGGTTGAATGGGAGGGGAGAGAAAGAGAGGGGAGCAGAGAAAAATGTAGAGCTCAATAAAAATCAATAAAAAAGGAAAAAGTTGCAATGTCAGATTCAGTTTAGTTTATAACATGCCATAACATTAAAGAGAAAGTCCCAAAGGTTAGCTGCAGGTCCCAGAATCCACATCTAAATCTTTTGAAAAACTTCATAAATTCTTACCTCAAAGGAGAATCGAGTTTTATATGCTCTGAAATAGTCATCTTAAGAATTTAGAGATGAACCCATCACTGTGACCAAGACAAGTGTCTATAATCAAGTGACTTTAATGCCCAACATCATACAAATATCCCTCTATATTTTAATTTAAAGTAGGAAATGACTAAGCCCCAATTGGTACTTAGTCTTGAAAAGAATATGGATGAACTTTGCTCTGTGCTAAGACCCAGCACAGCATCAGAATCATGGTCCTCATTTTCTCAGTACCAATGAGAAATCACTTCTGAAAGCCACATTGTCATTTACCTAAGAGCAGAGAGCAACTTAAGATTTGTGGATTGTTTCAAACCTCAAGAACTTCTGCCCTGTGAAATGCTGGTGCAGCGAGTTAATCCCTGTCTCCACCTCATGCTTGGATGGTGAAATCGGAGACCTAGGCATGACAGATGCAAGGCAGGACCTTAGGGAGGGGCTAGATCATGAGCTGTGGGTGTTCTATGACAGGGCCCTGCCACCCTCTCTCATCATGTGAGGATCTTAAAAGTCCTCATTCTGCAATCTGAACGAGGCTCTTTTCCAGATCCCTGGGGTCCCTGGGGTCCCCTGCTTGTCTCTGGAATGCTGAGAAAGGAGCTTCTATTACATATCAGCCTCCCAGCCTGGGACACTTTGTTATAGGACTAAGACAGCAGACTTCAGTTAATTAAACACTGTGTAATAATATATATCGTGCATGGCATATTTAGCACACTGCTGTTTCCTCAGTTAATTTACTTTTACCCTAGAATGTCCCACTCTACCCCCTTTACAGATGAGGAGATCAGACCCCAGGAGATAAATAACTTGTTCATTGTTGTAGGGATGACCAGTAATCAGGGGTGGGTCCAGACCAATCTGTTTGACTCCAGAGTGACTCCCTTAGCCCTGCATTTGTTCCTCAGCCATCTTCCATCCCTCCAGAACCATCGGGGAGCAGCTTAGGAAAAACATTCCAGTGAAATAGACAATGTGACCATTTCTCCTGCCTTCCTCAGGGAATGGCCCCAGGGAGGGGTTTCCCAGCAGCCATCCTGAAGGGTGACCCCAGTCCCAACTCCACTCCAGCCTACAGGAGCTACTGGTGACGCCATTCCAGGACAAATGGCCTCCTGTCTTCAGTAGCCAGAGAACACTGCAAGGTCAAGTCTGGGAAGTCATCCTTAGAAATATTTATTGTTTATGAGTTGGACAAACGAAACGCTTTGGAAAGGTAATGTGGTTAGAGAATTGAATTACAGAGCACTGAAAAGGTCCAGCTCTTACGAAGAGGTTTGCTAAGATAATTGGATAATGACATTCTGCATCAAGCAGAGGAAGGCTGCTGATGAAGAGGTAGCAAGTTGGGGAGACATGGCCGTCATCTCTACCTTGGGTCAGTTAAAAAAAAAAAGCATTGGCTTTTCATTTCTGGAGCATAGAATTACAAATCTCTAGTTTCAAAACAAAAACAAACAAACAAACAAAAAACCCACCAACCATTTTTAATCTTATTTTGGTCTAAAAACCTAACCCCAGAAGAACAAGGGGCTCTGACTGATGTACCAAGAGCCCTTTGAGACAGAAAGTCCAATTCATCCATCATCTCAAGAACTTAATTCAGAATGGTAACTCAGCTCTCCATTCTCATTCTGCACAGATGTTTGGGGGGTTTCTTGGGACGCAAAGTGCAATCACTGTCCTGAGAAAGTGAGTAAAGCTTCTTGTGCATGCTCCTGGCAGGCTCCCATGCTCCTCGGGTGTTGTCATTGAGTGTTCATCTTTCACAAGACCCCTGGGATCCTGGGGTCCCTTTTATCCTCAGAGTGAACCACTGTGATGCAAGGGCCTTACTGGCACATTCTGTCCTCAGCTGGCTGAGGATGGGACTGAGAGAGAAGGCTGTTTACACCTCCACTTTCAACCCTAGCTCTTCTCTTTCAATGAAAGGTAGATGACAGGGAAAGGCTCAGCAGATATTGACTCAATGTCCTGGGGAGAGCGTGACAGAAACTCAACTCAAATCAGATTAAGGAAGAAAGGGTGGGGCTCTCTGATAGGAAGAGCCAGGTTGTTGCCCCTGGGGCATTTATCCTTTCAAGGCCTCCAGCTCTCCTTCCTCTTTCTCATCCCTGCTGTGTATTCCTTCCATAAGCAGAGGCGATAGGGGCTGAGGGCTTCAGTAATGTAAAAGACATTTGTTACAAGGAATCTTGGTAATTCCTTCTGTCCCCAGATATGTTAAATTTTGCAAGGTGATATTTCTATCCCTTCATTGAGAGGTAAAATGTATCCTACTTTATTTTAAAACTTGGCTGGCCCTCTGATATATTTCAATTCAGATCCAGTAGGAATAATGTTGGACATAGAACTCTAAACATGGAGGCCTTGAATACCCATGTTTGCCCTTAGGGACTGTGTCCCCCTACATGACAAGATCCTAGACAACAATCTTAGATATGATGTGGGATTTCCCTCTGTATGCTTGAATACCATTAATGAATAAAGAAACTGCTTTGGACCTATAGCAAGGCAGAGCTTAGGTAGGTGGGGAAGACTGAACTGAATGCTGGGAGAGAGGAAGGCAGAGTTGAGAGAAGCTATGGAGCCACCAGAGATAGATGCTGGGAACTTTAGCCAGTAAGCCACTGCCACATGGTGATACACAGATCAACAGAGATGGGTTAAATTAATATAAATGAGTTAGCCAATAAGAAGCTAGACCTAATGGGCCAAGCAGTGCTTTAATTAATACAGTTTCTGTGTGGTTATTTCAAGGATAAGCGGCTAGGAACAAACGAGCACCCCTCCCCCAACATAGATACTTCAGTAAAGACTTCCCAGGTGCCCCAGCCTGCCCCTCTTCACCCTAGTCACAGAGACCAGCACACACGCTACCTAAGTGACTCGTAGAATCATAACCACAAGATCATGGCTGAATGAAGTTTCTAGATCTCCGATGTCTTCTCTGGCAGCAATAGGTAAGTGATACAGGATAAAGGCTGTCTTCAAAATCCCTGTGCTCAGAGAAGCAGCACTCTCTGTGATGTCAGGTCATGTGAAGCAACATATCAGAGCAAAAGACAAGGAAAAAGAAAGAAGGGAGATGCTCTTTGCTAAACGGCAAGGTGGGTCTGTGAGGACAGACAAGTGCCCGAAGCATGGTGAAGCAGTGGCAGCTGGGAAATATCCAGTTTCCATTTCCCCAGTGCTCTCATGTTACCAGACCAAACATTACTGTGTTCAGAAAGGTTTTACAGCATTGTCTATGTCACAGAGCTACCATGTGTGTAAGCTAGCACTGTGACACTGCTCTTGTGAATTCGCTCTGTGCTCCTCCTGTTAATGACAGTCCTGGGAGGAAGCAGGAGTTACTCCCTCTCATGTTTAATGGTGGCTATTCCATCCAAAGGAGAGTAGAGGTCAGGATAGCCTCACAGCCAATCCCGAGATCTCCCTGTGAGAACTGATGAGCTACACCAGCCTCATTTGTCAGCGGATCATCACCATGGGCCGCACTGAGGGGTAAGCGCACAACAAGAAGGCAGGCACTAAATCACAGGGATGGGCACGCCGTGAGATTAAGGTACAAGCCTGCCGCACTGAAGAGAAAAAATGGTTTCAATTTAGACTGAAAATTGAAGCCCCTTCAGTCAGAACCTCAGAAGAGAAATCCATTTGGTGATCTTGCTTGATGCCCCCCAGGAAACCAGGGGAACCTGACTCCTCCCACAAAACCTCTTCCAGGTCTCTCTCCACAAACACCAGGCTTTGAGATTTCCAAAGACACTGAGTGTTAATTACCATTTCCAGAGTCTTCGTGTATAAAAGAGCATTTCTGACTTCAGATTAAACAATCTAATCAGCACATAATAAAGCGCTTCCACGCTGAGTTTCTCTCATTTTGGTCAAAAGCAAAGGAAAATCTATGCTCATATATTTATCCAGAATTAGTTTCTGCCCCTAAACACTGAATAGATATGAAGACTCTCATTGACACCATCTATGATTGTGATGGGTGAAGGCCCAAGACACTAAAACAGAAGAATGACAGAGGGGGAAGTCAACAGTATTAGATTACCAAAAAATTCCCAGGTCAAAGATTTGTTTGTATACATACATCTAAGTTTTACGGACATATGCATGTATGTATATATATTTATGTATGAATATGAATACATACATATAAAAAGCCTTCATTGCTTTAAAATGTAAAATGTGGGTTACATATGCATTATTTATTAAAACTGATATTGCCTTCTTCTAAAGAGTCCTTGTAGTTTGTGATAAAATCACCCCATAAAATAAGTATTAAAATGAAACTAACTACATATACATTTTGAAAACATAAGAAAGGCATTAACCAAATCCCATAACTAATAGGATTTCTGTGAACAAACAATAAATTACACACTGTGCACTGGGACAGCCAAATGAATATGGGAAGTACATCTCTGTTGTAGGAGGCAGCTAGTTAGTTCCTGGCTGCTCAGCCCTGAAATAATCACACAGAAACCATATTATTTGCAATACTGTTTGGACAATAGCTTAAGTGTATTTCCGGCTAATTCATATTCTAAATTAACCCATCTCCATCAGTCTGTGTATTGCCACAAGGCTGTGGCTTACCTGTCTGGCATCTGTCTCCGGCAGGGCTACATGGCTTCTCCTGACTTCACCTTCTTTCTCACAGCATTCAGTTTAGTTTTCCCCACCTAGCTCTGTTCTGCCCTGCTATAGGTCCAAAGCAGTTTCTTTCTTCATTAATGGTAATCACAGCATACAAAGGGAATCCCACATCACATCTCTATGGAATAAAGCACCCCCAGTTCATCAGGAAACAAGGTGTGTATCCATGAGTGTTCAGAGGAAGCCAAGGTGGGTTTCCTTCCTATACAAATTCACTAAGGAAATTCTAGAAAAGACAAAGCCAGGAGAGACACACTGAAGTTGCCTAAGAAGCTGACAACCAGCCATATGCTCCATTTTTGCTGCACATCTTTTCTGTGCACATGGTGTCTCTAATCTCTGTTCAAACCTCAGTGCTAAGCAATTCCATGTTCTTTTTCCACCTTCTATTCTACTGCACTGGTGATGTAGGAGGGTCATCTGTCTA
The DNA here is from genome assembly GCA_001685075.1 of Bramus lutescens. NCBI lineage: Eukaryota > Metazoa > Chordata > Mammalia > Rodentia > Cricetidae > Bramus > Bramus lutescens. The sequence goes on from LOEQ01001756.1 coordinate 185,038, forward strand.
TGTGTTACTTTCATTGGTTAATAAAGAAACTGCCTTGGCCCCTTTTG
>LOEQ01001756.1:185751-209057 GCA_001685075.1 Bramus lutescens
TGTGTGTGTGTGTGTGTGCATGCGCATCCAAGCGCACATGCGCTGTGCACGTGGAATGCTTTTGTGTACAAATGAAGAGGCCAAAGGTCAATGTCTAGTGTCTTCCTCTATTGCTATGCACAGTATTTTTTAAAGACATATTTCTCACTGAACCTGGAAGCTCACCAATTAGCTAGACTGGCTGGTCAGACAGCTCTGACGGCATGCCTGTCTCCTGTATACCCTGAGGATCTGAACTCTGTTAGCAAGAGGCCAAATCACTCCACATTGTATTTGTGTGTTGACTCACAATATTTTGTAGTTCTTATATACACGTATTTTTTAAATGACAAATGTAAAGATTGAGGAATCCCACTTGAACTCTGAACTTCCTGGTCTCTTCTACAGCCATGACCAGACACAGTGGCAATGAAACTTGACAGCAGTGGACTAGAGCTGAGGAGAAGGAAACCCACAGAGACCCATGCTGTGTGGACCCTTCTGCCTTCTGGTCAGCTGGATACCTAGTCTGTGTTCAAGTATGGTGTACTGGCTGGTTCTGTGTGTCAACTTAACACAAACTAAAGTAAACCGAGAACATGGAGCCTCATTTGAAGAAATGCCTCCATGAGATTCAGCTGTAAGGCATTTTCTCAATTAGTGATCAATGGAGGTTGGCCTAGTCCTTGCCTGGGCTGTGGTCCTGGGTTCTATAAGAAGGTGGGCTGAGAAAGCCAAGGGAAACAAGCCAGTAAGCAGCTCCCCTCCATGGCCTCTACTTCATCATCTGCCTCCAAGATTGTCTCCTGTTTGAGCTCCTGTCCTAACTTCCTTCAGTGATGGACAGCAATGCTGAAATGTAAACTGCTGTAAGAGACTGCTCATTTGTTCCCAGCCGCTTAGACCTGAAATAATCACACAGAAACCATATTGTTTAAATCACTGCTTGGCCTATTAGCTCTAGCTTCTTATTGGCTATCTCTTATATTTTAATTTAACCTATTTCTATTAATCTGTATACCACTACAAAGCTGTGGCTTACTGGCAAGTTTCCAGCTGGAAGCTCACATCTTTCTCCTCTGGCAGCTTCGTGGCTTCTCATTGACTCCGCCTTCTTTCCCACAGCATTCAGTTTTTTTTCCCCTTCTAGCTCTATTTCTGCTAAGCCATTGGCCAAAACAGATTAACTCCTTAAGCAATAAAAGCAACACATATATAGACGGACTTCCCACACCAGTAAACCAATAAACCCTTTCTTCCCTAACTTGCTTTTTGGTCATGGTGTTTCTTCATGGCAATGGAAACTGATCTGCAACACCTAAGCAAGGCTGCACCTGCATAGACCTGCCCCTGGGGCCTGGCATGCATGTGACTAAACTATAATGAGCATGGGAAATGTCAAAAAACCATAATAATAATAAGAATAGCCTTAGCGCTTGGTCAGCTATTCAGAACCCTGCTTTCATGTAATAGAGGGAGAATTCCAGCCTAGATACCAAGATATTAGTCAATTTAAACAAAACAAGCCCCCAAACAGTGGTGTCTCAAATGAACTTTACCTGTCATGCCAGGTCAGTAGACTGTAATCAGTGGGCCCAGCTCTGCATCTTCAGACTTTTCCCCACATGCCTCAAGGCTGCCCAGAGTCCAGCTCCACATACCTTCAAGACAAAAACAACAGCCTGAGCCCTGGGACAAGGCACTAACCTGTCTCCAGGATCACTAAGAACACTCCACACTGAGCAACCAGAGCTGTGAAACCCAGGGTCCACTTCCATAGCATCTCTCTGTGAAACTGAATATTCAAACTGTCTTCTGAGATTCCCTTGTTGAGGGCATCATAGGCATGTCTGTACCAAATACATTCTGTGTTACATTCTGGAAAAGAGTTTGTTTGTTATTTGTTTTTCAAATACAGACAACCAAAAGTGAGCTAAATGAACCTTAGCTTAGTGGTTTCTGAAGAGTGTGTATCTTCAAGGGCAGAGATTTAAGGGGGCTGGCTATCTAGTTTGGGTTTTTATGCCTGTGAAGAGACACCATAATCACAGCAACTCTTATAAAGAAAACATTTAATTGAGGGGGGCAGCTTACAGTTTCAGAGGCTCAGTCCATTGTCATCATTATCGAGAGCATGGAGGTGCACAGGCAGACATGGTGTTGGAGCTGATAGTGCTACATCTTGAAGACAACAGGAAGTTGAGTGATAGTCACACTTGGTCATATCCTGAGTATAGGAAACCTCAAAGCTTACCCCTACAGTGACACACTTCCGCTAACAAGGCCATATCCACTCAAAGAAAGTCATACCTCCTAATGGTGCCACTCTGGGGACTACTTTTTCAAATTACCATATTCTACTCCTGTAGGCAGAGGCCACTCATTCATTCCAAGCTGCTTAGACCTGAAATAATCACTCAGATATTATATTATTTGCAATAATATTGGGCCAATAGCTTAATCACATTTCTAGCTAGCTCTTATATTTGGAATTAACCCATTTCAATTATTTTATATTTTATAATGAGGCTTGTGACCTACTGGCAAGGTTCCAGCTGGCAGCTTGTGACTTTCCCCTCTAGCAGCTACATGGCATCTCTCTTACTCTGCCTTCTTTCTCTCAGCATTCAATTTAGTTTTCCCTGCCTAGCTCTATTCTGCTAACCCACTGGCCAAAACAGCTTTATTCATTAACCAGTAAAAGTACCACAGACAGAAGGACTTCCCACACCATTTCCCCTTTTCTGTTTAAATAAAAAGGAAGGCTTTAACTTTAACATTGTAAAATTACATATAACAAAGCAGCTATCAAGCAAAAATTACAGTTACAATATTTATATCTGCTTTATATTTTATCATAACTAAAGAAAACTATAATTATATCTGTCTATTCTTCAACTCCATCAAAGATCCCAGAAGGATTAAATATTACCTAAGTTAACAGGAAGTGCTTTGTATGCCTGTAAACCACAGCCACATGGCGTTACACAGATTAATAGAAATGGGTTAAATTAAGATGTAAGAGTCAGCCAATAAGAAGCTAGAACTAATGGGTCAAGCAGTGATTTAATTAATACAATTTCTGTGTGGTTANCACACCATTTCCCCTTTTCTGTTTAAATAAAAAGGAAGGCTTTAACTTTAACATTGTAAAATTACATATAACAAAGCAGCTATCAAGCAAAAATTACAGTTACAATATTTATATCTGCTTTATATTTTATCATAACTAAAGAAAACTATAATTATATCTGTCTATTCTTCAACTCCATCAAAGATCCCAGAAGGATTAAATATTACCTAAGTTAACAGGAAGTGCTTTGTATGCCTGTAAACCACAGCCACATGGCGTTACACAGATTAATAGAAATGGGTTAAATTAAGATGTAAGAGTCAGCCAATAAGAAGCTAGAACTAATGGGTCAAGCAGTGATTTAATTAATACAATTTCTGTGTGGTTATTTAGGGTCTGAGCTGCCAGGCAGTCTAGAAACAAACAAGCCTCTTTTCCATAGCAACGTATCCTTAGACTCAAATTTTGAAGTTAAGTTACCTTCAAAGTATATATGTTGGTAAGGTTTAGCAGTCCCCAGAATCAAATGTCTCTCTGTGGGCAAAAAGTTCAAAGAAAACACAATAGTATACACAATCCAGACTCACTGTGTATATTCCATCTTTATGTGGCTTATTTTTCTTCTTTACTCCTTTAATCTATGACTGTCTGTACTCTTTTATAATACATGTACTGTTTCTTTACTCTTCTTTTCTCTCTTCCAAGCCTACTTACATTTTTCCAATGCTGTGACCCATTTAGAGGTCTGTATCTGTCTTTATTGTGTATCTGTAATCATTTTTTGACCAGAAGCACCTTTTTTATGCTAAATGGCCATGGCTAAGATCAACTCAGCCATGCCTGTTGGCTCCACCAAGTACAACATGGCAGAGGCATGTTCACTGCCTCTGAGACTGCCAGATGGGTGCAGTCCTCACCACCTCAACTCTGGAAGCACTGTGAAGCATATAAACCCCTTTTATCTGAGTAAAAGCTAAATCTGCCATGCAGTGCATTGCATGCCCTGGAAATACCTCTGTGTATGGTGGTGGGAATCAGCCAAGCTCTTCTGCCTGTGCATTCCTAGCAGACCTGATTTCAATGCTTGCCCAGGTGGGGAGTACTGAGCCAGGGGCATGATCTCAGCTACTTTCTCCTGACTCTGAGTGGGCACAAAAGCATCCGGACCCAAAGTGGGTAGTGGGCATCAGCCCCAATCATTTCAGACCATGTTGGTGCACCAATCTATTGGTGGAGTTCACTTGTTCATTCCCGTAAGGCTGTTTCTCTTAAGCTCGGGTCCTCAGTTGCCAGTAGTTCTTTGTGCGTGAGTAGTACAGCATTAGATTTACCCTTTCCATGGCAATATGCTGTGGCATAATGTTCTTATACAATGTAAAGATTTGTCACTCATATTGACTTAAAAAAAGCTGATTGGCCAGTAGCCAGGTTGGCAGTATAGGTGGGACAATAATACTAGGAGAATTCTGGGAAAAGGAAAGACAGAGAGTCAGTCACAACTTAGACACAGAGAAAGCAAGATGAGAATGCCTTACTGATAAAAGCTACCAAGCTACATGGCTAAACATAGACAAGAATTATAGGTTAATTAAGTTGTATGAGCTAGTTAATAATCCTGAGCTAATATGCCAAACAGTTTATAATTAGTATAAGCCTCTATGTATTCATTTGGGACTGAATGGTTGTGGGACCAGGTGGGACAGAAACTTCCATTTACAAATAGTGCCCAAATGTTTGACAAGAATTTTCACATAAAGCCTGAGAAAGCTTTAAAAAATAAAGATTCCAGACATACAAGAACAGAGTCAAGCATCATTTCTTGGAAACTGTTTTTTCTCCAGTAGGCTCTGTTTGCTAGCAGCAAACAGAGGCACAACTCCTTTAGGAGAGGCTTCCTGACATAGCCAGCATTAGCTCTTTTAAGAGGCCCTGCCACCAACCACTTAATGGTGTTTATGAGTGGCCAGCGTCATGCTTCTTGGTGGTGGCATAGACCTATGAACTCCAGAGTTGTAACAATAAATATGTGTCCTGCATGTACCTCTACCATGAAATTAGACTCTCAGAAAGCTAAGGAATGGTGGAGAGCCAGCTACTAAAGCTGCAGCATTAATCCTAGCAATATCACTTAGCAGATTAAAGATTCATGTGGTCAGAAAAAATACAGATATACAGTAAAGAGAGATTCAGATGAATAAACCTCCAAAAGGTTTATAGTATGTTTAAAAATATATTTAGGCTTGGGAGAGAAAAGATAAAGGATAAAAAAGTCTTTTAAAAAAAGAAAAGAAAAAAGAAATAGAGTAGTTGGGTATAGTGGTGCATGCCTTTAATCCCAGCACTTGGAAAGCAGAGGCAGGTGGATTTCTGTGAGTTCAAGGCCAACCTGGTCTACAGAATGAGTTCCAGGACAGCTAAAGAAACACAGAGAAATCCTGTCTTAAAACATTAAAAAAGTAAAATAAAAAATAGAGTTAAAAAGGCCCCATAAAGATGGAAAAGACACAGATAATGTAGATATGTATGTTATTGTGTTGTCTTTGAATTTTTTGAATGCTGAGGAAAGAGGAACAGCTGCTAAAAGACATTTCATTATAAATGCTGCTGGATTAATCTAACCTATATTTTGAAAATGCCTTCACTTCAAAACTGAAGTCAAAAGATATGTTACTTTGGAGAAGAGGTTTTGCTTTTGTTTCCTCATTAAATAAGAGGCTGTGGATTCATTTGGGGTTAAGACAAATTAGGTTTGATCAAGGAAGAACCCCTGAAAAAAATCTCCAATGGGAATAAATGGTCCAGATAATCCAACATTTTGGAGCACCTTTGTTGCAGTTTCCTCTGAGTTCTACATCCAGAATAGCCTCAAGACTGCTGCCTGAGATGATCCAGCCTCACAGAGTACTTCAGTCAGGACTTGACCATAGTCCTAAATATTCTTCGGGTCCCCTTAAAATTATCAGCACCCCCAATCAGCAGAAAGTAGCCTAGAAAACTACACCAATATTCCCAAAAAGTGGATTATGGATGTTTGTCTTTGTCCTGAGTGTTGGTTACAAGTTGTTATGAAAAATGGCCAAGAAAAAAGCTAAACAAAGGAGATTAGATTTGTTCAATATTGGTTTAATAAAACATTGATTGTCCAGAAACCAGACAGGAAGTATAGGTGGGACAATGATACTAGGAGAATTCTGGGTAAAGGAAAGACAGAGAGTATCATCAGCTAGACACAGAGGAAGCAAAATAAGAATGCCTTACTGAGAAAAGGTACCAAGCCATGTGGCTAAACACAGATAAGAATTATGGGTTAATTTAAGTTTTAAGAGCTAGTTAATAATAAGCCTGAGCTAATATACCAAGCAGTTTATAATTAATATAAGCCTCTGTGTATTCATTTGGGACTGAATGGCTGCGGGACTGAACGGGACATCCGCATGTCCACCGGTGTTGTTCTTGTTTAGGTCTTGTTTGGGCAGTCAAATTGCTGAGACATCATAGGTTAAGCTTTCCTACCATTTCCGGGAGGCACAGTCTTACAACAGATTTCCTGATACTCTGGTTCTCACAGTCTTTCTGCCCTCCTCTGGAATGTTCCCTGTGCCTGAGATGCACGAGTTGCATAATAAATATATTATCTTGGGCTAGGTACTAAATAATCACTTGTTCTCTGCTTCTTGACAGGTTGTGGTTTTTCTGCTGTGGTCCCATCTGTTGCAGAAAAATCCCCTTGTACTCACAGGTGAGTGCAGTGCTCACCTCTCACCAGCTGCCTTTTCTCAAGAGAATGACCCTTATTCTGCATCTCTGTTCTAACAGTTTGTAATTTTAAGCATCATTCCTTTCAGAAGGAATAGTTAATTGCTGCTTTGTAAGTATATCCTCACTAATGGCACAAAAATTGTCAATTCACTCAGCCCAATTTTATTTTTAATTTGTTTTGTTTTGTTTTTTGTTTGTTTTTTTTTTGAGGCAGGGTTTCTCTGTGTAACAGCCCTGGCTGGCCTGGAACTTACTCTGTAAACCAGATTGGCCTTAAACTCACAGCAATCTGCCTGCCTCAACCTTCGGAGTGTTGGTATTAAAGGCAAGTACAACTGCTTGGCAAGCCCAATTTTTTTAATTTGGCCTCTAAAGTGCAAACATCTGAGAAACAAAACTGAGTCCCCCGAAATCCCTTACTGATAAAATACTGCACTTTGTCTTCTCTATGACCTGAGGGTTGGTGTGTGTGTGTGAGCCCTTTTAAGATTCAACTTCTTTATGTCACCAAGAGTTTCCTGTAATTAACTACAGTGGTCTATTCCAGAAGGTTCTCCATGGTTTTCACTTAGCTAAGTCCAGTGAACGAGCAGATCTCCAGAACCTCTACCCACTCAGGACTACACGTCATGTGACAAGCAACTCATTCACTCACCGTCTTTACTGCATGGGAATGTCTTAGACTTTTCAGCCTAGAGAGTTTTTTCTAGTTCAACCAAAGGTTTGGACACATGAGACAACATAAAAGTATTGTTTCAAGCTTTAGCCCTTCCAGAGAGAGAAACATGTCATCTGGGACAAATCTTTCCACTTCATCTGTGTAACTAAGAGTGACCTTAGACTTGGCCGCATAAAAACGCAAGAAAGATTTGATAAGCAGCTGTGGCAAGAGTGGTTAAGGAGAGGTTTTGGATACAGTAAACTCTCAAATATTTTGCAGAAACAGATTGTTTCTGAAACAAACATCCATGACTAATGAAGCCATTGCTTCCATACTTCAAAAGAACCACAAAACATGTTGACCATTATCTCCTAGGCAGGCTAACTGACACCCTTGGTCACAGTTTCGCGTCCTCTCAACAAGCACAAACACTTTATCAACAGCATCTGGTCGAGTTTGATGTAAGGACCCATCTCATGAATGAGGAAGAATCTGCTGGGTCTTAGTGGGTAATTCTCCCTTCATTTGTGAATGGTGGGCCTCTATTCCTTTCTTCCACCTGACCATTGTTATGGCTTGAATCTAAAATGACCCCCTCATGCTTCCATTGACTGATTCCATCTGGTAGCTCTGGACTTTTACAAATGGGTAAAACTGGTAGAATTAGGTGACTGGGTTGTGCTTTTGAAGGCTGTGACTCAGATTTTGCTTTCTAGCCCACAGCCAAAATACTATCTGTGATCATGCAGACAGAGCCACCTACCATACTTTATCTTCTTTGTTGAACAGAAAATTCTCTGATGACAGTGAGCCAAAATTATACCTTCCTTCTAAGTTGAATATGTTGGGTACTACAGCCATAGTAAAACAAAATTAACTAATAAATACAATTGGTAATAGAAGAGTGTTATTGCTCTGACTAGGCCTAACAGTGTGGTTCTTCTACATTTGAGATGGCCTGTGGAAAGAATTTCAAAGAGTTTGGCAATGCTGGTAGAGAATCCCACTATAAACCCTACCTATTGATTCTGGGGGAATTAAGAAGACCAAAAAAAATTATCAAAATGGAAACCTAAACAAAATGCTGTGAAAGACTATCAGGGATTAACTGTAGACCTCATGTGCTGCATTCTAGCAAATTTCTCCACATCCTACACATATTCTGACATTTTGAGCAAGGTTGAATGAATTAAAAAGCAAAGGATTAATTAATTTGGTGAAGGGATTTCAAGACAGCTGAACATGTAACTCTTGGCTACCGTTTTTGTTGGTTTTTATTTTGTGTGGTGCCTTCATGTGTATTTGTGAACACAAAGGCTGGAAGAGGGTGCCTGAGCCGGATAGCCTCAGCTGGAAGTAATGGCAGTTGTCAGCTGCCTGATATGGGTTCTGGGAACCAAACGTGGTTCCTCTGCAAGAGCAGTAAGTGCTTTTGACTACCGAGCTATCCCTGCAGCCCTTGGCCATCACTGTTAGACAGATTAGTGTCATTAAAAAGAAGTTGCAGGTATCACATGTCATTATCCATTCATCTGCTGATGGAAATCCCAGCTGACTCCCTCTCCTTGCTACCCTAAAGACAGCTGCAATAAACATGGCTGAGCAAGTGTCTCTGTAGTAGAAGATTGAGACCATGCCCAGGAGTGACATAACTGAGTCATATGATAGATTTATTTTTAGTTTCTAAGACTTGAAATTTCTGTTTTATTGCAGTTGATATGGATTTTATCAGAAAATTTAAAAATACTGCTTTAAAAGCAATTGGAAGCACCAGAATTATATATAGCTTTGAAATAAAATTAATACATCCTCACTAAACCTTTTTATACATCCCTAATTATTTAGAAAGTATAAGGCACTCAAATTATTAAAACAACTATACAGCTCATGAATATTCTTAAAATGTACATTAAAAAAGAGATAAACTTTGAGCCCATTATCAATTGCCTATTTAAAACTTCATCAAAGAAAGATTTTATATCAAGGTGAAAGAATTCACTGTAACTGATGTTTTGTCTCCAATTACCGACACAAGAAATAGTTAACACTTTTCAAACAATTATTCTTTGACAAATTCACACATGCATACAACGCATTAGGATCATGCAACCCTTTCTCCCCACACTAACCCCCCTCAGGACCCCACAGCTCCCCAGATTCCCCACCTCCCAGCCTTGCCCATATACATAAAAATGAAAACAGAATTTAACATGGATAAAATGAAACTAGATCTTTATCTCTTGGCCTGCAGAAACTCAACTCCAGATGGATCAAGGACCTCAACATTGCCCTGAACGTGCTAGATGAAAGTGCAGGGGGTGACACCCCTTGCAAGCACAGGAAGAGACTTTCAGGACAGTACTCTAGCAGTTGCACAGGGAGCAAAACCAGCAGTTGACAAATGGGATCTTGTAAAACTAAAAAACTTCTGTACAGAAAGGAAACCATCAAACTGATGAAGAAATAACTCACAGAATCAGAAAATCTTTGCCAGTTACCCATCTGATGGGGTTCACATCTGGAATATCTAACTCCCCGCTGCTCTGCCCATGTTCAACATCAAGAAAGCAAACGAATTTAAGAATGCGCTAGGCAAAAATATTTTCTTAGAGAGAGAGAGAGAGAGAGAGAGAGAGAGAGAGCACCTTACAGGTTTTTTGTGTATATATTAAATAAATCTTTAAAAAAAGAAAAATTGTATTATTATCCTTGGACTTGCTAATTTAGTAACAATTAACTACTTATGATCAATTATCTCAACAAAACTTATATGATCCTTTGGCTCTAGACAACTGGGAGGAACATTAACATTTAACAGGTTTACTTACAGATACATGTATTTCCTGAATGTTTTTTTAACCCCTTAAATTTGAGGCCCCCAACTTAGAGACAAATTAGACTCCTCTTTAGATCCGATTTCCATTTGTGACTTTGACTGTTCATTATATGTTTTGTGTTGTAACAACTACCAGGGTTTGTTTTTCTTATCCTTGAATGCTGATAAAATTAAATGATCAGCTATCTTTGAAAACATATGGGTTAATGAAAGAGGAAAAGTCACAAAACAAAAATAAATTAAAAAATGGGCTAGGAAGAAACAGAATGGTCTCAAAAAATAAAAAGGAAAGAAAAGAAAAAATGAAGATTTTTTCCAAGGAAGAAAGTATCAGTGACTAGGAAAGCTCCTTCAAAAGAAGGATGGAAGAGGAAGACTTGGTGATGACGGAAGAAAGGCAGTGGGGGTTAACCAAAGGAAAGGTGTGTGAAAAAGCCACATTTAAACTCCCTTACCATACAATTTAAAAATACAATACTATAACTATGTGATAGTTTTATGGGCTTTTTGTTTGTTTTTTGTTTTATTTTGTTGAAAAGCCTCCACACTGATTTTCATAGAGGATGGACCAGCTCACTATCCCACCTCCAGGGATTATGGGTCCAATTTATCTGCACCAGCAGCATTTGCTGTCCTTAATTTTGTTTATATTAATTAAATTTATTCATTTATTTTCTATCCCACCTTAGTTCCCCTCCCACCTCCCCTCTACCCCTCCCCAATCCATTCCTCCTCTGTTTCTGTTCAGAAAGAGCCGGACCTCCCATGAGTGTCAACAAAGCATTGGCATATGAAGTTGAGACAGGGCTAAGTTTTAATTTCTTGATTATAGTCATTCTGATTGGAGTGCGACCCGATCTCAGTGTAGTTTTAATCTGCATTTCTCTGATGGCTGAGAATGCTGTACACTTCTTAAAAATATTTATTGGTCATTGTGCTTCTTTAGAAAACTGATGTTTAGTTCATTTACTAACTCACTGATATGCAGTTTGGGGGAACTGGGGTATCTACTTTTTGAAGTTATTTCTCTAATACAGCTGTTAAGGTATAGCTGTTTGAGATATAGCTGACCAAGATTTTTCTTCCTTTCTGTACACTATTTTTTCACTCTGTTGATAGTTTCTTTTTCTGTGCTGAAGTTTCTTAATTTTCTGCATTCCCATTTGTCAGCTTTTTGGAGTAATCCTGGACAGATGTGGTTTTACTCAGAAGCATCTTCCTTCTCTCCGCAGCCTGAAGGGTGTTCCCTACGCTCTCTTTTCTCCTTCAGCAGTTTCAGCAATTCTGGTTCCTCATTCATCCATGAAGGAAAAAGGAATTATGAAACCTGCACAAAAGAGGATTGCGTGGAGCTGAAGAAGCCCCGAGTGAAGATATAAAGGGGGGGATGAAGGCCTGAGTGAACACGCATTGTCGACATGAGTACAGCCACATCAAGGACCCAAAGTCTGAGATCCATGGGTTTGACAAAGTCTTCCCCAAATGGATCAGGCTCAGAGGAATGGCCAATCCTTCTGGTCTGAGTCCAAAAGCTGACAACGTGCACATGTAAGACTGTTTACAAACAGTTTGTGTGTGTGTAAACCCAGCAGCCACAGTTTCCTCCTCCCAGATGCCTATAGCCTGAGGCTCTTACCTATGAGACTATCCTCCCCACGTGCATGTCTACATAATGAAGGCACTGGGTTTCTAGTTTGGTGCATAGCTGCTGTTGCTCCATCAGACCAAGTATAGCCCATCCCATGCCCGCTTTCTGAAAGGTGTGTCTGTGTGTCTGTCCTCTCTTCGTTCCCTCATCAACCCAGTCAAGTTTCTAGGACTTAGCTGTGTAGAATGTGGCAGTGGGTGAAGCTGAAAAATACTATGTTAAATGAAGTATCCCAGACTCAAATACTATATATTCTCAATCATATGTGGATTCCAAAAGGATATATACGCATATGCATATAATATATGTGTGTATGATGTGTATCATATGTGCCATATGTATGTACTAACATACATGTAAATAAGTTTGGAGATAGGTCAGGGTGGGACCTAGTACTAGAAACAGAAATAGGAGCAAGTCATTGAGCATTGCTGTGCAGCCTCTGGCTCAGTTCCCTCTCCCTATTCCCAGTCTACAGCTAAGTGAACAGCTGTCATCCCAAGCTCCGACCCCTCTAGACTGAGCAGCTCCGCCATGATTTCTCCTGCTGTGATGGACTGAAACACCTTATAACCAACTGCCAGTCAACATACATTGTGCCTTACGTTGCTGATACAGGCATTTGTTCAATCCAAAAATAGGGAGTGAGTGTTCACCAAGGTCTAGGAGCTGTGACTAAGGGGATAAAGAATCAGGCAAAGCCACTGCCCCAAGGAAGCTCCTGGCAAAGCGGAAGGGAGAATCATCAGTGTCGACTCAATAGAAAGACAATAGAGTCATTCTAGCCTAGACCAAAAAGGGAAAGGACAATTTCTGTAAAAAGTTCACAATCTGCCTTTTGAGGAGACTCAGGCATGGTTTCCTACTCGATTCCCCATCTTGGCATCACAGAAAGTGATACACTGTTGCCAGAAAGACTTTTTCTCTTGGGACAGCATCAATAATGGGGTATCATGGTGCTGACTCTGCCTGACAGTATTTATTACAGCAGTAACTCTGTCAATGCACAAACTTGTAGGGTTTTGTTTATTCCTACTCTGGCCACACTGAGAGAACAAGATCATTTACCATCCTGCCTCTTCTGTCGGGCATTTTTTTTTCCAAATGTAAAGTAAAGTATGCATTTGGTTTTGCAAGGATTGGTGTGTGCAGCTTGCATAACTTGAAAGGGAATCTAGGAAGCAAGGTTACAAAGCACCCATGTAAAGCACGAAGCCCCTGGCCAAGACAACAGGAATGAGGCAGTCCAGGTGACTGACCACGGAGCTGTCGTTTCTCTGTTTTACAGCCAGTCCCTCGCAGTAGGAGCTGACTACTTCTTTCCGTGTACCTCAGCTCAGAGTTCACATCTAGAAATTTCTAACAGGATCACCACAGTGATGGCCAAATAGTACCAGAGTACCTATCATTTCAGGTCGTGTGCCTGCTCTTTGCTCTCTGCAAGTCTCATCTGGAGCCTCCTGGGTTTGCCTTTAGTATGACCTCCAAAAGCACTTCTGTGCTTACTTTACAAAAACTATCATCCAATGGAGGGACACACTTTTAGTATCAAATAATAAATGTGGTCTTCCAACCTTGTGACACACAGCTCAAAAATTACGTCTGTGAACAGGTAACATTAAAGTGTGGACCCGAGAGCCGTAGTGATAGCCTAGTCTTTCTAGCCCTGTATAGAGATTCCTTGACTCACATCCATCAAACCAGCATAATGAGTGTGCTTTCTTGGAGAAGGACCAAATACACTGTCTGCCAAGGTCTCTCTAGCCTGTCGGGACCCCTGAGATCTCTAGTCTGCACCAAGAACTCAAGCTGCATGCCACATCTCTGGGAAGATGTACTGATTTCTTATTTCTCCAGCATCCTGACCCAGAGAAGTCTCAGAGAAACCACAGTAAGCAGCAAAGAAGCTTTGCATTTTCCCGGGACAAACTGTCTTCCAGGGATCAAAAGGACAAGTTATGATCCTGAAAATGGCAGGAAGCACATGAAAAATGACAAGAAATCTTCCTTGATTAAAATAAGTTCAACTAGAGCTGATTTCCACAAGAGGTACCTTTAAGTCAGGGGGTGCCACTACACATGCAGGGAGGGAAGGGTAAGAAGCAAGTAATGAAGTCAAAGAGGGGATGTTGGGAAGGGTTCATAGTTACAGAGTGAACCAGAAACACAGTACAGAACATGCTGAGTAATGCTCCTTTGTGAACTCAGCAGCCCAGGACCTTCTGTGGAGAGGTGGGACTGTCAGACATCAGGATGAGCCTTTGCGCTTAGACAGAGATGGTCCACATTGCAAGGGATCTTCAGAAGGAAGGTGTTTTTCTCAGAAGGAAGGGTGGTCTTAAGGCCAAAGTTAACTCAGAACTTTGAGAGGTAAAGGGCCTTAAACAATTTCTACATTGGCTGAATCTGCCCGCCTTGGAGAAAACACCAACTGTTTCAAGTGCCCATCTTCGGTCTCTTCCTTACCTCCTTTCTTCTATCTTCTATACCTAAATCCAGAGGAGCTAGGACAGTGAGAGTGTAGTTCAGCTGGTCATCTCAGTGAGGGCATCCTTCCATTAAGCATCCATTCCCCTGCACATCACTCTAGCTAGCCCTAGGATTGGCCAGTATCATCAGGGCAGTCCAGGAGAGGGGTTCTTATCCACCATCACCTCTCTAGCTAAAGAAATAGAGCACGCCCAAAAAGATCTACTTAAAGAGCCTCTTATTCTGACCTGTCTTAGTTTTACAGTTGGATCACACACCCCACCAAGGAAACTGTGACCCCCCCAACACCCCTACCTAAGCTCTATAGTAACAGTGTGGGAAGCTGATCCTGACCCTACCCCTACTAGAAAGCCCCCCCCAAGAAAAAAGCAATTTAAAGGAACAGAAAAACCCTGTCCTGCTGGAACTTAAAGTCAAAGTTTAAGGAACATAGTAGCAGCTATTGTCTTCACATGCTGACATTTGTTTAGCAAAGGTCAGCTGAGTTTCTATGCTGCATTTTGGTTTCTTTTCTCATGCCTGGGACAAAGTAACTGACCAACGCCATTTAAGAGTGAAAAGGTTTAGTTTGACTCATAGTTACAACCCATCATGGTGGAGGCTTTACCATGGCAGGAGCGTGACGCAGCCAGTCTACTTGCCTGTGTAAACATAGACAAGAATTGTGGGCTAATTCACGTTTTAAGAGTGAGTAAATAATAAGCCTGAGATAATAGGCCAAACAGTGTGATAATTAATACGGTTTCTGTGTGATTATTCGGGTCTGGGTGGCCAGGAAATGAAAGAGCAGTCTCTGTTTAAAATTAACTATCCCCATGTGCTAGGTGGTGGATGGTTTGCTGAATTAGTAAATGACTGGTGGGAGTCCTGAGTTAAGAAGCATGAAGTTTATTTTATAAATCTATGTCATTTGATGTCAATTGATCTCTAAAACTATGAAACCAAACTCAGATAAATGAACAAACTAACCTTAAAGAGGTTTATCATTTTTTTCTAGTATGTAATTTAAAGATCAAACCATTTCTTTCTTCATTAAGGATACGCCTACCATGAGGCCCAGTGCAGAATAATCACTTTTCACCTAAATACTGAACAAGTCAGTTGGATAGAAGCAACTCAAGTATGCACATTTGTCAAACCAAAAGTCTCCTCCAGGACATGCTATCCCTTCAGGTCATTGAAAATCCAATCCCCAGGAATTGCAAACAAAGAAGACTGGATCAGAAACACCTCTTCAAAACCAAAATTCTAGAAGAGAGATTGTGTGGGGCCACGACGCAGACACTCAAAATGGTCTTGCCATCTGCTGTACCTCCTTTTCTCAGGCTGGGATGGAGTAGGGTACCACTCCAGAGAGAGACACTGTCACCAAGAAAGGCAGGAAAGCTGGGGCAGCTGCATTTCTAAAGCCCCATGAACCCAGCTTCTTCCACCAAGCAAGCAACCACCTCCACAGTAACGAGCTGAACCTGACACAGAATCACTGATGCAAACATACAGGATGAAGAGCTGTGTCGTTGGTGGGAAAATAGTCAAAGTCCTGATAGAATGAGAGTATCTTGAAGCAGAGGTAAAACCAGTGTGGGTGTCCTGTGCACGTCAGAGTCTTAGACATTGAACTCTGAATATGAAAACATGAAGTTTGTCAGTTCGATATCTTGACTGCAGGGTCTCTGAGTCTGAAAAGCTGTTATAAAGGACTCGTTGGCTAGAGACATAGCTCAGTGGCAATGTGCGCGCCTAGCACCAGAGAGGGAGAACAACTATAAATCTCTCCAACAGACGGAACTCACAATGATGGGACAGGCGAGGACCAATGAGCATAGGGAGAGAAGGGAAATGACAAGCTGCAGCAAAGCCCATGAGCATGGCAGTCTTGTAACCCAGTGGGCCAATGTTGCCAATTCCCAACCTACGACTGCAGCCTCTCCCACTACAAGTGACTTTGCAGAGCTCTTACCTTTGCCTTCTAAGCCATCCTTCCTTTTCCCTTAAGGCAGCTCTTGTTTATAAAATGCATAGTTTCCCTACCAGCCTCCTGACTGGAGAACATGGGAAATCTGCAGACTTACTTGCAATTTGCTCCTCTGCTTTTTCTCATTAAATTCAACTTGGTATGATTTCTTTAAAAATGGTGGGCATCTATTGGAATACATTTTAAATCTACTGCATAACAAAGAATGCATGCTCATGATTTCTTCAAAATAAAGCCTTCTCTTTCTTTGGCTCCTTATAAGGCCACAGGGAGAAACAACTATTAAGATTCTGAGGGTGATCTAAGGGTGCAATAGTGGCACCCATACCTTGGAGGTAACCAACAGCTCTATAGTTGTGCTTAAAGCATCCTCAACAAGAAGGCATGCCTGATACCGGAAACAGCCAACTACTTAGGTCTGCCCCATCAGTAAACCTGCATAGCTCCTAATTATGTTCTAAATATGTATTCTTATACTCACAGATAAATGTAGTTCTCACCCCTCCTCAAAGAAATGTCTCTTTGGAATTGATCAAGATGCACAGTTGTGGCCCTAGTCCCAACAGATACATTTACCATGCAATTCCCTTACCTAAAGCTCAAGGCTCATTTCAGAAAATGGGGCAGAAAGGTTGTAACAGCCAGAGGAACAGGAAGTCTTCTGTGAGATTTCATCTCCTAGAAATGTCAGCAAAGCTACACCTATGAAGTCTCATCAGCATGGCTGCCTAAACATGACCTGAATGCAGATGATAGCAATGGACATGCTAACACGGAAGGAGGAAAGTCCATGGGGCCACACCCCTAGACAAAGAACTACAAGCAATTGTGGAATGCTAAGAACAGGAGAAACAGTCTTCATTGGGTGAAAGGCTCTACCTGGTTTTCTGATACCAAGGTCAGCCTTGAAATGATATATACAGATTGAGTGGGTTGTTTTTATACATTTAGGAACTTAGGAAAAAGAAGCTATAAATTTGAGTGAGAGCAAGTGAGCGTATGTGAGGATTGGAAGAAGGGAAGGGGTAAAAGACTTTCAAAAATAAAGTTTTAAAAGTTCTTGGGGTATGGGTTGGAGAGATGGCTCAGTGGTTAAGAGTGAATATTGCTTTCCCAAGAGACACAAGGTCAGTTCCCAGCACCAACATCAAGTGACAACTGCCTGTAACTCCAGCCAGCCCCAGGGAACCCAGCCCCAGGACCTCCATGGGCACTAGCACTTATGTGCATATACCCCCACAAAACATGTATATAGCTCACATAAACACATATAAACCCCACACAAACACGTATATACCCCCCACAAAACATGTATATAGCTCACATAAACACATATAAACCCCACACAAACACATATATACCCCCACACAAACACATATATACCCCACACAAATATATACCCCACATAAACACATATATACCCCACACAAATGTATATACACTCACACAAACACGTATATACCCCCACACAAGCATGTATATACCCCACACAAACACGTATATACGCCCACACAAACATGTATATACCCCCACACAAGCACTATATACCCCCCACAAAACACACATACACATAATCAAAAATAAATTAAAACAAGTTTATTGGGGTCTGTGTAGCACATTCTTTGGAATCTGAGAGGATTTTATTTTGATTTTCATTTTGTACTTGAAAGTATCTATGAGACAAATCATAATTCAGTCTGAGGTCTTAATTAAAGGGAGTGTATGGTAAAGCCACATCTCTTTTCCCATGGGACTCCTTCAAATCTAAGAGTGTTTGGCATGTGAAAGTTTTGCCAGGGAGGGGAGTCTCTCTGGGGGAGCATTCCATATGCCACTCAAAATAATAAATAATTCACTCTTCAGTGCATCTTTATGCACCCACATTTGATTGTAGGTGATGAAGAACCAAGAGACCCTTTCAAAACTGTTGATTCCACTAAGTATGCCCTAAATTCCCATGTTAGCACAGGTCAAGGTACTGGTTAGCTTCCCAGCACTGTAATGCAAAGCCTTCCTCCCCTCCAGCTTCCCATGAGCTGTCTTCATTCTCCCATGAGCCTTCTCCATTCTCTCCAGGGTCTGGGTGACCTGCAGATTCAAAGAACCTTCAATGGGGTTTTGGTTACAGTGATTTTCTACCTCTAGATGGCAAATTGTGATCTAATTACTTTGGATAATAAATAATGTGATTGTTCGAATAAAAAATGCCTCCATAGGCTCAAATATTTGAATATCTAGTCCACAGTTAGAGTTGCCCTTGAAGAGGAGATGGAATTGCTAGGGAGTGGAGCCTTGCTAGAGGAAGCGCATCACTTGGAAGTGGGGCTTTGAGAGTTTATAGGCCCACTTTATACTCTCTCTC
Organism: Bramus lutescens; assembly: GCA_001685075.1. Lineage (NCBI taxonomy): Eukaryota > Metazoa > Chordata > Mammalia > Rodentia > Cricetidae > Bramus > Bramus lutescens. Next base: position 204,535 of record LOEQ01001756.1, read on the forward strand.
CTTCCTGTGTGTGGATTAAAATGTGATCTTCAGCTTCCTGCCACAATACCTGCTAGTTGCTGCCATTCCTCCCCACCATGATGGCATGATCCTACCCCTCTAGAACTGTAAATCAAATATACTCTTTCTACCATAGTTGCTTTTAGTCGTGGCATTTTTCACAACAACAAACAGTAATAAATTATCCTTTTCTTGCTCATGGGTACTGTGGGTCAAAACTGGAAAAGAGACCAAAACTGCCCTTTCTCTGATGCACACAGTTCCTGAGTCCTTAGCTGAGATGACTCACAAGACTAGGGAAGCTGCTCAGAAGAGCTGAACTAGAAGACACAGATTGAGAATGCTTCTTCACTCACAGGACAATAGAGGTCAACCATCCTGCCTGATCTCAGAAGAAACCTAGCATTTCCCACATGATAGTTTCAGAGCTATTGGACCGCAGAGTTCCTGGACTTAAGGAGCAAGAGTTTACAGAAGTCTAGAGTCTTCTGCAACCTAACCTTGGGAGCCCCTTAGCTGCACTTCTGATGTATGTATTCTGTTGTTAGAACAGGCAAAAGTATGCACAGATTTGAGGAGGAGTATAAACTTCAATTCTCAATGGAGACATGTTGAATGAAGAAGTCACACAATTGGCAGCATTCATTGCCAGTGTGGTCTGCTGAAGTTTCTGGAATGAAAAGACTTCTTGAACAGTTTATGGCAAGTAGAAGTTCATTATCAGTCATCTGAGGAAATAGGAAAGCAAATCTAAAGACTCAAAAGATCAGAACAAATCTTATCTCATAGACGCAAGAATCACAATGGAGGACAGGGTCTCCAGGAAACAAAAGCTATAGGGAGTCGGAACCCAAGGGTGTACAACTCATGGGAACAGAGAGGGATAGAGACTAAAGAATATAGGGAAAGGGAAGCTAGGAAGGAATGAGTCACGCACACGCACAAACAAACAAACAAAATCTATTAAATAGTTGTCCATGTCTATGGCTCTACATAGAGAAAATTTCACTCTACCGATCCTAGAGAAACAAAGTCTTTTCTAAGAGTTAAGTGACTAGTTGAAAGAAATAAAACCCTTCCTGTTTTGTTAGTTTTATTGCATTGCTGTGATAAAATACCAGGCAGAAACAACCTAAGGGAAGATGGACTGCTTTGACTCACAGATCTCCATCTGCCATGGCAGGGAGGGTGTGGCAGAGTTCTCAACAGCAGGAGATTCCTCATACCACTGTGGTCTAGAAGAGAAGAGCAGCCAAAACTAGGGACTAGGCTAACCTTCAAAGGCTCAACCTAATTCTATTTCTTCCAGGAAGACTCCATGTCCTAAAGTCTCCCAAATCCCACCGCCCCCAAATAGTGCCGCCGGTTAGAGAATGTGTGCCCAGAACATGACCCTGGGGAGGTCGTTTTAAACACAACACCTATGCTACAAGTACTACATTGGGAACTGGGTAGCCTGTGTTCTAATCCCTCTGCTTTCTGAGATGGGTGAGAACTCAAAAACGGGGTAAATTATCAATGGTAAACCAAAGGCTTTCTCACACCAAGGACCCATAAAACACCAGTATTTGTAGCACAATTAATAAAAACCCAGAGACAGACATTGGAGTTCAACCTGTAGGTCAGAAAAGCAAAACAGCCAGCCACTAGCTCTTACATCTACCTTAGTCCAAAAATGGCAATTCTGCCTCCAGGAATCCTCAGAATGAGACTGTCGGAGAGCTATCTCCTCCCATCTTATATTCTTCTGTAGGGCTGGGATTAAAGGCGAGCATCACCGCTACCCAGTTTCTATGACAAATTAGTGTGGCTACTGGGATTAAAGGTGTGTACTCATCACTGCCTGGTCTGTAAGGCTGACCAATGGGGCTGTTTTATTCTGATTTTTAAACAAGCTTTATTTATTAAAATACAAAGAAAATATCACTACAAGTATTCCTTGATCAGAGTGTATCTGCTTCCTCCTAGAACACAACAAAGACTTCCAGATTATAACAGCGCATGCTCTTCAGTCTCCTAATAAGATTTTGCTAAAAGGTTTCTTAAATTGTACATGTATTTTATCCCTTTACAATATATCATGCACAAGGCTGCATATACCCCAAACAGTGTTTTGGCAGGAGAACTGTGAACTTCAAAAACTTCTCCCCTGGACCAAGGGGACAAATGACCTGAAATATGGCACTAAGTATTGGAGAGTCAAATGTGTTTTCATTCTCATGTTGGTTCTGGAAGTGTGTCTGGTACCAATCTCTCATCCACTGGAACAACTGAGGGGAGGATGGAAGGAAAGACATGCAGTGTGAACACGCGTGCCAGGGAACACATTAGATATGCAGAAGGACAGAGACCTTTAGGAGTCACATTTACAAATGAGACTTCTTTTCTGCTTTTGCCAGTTCTTGCTTCATGCAATGGAAATTTATTGTTCAAAAATAAACCCAAAAAAATTCCCTGATTGACAGATACTTTCCCTCAACCTTTTTGTCAAACATGTTTTAAGCCGCAGAAGGAAAGGTGGTAAGACCCATGTGAGCAGCAGCTGTAGGCAGCTGACACCCGAGAGGGCCACAGTCTGGTCAGGCAGCTATTGAAGGCTCTGGCATCATTAGCTGGCACTGCTCTTATGGTTTCTAACTCGAGGCTCCAGCAAGCATTAAGCTTCCATACAACAAGACCCATGTGCTGTGTTTCACTGGCTTTACTGCGATCAGAATTATAGAATTTGAATGCTCTAGAAAAGCAGATCTACAACCATCTCAACCAAAGCCTCCACCACCCCCATACCTTCAGCTGAAACAGGAGTATTATGCTCTTAGATGCTCAAGTCAGTACTGACTGTTTCCCGTGCTGACTGCCTTAACATCATGGTCAACATGTTGCTCTCTGACCTAAGGTGAGAAAACTCGTTCTACTCTGGTTAAAACTCCCATTTTCCCCTACTGACACATTCAATTCATGACTGATAAGATATCTGCTACCTCAAAGTAATATCAGTGCGGGGTCTTTGGTGGCATGGTACCAACACTGATGTTCAGGAATCTATGAAGGATGGGGTCCTAAGACTGGAAGAAGCTGATTCTCTTGGTCTTGGGTAGGTCAATTTGCTATTCAACTTCCTTCTCTCTCTAAAATGTATATCAAAGCATCCCCTATTTCACAAGGGCATGGGTGCCTATGAACCCATTATTCCAAAGATCAAGAAATCCCTAAATAGAGCATAATGAACATTTCTTCTGAAGAATCACTAAAGCAGAACATCAAACATATTAAATTACAGCTACATTCCATGATAAGTACAAATAAGCAATCATTTTGAAGTAAATTCCTTATAATTTAGTCTTTAAGTTCTGGTTACAAGTCATTTTATACTTGACTGTGGTTTTTTAATGGTTGTTATACATATTCAGGAATTCCGGGGAAGTGGGAGGAAAAACCTAGCCTACAAATTGTTTTCAAATATAATTAAATTTTTATGAAGACTGAACTTAATAATGAATGGAGTCAGCATGTTATGTTTGGTAGACAACTTTGATTTCGGACTTTTCATCTCTTGGAACCAACCCCATTTTTCAGGAGTCACGTATTTCTGTCAGCTCCAGAAAATCATTTCACCCCCAGATATTACTTACACTTAGCAAGACTAGTGGGTAAGCTACTAGATGTCCCAAGAGTGGCCCCAGAGATGCGGCAGAACATCACTGACTGAAGTGGAATGTCTGGCCCTGTAGCCCAGAATTTCACATTTTAATGTGTTTCTCAGATCTCCAGGAGATGGCTGCATAGAAACATTTGGGAAGCAATGCCCTGGGCCCCCAAACAAAGAAGTTATGGAAGGCTCGAAGGAGTGCGCACTCTCACCTCGAAGTCCTGACCTTTTGAAGGCAAAGGGTGGGGCAAGGAGGCCAAGGGCAACTTCTACACCTCGATGGAGTATGAACTTCATTTTTTTTTTGTAGAAAAAGCATAAGCCATCTTCATGCTGCATTCAGCTCCCAGATGAGTTGAGTTCTTTTTTTTTTCAACTGGGGGTGAATAATTTATAATTCCATTGTGTTAAAACCAAAATAATAAGCCTGTCTGTTGAAGCAGTGCTGAGGTCCAAGCTCTGAGGACACACTCCTAAATCCTTAAGTGCTTTTCTAACTAGCCGAGGACTATTTATGAAGTGGCTTTGGAGAAACATGAGGAGTGTGACCTGAAGAATGTTCACACTAGAAGTTTTCAGGACTTGGGAAAATGCAGATTCCTGGGCACTGCTTCCAAACCACTTTGAAAACCAAACTGTGAGTAAGTACGGGCTGAAAGGGAGCACTTTTACTATGACCCCAGCCGGCTCCAGTCTAAGTACACGCATGAAGAGTGCAGATTCAAGGGTTGGTGGACAGCTCTGCCTTCTGTGCACCTTAGCTGAGCCCTGAAAATGGATTTCCACCCTTGATGTAGGAGGGTCTTCTGTCTATGTTTTACTTTCATTGGTTAATAAAGAAACTGCCTTGGCCCTTTTGATAGGCCAGCCCTTA
>LOEQ01001757.1:12613-24013 GCA_001685075.1 Bramus lutescens
CAGTGAGCCCTATGACAGCTGGCCAGTGAGCCCTATGACAGCTGGTCAGTGAGCCCTATGACGGCTGGTCAGTGAGCCCTATGACAGCTGGTCAGTGAGCCCTATGGCAGCTGGCCAGTGAGCCCTATGACGGCTGGTCAGTGAGCCCTATGATGGATGGATGGCCAGTGAGCCCTATGACAGCTGGTCAGTGAGCCCTATGACAGCTGGTCAGTGAGCCCTATGACAGCTGGCCAGTGAGCCCTATGACAGCTGGTCAGTGAGCTCTATGACGGCTGGTCAGTGAACCCTATGACGGCTGGTCAGTGAGCCCTATGACAGCTGGTCAATGAAGCTCCAGAGTAATACCTAAGGGGAGCTTGGTTTGACTAAGGAAAAATGTAGGAAGTGTTATCCCAATTTTCACCTCTAGGAGACGCTATTATTGCCCATGAACCGTGCCTCTAGGCCCAGCCAAGGGAATTCCTCCTCTGAAAACCCCTTTGAGGTAGTAGTAGTGTGTGCACCTGTGGAATCAGACAAGGAGCCCACTTTCCCAAAGGTTACATTATTTCCAGCTGCTGGCCTGTCTTCTCACCAGCTTGCTATCTTAGGTCCCATCCTCTATAGAACTCATTGCTTGAAGAATAGATCCTAGGCTGATTAGCATGGGAGATAGCACCATTCATCATCTGGCCACCACCTGCCTCTCCAGATTTTACTCCAGCCACTTATTGATTCCTTTTTTTGTGCATTGCTTGTACTCCGAGCATGTCTGATAAATATTTCTTCCCCAACTCCCATTCCTGAAATTTTGTAGTTTGCTTCTACTTATCAATTCCCGTCAGGTGTTGCCCTGGTGTCAAGGCTTATCCTGTCTCCCCTAGGAAGTAACTCATCACTATTGTCTTTCCACAAAGGTCGCCTAGGTTGTGCTATCCCCATCTTGTCCTGTAGGAGGTGCAGCCGCAGGCCGTCTCTAGCTTTGGGAAGCACAGTCCCGCCTCCTCTGGATGCTGTCCGTGGTTCTGAACCACCCACTAGGCGATGGCGGTCCTTAGTGTAATAGGGGCAGGAAGCAACGCTTGGTTTTACTAATCCCATCCTTCAGGTTGGCAAAGATATTCTCCTATGTTTTCAGTAGATTCGTGGTCCCAAGACGCACATCTTATGATAGCTGTGCACATGTATATTTTTTTGATCCCGAGCACAGCTGGACACCTTTTTCCAAGTTGGCTGGCTTGTACTTTTTCCACTGTGATCTGTTAGTTTCTTTTCTCCCATTTTTCTAACCAGAATTTGAGATTGTTTCTTTCTCTCATCGTTGATGATTCTTTCTGTTTTGTTTTTTCCCTTAATTTTTTTTTTTACAATTGACTTTTATAGATTTTTATTTATTTATATTTCAGTCAGGGTTTATGTATTTCAGCCTGTTCTCAAATTTACTATGTAAGCCAATGATGACTTTAGAATCCTAATCCTCCTAATCTAGCTCCCAAATACTATGATTGTAGGCGTGAGTCACTTTGCCTGGTTTATGAAGTACTGGGGATTGAAGCAAGATTCAGCGCATGCTCCTACCAACTGAGCTACAACCAGTCCAGCCATGGGGGTTATTCTTGACAAAGAAGTATTTGAATCTTATGTAGTTTAGTCTGCTGATGTTTCTTTTATATTTTCTTCCAATTACTTTTGTACTTGGATAGTTCAGCATTATCAAGCATGCAATAAATGTCATTAGATTTTTCACCTTAATTTTAAGGGTTTAATTTTCCACATATTTAACTTTTTAATTTAGTTGGAATATAGACATACTATATAGCATGACATAAAACTTTTTCTGGTTTTCATTCTACCAGAATGGTTTATTGAACAATTCACTTATTTATATTGCTAATTTTTCACATTTAAATGTCCCTATTTAAGAAAACAGACTGGACATGATGACATGCATCCTTGATTTCAGCACTCTAGAAGAGAGGCAGAGGGGAAAAAAACCTCTGTGAGTCTTGGAAGCTGGCCTGATCTACATAGCAAGTTCCAGGACAGCCAGATTTACATAGTAATACCCTGCCTAAAAATTAAAAAAAAAAAGTTCGGGATTCATTTGAACCTAGTCAGTCATCATCTGGCATTTTATTCCTTTTGTTGTTAGTTTTGTTTCAGTTTTGGTTTTCATTTGTTTTTGTTCTTACAGTTCTTATAACATTTTAAAGCTGCTATGACTCCCCTCATCCTCCCAGAATTTACTATTTCTCCTCTTGAGAAAATGTAACTATTCTGTGAAATTTCCAAAACCAAAAACCAAATGGTTCCATTGAGGTACTCTTTTTCACTTGAGACAGGGCCTCAATGTAGTCAACAGTGGCTCAGACTTGTCATGATCCTCCTGCCTCCGTTTCCCAAGTGCTGGGGTGTGTGTGACCATGCCCAGTTCCCATTGAGTTTTAATGTGAGGAGTTAAGGCTGTGGTGAGTTCTGTGAGGAATGACTTTTTGGCTGGTCCGTCTGTCCGTCTAGAGGGTCCTACACTTGTGCACTTTCTTGCTGTATGGCTTTCCAGACCCTGCAGGTCGGTAGCCAGGAGCACTCTGCGCTTTCCACCAAGGTTGTCCTACGGCAGCAATTCTCAACCTGTGGGTCACGACCCCTTTGGAGGAGGTCACATGTCAGATAGCCTACATATCATATAGTTTTACATTACGATTCCTAACAGTAGCAAAATTACCGTTAGGAAGTAGCAATGAAAACAGTTTTTTGGTTGGGGGTCACCACAACATGAGGAACTGTATTAAAGGGTCACAGCATTAGGAAGGTTGAAAACCGCCAGACAGAGGTATAACTTCATTGCTGGGTAAGTGGGATTTCCTACAGTCACCTCCCAGCTTGCCCCATCATAGGAACACAGGAAGTCTATTGTCATCTGCTGGCTTGCTTTTCCAGCCCCACTTCCTATTCTCTTATTATTCTCACGATTTTCTGTTGATCCTCTCAGTTTTCAAAGTAAACAACCACATCTTCTCCAAATAATAGAATTCATTGTCTCCTCTTTATTTTTCCTATCTTGCTGGGCCATCAGAATACTTTAAATGATAATGAGCCTGGTGGAAGCTTCCCTTGGTTTCTTTCCTTGTGATCTCAGTAGAATGTCTTCTAGGATTTCAGAGCTTTGTATAATATCGATTTTTATTATATATTGAGTCATAATTTGCATAGAACAGAACACAGAGATCTGAGCAAGCTCTGACAAATACATCTATACCTGTAGTCCATGCTTTAAACAGGATGAGAATCGTTTCGACCTCCTGGAAGATCCACTGGATCCCCATCCAGTCATTCTTCCCCCTTCAGAGGCGAGCACCTTCTAATTCTCACCTCTACAGATGCCTTTTGTCTGATTGTGCACTTCACAGAAGTAAATAAGAGGTTGGTTGGAAAGATCGATATTTCATGGTATATCCCATCCCTTCCAGTCTTTGTTTTTAGGATTTCTAAGTTTATCTAGAAGATTATCTTATTTCTAAGCACCCAATCAGCATGCTTTCAGGGAAGTCATAGGGGAAAGTAGAATCATCCATCCCTTCCTCTTTAATTCTATCCCCAACTGCCTTCCAGTGTGGAGCCAATCAGAGCAACTTCAGGTGGGCTGAAGAGGATGCAGCCTCTTTCATCCGCTGTTATTAGATGCGGGAAGACACCTGGGCAGAGGCTAAGTCCACCTGGGAGACAAAGAGCATTCAGGAACTCAATTCACAACCCAAGGGCACAGGACTTGGCTTAAGTGAGCTCGTGAATAGTTGCCAGGAAACTGTCCCTTAGAGTCATAACCCTCAAAGGAGGGCCTATCACTCCACGGGAGAGACCAGGAAAGCCCTCTTGGAAGTGAATCATATGTAGAAATGTGCAGAACAGGGATATATGTGTGCCACCCTCACAGGAGATCCAGGATGGAGAAACCTAGATGCAGGGGGTATTATGGGCCCCGGACGTGTGTATTTGTAAGAGCAAAAGTTTCCTCAGGTCAGGAGAAGCCAGAGGCAGTGATTAAATGGACTCCTTTTTTTAAAAGGTATTTTCCATGTAGTAATATATATTTCAAGTCCAAGGTTATACATGCGGATTGCAGCTAAAGTAATGTTAGCAGACATACAAAGAAAGACTTGCTTATCTGCCTCTGCCACAACCAACTGTTGCTGGAAGTCTAGTGAATTCCCTTCCATATTGAAAAGAGAAACCTCTAAGGAATACCAAGGGACCACAGGAGACCAGACTCATCCCAGGCAGAGCTGCTGGACAAGGGTTTAGGCAGCAGAACTTGGCAGGAGTCTAGAGAACTGAGTGCGAGGCTCCAGGCTGGATCTGAAGGGGGGAGTGTGGACAGTCGTCTGTGCCTCAGTTGCTGATGGATTCCCACAGATGGAGGAACCAGAAGTAGCCTGGTCCTTGGGAAGTAGGAGGCTTCTAAGGAGTACAGATCTAGGCAGAGCATCTATAGCCCTGGTGAGCAGCTGCATTTGAGAGACTGTCCTGGGGTTCTAGTAATGATAGCAACTATACAATATCCTATACTCTGCAGTGGTCTGTTGTTTTACACCTGGCCCACCTATGCTAATTTTTGGGGTGGGGTGTGTGTGTGTGTGTGTGTGTGTGTGTGTGTGGTCTTTGTCTCCTTCTCACTCTAATACCAAAATCTGTCTTTAGACTCAGCATGTAGCTGAGGATGACCTTGAATTCCTGACCCTCCTGATTTTTGACTGTTGGATTGACAGTGCCTACACCACTACTCCCAGTCTATGCAATGCAAAGGTTGGAACCCAGGACTCTATGTTTGCCAGGCAATCACTCTAGCAATTACATCCCCAGCCTCCCTGTGCTTGTTTTGTGTGTGTGTGTGCATGTGTATGCCCATGTGTGTGTGTGTGTGTGTGTGTGTGTGTGTATGTGTGTGGATGTGGAGGAGTACACTCATCTGTGCATGTAGGTATAGAGGACACAGGCTTACGTTGGGTATCTTCCTCTATTGCTCCTGCCTTGGTTTTGGAAAAGAGGGTCTCTCATTAAGCCTGGAGGTCATCATTTAGTTAGACTATCCAGGCAATGAGCCCTGGGATTCACCTGTCTCTCTACCCCCAGGATGAGGTTACAGACATATACCACTATGCCAAGTTACTACAAGGTTGCTGTGAATCTGAACACAGGTGCTCATGCTTGTGCAGCAAGCACTTTATCCACTGAGCCATCTCTCAGTACCCCTCAGCTTTCTGAAGTGGGGGGTCCTTGGGTGTCAGCTTCTGGTCCAAGGCTACCTTCCTGAGAACACTCTCTGAGGCTTGGTACTTCTCTGAGCTCCCTTCCTAGCATCACCAGAGGCCAGGACTCTTCCAACACAAAGAGAACCTGGAAGCAAGGGTTCATTCTTTCTCCTAATGCCACAGGTGTCTTTTCATGTCTGGACCCCACTGTCTCCTGCACCGCCCCACGCGAGCTCCTTTGCTCTGCTCTGCTGACTGTCATCGGACAATGTGTTAAACATCCTCCTCCACGCTTGCTATTGTGTCCTTAAAAGCAGATGGGCTTTGTGCTGTTTTGCTTGCCTCGATGGCGAAGGCTTTGTTCTCTGTTCTTCAGATTGGCCTGGTGCTGTCTTTGAAACTTATCTAACAGGGATGTTTGCTGATAGCCTTTGGAGCTGTTAGGAAGTGCTTTTCATGCATGGATTGTTTTCCTGTGGGATTTTTGCATAATGAGCCTCCAACTAATAGCATTTGCTCCCCTTTTAAAATGCAGACCGAGAAAGCAACTGTCACAGGTATTGATGGCCTTTGTAGGGGCCCAGAGATGGACTAGCATGGGGGTGGGTACCAGGGCTCATCTCCAGATGATTATCTGCCCTTATGGGGAAGATCATGAACAGTTATCCTCCATAGGGCTATACTTCCCATGCTTTAAGCATTTTGACCTGTGCACAATCATAATTTCTTCCTGTGTGCAGGAACAAGTAGAGGCCAGAGGTCTCCTCCTCCAAAGCTGTGCACCCACCCTTTTTTGAGACAGAGTCTCTCACTGGCCTGAAGACCCCAATGAGTCTCCACTGCCCGATGGTAAAGCTCCAGAGATCTGCCTGTCTCTTGGTCCCCACCATGGCATTGCAAGTGCACACTGCCTCACCTGGCTTGTTCTGCAATTGCTGAAAACCCAAACTCACATCTTCATGCTTACGTATTTTCTGTGCTTTTCAATGATGGAGAAAATAAGGACTGGGGAATGGATAAATGGTTCTCTGGGATAGATTCAGCTTATGCATGGCTTAGGAAAATCTGGAGCTCAGCTCGTGTTTAAAAAAAACAATCCACAGTGTTCATTCAAAGAGTCTCTGCTACAACCTTGCCATAGTCTCATTCCTGTCCCTCTGACAGAGTACACTGACCAGAAAGCACTAAGGTAGAGGAGTTTGTCTTACACTCCATCATTTCAAGGAAAGCAAGGCAGTCTCTCACTATATCATATCCACAGTCAAGAGTAGCGAGAGACAAACACAACCGTGCCACCAGCTTGCTGCTTCATCTCAGTCAGCTTTCATCACTCAGATATAGTCCAGGGTCTAGCCCATGAGACAGTGCCACTGACATTCAAGGTAGGTATTCCCACATTAGTTAGCCTAATATAGAGACGCCCTCACTGATACACCTGGAGACGTGTCTCCTAGCTGCCTTTCTAGCCTGTCAATCCATATTAACCTCTAGCCAAGAGGGATGTTCGGTGGCTGCTGTTTGCGGTGGGTACAGGTCGCCTCCTGTACCACCCCAGAGGTCCTCAAATGCTGCACAGAGCAGGTTCCACATCTGGAACCACCCACCCCATCCTCCAGGGCTACAGCATGGAGAATGAGCAGGCCTGCTTTAATGGGAGCTTTCAGGTGCCCTCTGCTCCGGCTGGTATGCAGATGCACATGGACTCAGACACTCACACATGTACACACAAACATACTCATGTCTGCCCTCTTCTCCTTTTCTGGTGCAGTTGTGTTTGTATGAACAGGTTCCTGTGTACTTGTGTGTACATGTGTGTAGAGGCCAGAGGTCAACCATGGGTGTCCTTCCTAGGCACTGTCCATCATTTTAGTTTACACATCATCTCTCTCTGACCTGGAGCTCACAAAGTAGGCTAGGCTAGCTGGCCAGAAAGCCCCAGGAATCCTCCTGTCTCCACCACATTGCCTTGTTACATGGCTTCAGGGAACTGGACTCGGGTGTTCTTGCTTGCCAGGAAAACACTTTGTTCACAGAGCTGCCTCCTCACCCCTTGATAGACCTTCTCTTGTAAACCACCCGGAACCTCCCAGTGCATATCCCACTCGGGACCTTGTAACTGGCCTCTCTCTTGCTTGGCCTCAGAAAAGTTTGCCAGCAAACCCACCTTTTTAGTTTTTCCTTTAGAAAGCTTGCTATTTGACTTTAGCAGAATTACCTCGTATACCCCACCCCAAGTCTCCCTACTTCTAACACTCCTGTGGGCGTGGTATGTTTTTCAGAGCTGAGGAGCCCGTGCTGATTCGGGTCCACAGAGCCCAGTGCTGGCTTCAGACGTCCTGTTTCCCTTTGCTGTTTGCTTCCTGTCTTAGGGCCCCTCCCAGGACCCCCAGGATGTTCAGTCATCATGGCTCCTCGGGATCAGGAGGCAGGACAGTTTCTCAGATGTCCCTCCTTTGTGGTGACCTTGATAACTTTGAGAAAAGCTGTTGGCTTTAAGAATGCTGCTCAGTTGGAATTTGCCTGATGCTTTCCTTGTGGTTAGCCTGTGTGGGAGAATGCCCTTCTCCTCAGATCATGTCAAGAGCTCTCACTGTCACTTTGACTTAACAGCATCATTGTTTGATAGGCTGTGCGTGTGTGTGTGTGTGTATGTGTGTGTGTGTGTGTGTGTACCTGTGCATGTGTTCATTTGTGAAAGAATTTGTAAGGTATCTTCCTCAAACCTTGCCTGCTTTATTTTTTTGAGACAAGGTCCTCTTATTGAACCTAGAGCCCACCCATGAGGCCTGGCTGGCTGGCTATTGGAACCCAAGCAACTTCCTGTCTCATCTTCCTAGCACTGGGCTTGCAAGTGCCTGACATTGGGAAATACAAACAAAAACCATGGGTTTTGGAGGTTGAACTCAGGCCCTCATGTTTGCCAGGCAAGCACTTTACCGACTAGGCTGTCTCCCCTTAATACGTCTTTAGAGCTCTGGCAGTCTTAGCTTAGCTATACCTTAGCTTCCGCTCTCAGCTGCACCACCTGTCTTGAGCACACAGTCCAGTCCCAAGGAATGCAACATGTGTGCTCACTGTCTGCAAGGACAATTCAGCATGGTGGGAGGAGTCTCTGGTTAATGTGGCACCTCTTCTCTCAGCTGGGACATTGAGGGACCCAGGAGAATTCTCAGTGTCTTGGTCATTTCGGTGACTTCTCTAGTTGCCACAGCTGGGCAACAAAGAGACGTGACTGGGTTCACCAAGGAGGGCTAGTGTTCTATGAGAATAGCAGCTGGAGAGACGCTAGCTTGGCTTCCACCATCTCTCCATCTCTTGTGCGTCAGTGAGGCCAACTATTCCCCCAGCTGGTGATGAACCGTTGGTGTTAGCACAGTACTGGTGCTTTGTGAGCTTCAGGGTGCAGACACCTGTATCAAGGCAGAGACATGAAAACTAGTAATCAATTTATGCTTTGATTATGCCACAAACGCAATATCATGGGGGGAATCTGGATTTGTTCTCTGTTTGTGTAGGGGTATGCCTGTGTTTGTCTGGGTGTGTGCAGGTGTGCATGTGCACAGGCACCTGCAAGGTCACTCTCTCTTACACACACACACACACACACACGGTGGAGAACAATCAAGGAAGACATCTGAAATGGACCCCTGACCTAAACAGGCTTGCTCATATACATGTCACCCACATGTGCATGTTTATGTGCTCACAAGAACATCTTTGCACACCACATACAAAATAAGGAAAAGAAAAAAAATCAACCTGCAATCATCTGAGCCCATAGAGAGAGATCAAGCCTTCAGAGTCTCCATCTTTCACAGTGGAGTAGCAGCTCCATGATCAGACACAAGAGGAGGTACTGGAAGTGGGGGAACGAGGTAGGAGAGGCCTGTGGATCAGGCCCCTCACATGCATCCTCGGCTCTCCAACCACTCTGGTAGTCTCGTGAGAACTGGCTGGGACGGGAATCTTCTCCAAAGCCCCTCCGTGTTGTCGCCCGCCTGTTGACCGTCCAGTCTGGACGTGCTACGCTATTTACATCTTAATAGTCCTTAGCAAGTTTGCAGCTCTAGTGCTTGTCAATAAACAAATCCTTCCCAAGCTACTTCTTCTGGGGAGGGGATACAATCGGGGTGCCTGTGAGATGGGTTCGGCCATTTTGATCAGTTTCACAGTTTGAATTCTCTACCTGCCAGATTCCTTATCTTCTTGTTGGGAGGGGAAAAGATAAATAAAGAATTCTATGGATGTGCCTGGAGCTGTGAATAGACTAGGGACACTGAGGAGATGAATGGGTCCTTTGTCAAATCAAGCAAGGTAGCAGACCTGAGCCTTAGGTCATGGACATGTAAGAGCTGTTCGTGCTCTGAAAGACAATCATGGCCCAAAGTTGTACTGGACAGAAGCTGGGAGGCAGGTTCATGGAGCAGCAGCATCTTAGGGTAGATATGTGTTGCTGTAGCAGAATCCCTGAGGCTGGGTGATGTGTAAAGTGGGGAGGTTATGTCATGACCCAGTAGAGAAGCAGAAAGGAAGGAAGACAGGTACGTATGAGGCTGCCAAGGAGGGGATCCAGGAGCACTTAGAAACCAGGCAAGTTCCACCACGGAGAAAGCTCACTCCTGCAAAGCATTCATCCGTCTCTTTTGTTTGCTTGTGGTTTTGTCTTGTTTGTTTTGTGCTGAGGATTGAATCCAGGGTCTCACACATGTAGGTGAGTCCCGAGCCCACTCTCCCCACTTAAAGGTACCCATGCCTCCCCCCAACACTCCCTCCCAACAGCATGCCCTAGCGTACGTGAGAAATACCCTGACCAAAGCAACCCAAGGAAGAAAGGGTTTGTTCTGGCTCATAGTTGAAGGACACAGTCCATCATGGCAGGAAAGTCAAGGTGATAGACGCTGGAAGTGGCTGGTCACGTCATACCCCTCAGTTATGTAACAGAAAGCAGCGAATGCACACTCAGTCCTTTCTCCAGTATGCAGTCAAGGCTCCCAACTGGGGAATGGTGCCACCCACAGTGGGCAGTTCTTTCCACCTCAGTTATTATAATCAAGATAGCCCTGCAGGCATGCCCAGAGGCCTGTCTCACAGATGATTCTAGATTCTGTCAAGTTGACACTAGCCATCACACCAGGAGACCCAGCCTCAATGTGAGGCTTGATGGGGACACACCAGGATAAAGCCCCAGCAGGCAGCTTCCTGCCTTCAGCCTTCTCTGCCCTTGTCTGGCATTGATGAACCATCTTAGTCAACCAGCTGACACCACATCCTCCCAGTTCTGTCCCTCCTTGCATGGTTAGGCTCACTCATGCTATGGAAGCAGAGTAGCTGCTCCCTTGCAGACAGCTGGAGTCCAGAGGAGGAGAAGGCTGGGATGGGTTGCCTGAGACTACACCTCCAGGGTTCAGAGGGGAAGTAGATAGCTCAGTGTGTGATCCCACAATCTCTGTTATTTTCTGTTTGTTTGCTTGATTTCCACTTTCCTAACGGATGTGAGGTGACTTATGGTCTTGATGGTCTCTCAACTTTACAGAAATTCATAGGAAACTGAACATCTCTAAATGGAAGAGTTCACAGCGAATGCCGGTCATCTGGGTCTTCCTGTCTCACACCAACCATCTTTGGAAGGAAACTAGATCTGTAACTGTTAGCCTTGGCAAAGCCAGGCCCAGCTCCAAGGTGTCAAGGGCAGTCCGCTGACCTTCCACATTGTCAGAGACTCCTGTGATGGAGTTGGCTGAGAAACCCTGGTCTTTGTGGGCTGTATATAGTGACAGAGGTTCAGAGACTAGCTTTTCCATAGCTAATTAAGGATATGCATCCTGTGGGTTTGTTTGTTTGTGTGTGTGTGTGTGTGTGTGTGTGTGTGTGCATGTGTGTGTATGGTAGGTACATGTAAGAGTACCCGTGCCCACAACTGAGGCCAGAGCAGGATGCCAGCTGTCTTCTCTCACACTCTATTTTATTGCCTCAGGACAGGGTCTTTCACTTAGCTGAAAATCACCTTCATTGGCCAGACTGGCCAGCAAACTCTCAGGATCTGCCTGTCTGCCCCAAGACTGAGGTTTCAGGCACACACAGTCATGACCAGCTGATGTGGGATTCCCCTCTGTAGGCTGTGAATATGTTTTATTACCATTGGTTAATAAAGAAGCTACTTTGGGCCTAT
>LOEQ01001757.1:25813-38910 GCA_001685075.1 Bramus lutescens
GGAAGGAAGGAAGGAAGGAAGGAAGGAAGGAAGGAAGGAAGGAAGGAGTAAAGACAAACAGAAAGAAAAGGAGAGAAGGAGAGAGGGACACACTCAGAGCCACACATACCTCCTTGCTGAGGACAGATGGAGGTGTCTTTCATCCCTCTTGTCCTGGGATGGCCATAGGAATAACAGGATTCTACCCTTGTTTTGGGATGAGGCTCCTGAACTTCATGCCAGTGCACCAGTTGCGAGCCATACATCTGAGAGCCCTGGTTTGCTCATTCATAAAGTGAGCTAGCCACCACCTGTCCTAGCACTGGTCTGGGAGAACAAACAAGACCGTGCTTGTCCTCATACCGTGACGGCGCATGCTCGTGAGTGTCTTTGCTCTGCTCATTCTTGTAGACTCTCCATGGAAAGTGCATCTGTCAAATGTTGACCCGGAGATGACAGCCGTCACTGTGAGTGGCTTGACTCCAGCCCGAACCTATCAGTTCCGGGTGTGCGCTGTGAACCAAGTAGGCAAGGGCCAGTACAGCACGGAGACCAGCAGGTGAGTGAGCCTGACCTCCACCCAGAGCCTAGGATGGTGTGGATCCCAACAGTAGATACAGAAATGAATGACCAGCCTCTGGGTTCTGGTGGAAACCTGAGCAGCGTGGACACTGGCACATTCTGAGCTAGCTGTGCTTCCCTTAACTGTTTGGAGGCAGCTGTCATAGACCCTTTCCATGGTGCTGTGTGCATTCGCAGGTCCCTCCTGACAGCACTGCCTTCTTTGAGGGGCGGAGTCTTATGTAGTCCAGGCTGGCCTGGAATTCACTACCTAGCTGAGATGATCCTCTTCCTCTACTAACAGAGTGCTGAGATTACAGACATGCAACCACACCCAAATTATACGATGCAGGGGTTGGAACCCCGGGCCTCATGGATGTCCTAGTGTCATTTCTGTGGCTGTGTTAAAGTACCCTGATAAAAGTACTTAGGGGAGGAAGGGTTTGTTTCAGCCAGAAGGTCGAGGTTACAGTCCATCATAGTGGAGAAGTGGAGACAGGTACTCAAGCAAGTAGTCATGTCATATCCACAGTCAGGAGCAGAGGGAAACTGATACACGCATACTTGTTTGCTCATGCTTGGCTGGATTTCTCGGCTCTTATACAAACCAGGATCTCGTGCATAGGGGATAATATCGCCCACAGTGGGCTGAGTCTTCCCATGTCCGTCAGCTTGATTAAGATGGTCCCCCACAGACATACCCGCAGGCCAACCTAAGCTAGATAATTTCTCCTTTAGATTGTCTTCCCAGGTGTTTCCAGGTTTTTGTGAAATTAACTGTTAGAACTAAGCAGGACATTAGATGAATACTCTATGAACCACACATCCGCCATTGCCTCCTGGCTGAGTTGTTAGCATGCTGACTGCCATAACTCTTGCACACAGACAGCCTCAGTGAGGTCAGCTGCATGCTTTGGGCTGGTTTTCTCCTCAACAAGGTTGTTGCTGACCCTTACCTTTTTCTCTCTAATATATTTTTATCTTCAGATTGATGCTACCAGAAGAACCACCAAGTGCTCCCCCAAAAAACATTGTCGCCAGTGGGAGAACCAACCAGTCCATCATGGTGCAGTGGCAGCCACCACCGGAAACAGAACACAACGGGGTGCTCCGGGGCTACATCCTCAGGCAAGTCCCTGAAACAAACCTTCAGGCTGCCCCATTAACTGTTAGCAGCAGCCAATAAGAACTTTGGGGTGCAGGTCAAGTGACAGACTCTAGGTAGGGGTGCCTACTGCAGCAAAGCAGAGTTCACAGCTAATGGGCACCCTTGTGGGGGCCTCCTGGGTGTGTGGAGGCCACGCAGATGAGTGTCAGCTTTTGCACTGAGTCGAAGAATGGAGGGAGGCACTATGGAAAAGATAGCAGATGCATTCTTCACTATGACCCTTCCGCTACGGATACATACTTTCATAAGAACAGTCACTTAACTGAATTAACTTGAGGTAGTGTTTAACCAACAGTTACTATGCTAGTTTGTTCCATTTCCGCCAGATCTTCTGGCATAGCAAAGGAAAAACATTGGTTTACGTATATGTGTGTGGGTATGTGTACCTAAGTGCACCCAAGGAGGTCAGAGGAGGGTGTCGAATGCCCTAGAGCAGTGGCTCTCAACCTTCCTAGTGCCTTGGCATCCTATCTACTACGGTTTCTCATGTTGCAGTAATCCCAACCATAAAATAATTGCCACTTCATCACTGTAATTTTGCTACTGTTAGGAATCGTAATGTGAATATTTGTGTTTTCTTGTGGTCTTAGACACCTCCTATGAAAAGGACATTTGACCCCCTAAAGAGGTCATGATCTACAGGTTGACAACTGTTGCCCTAAAACTTGAGTTACAGGCCATTGTGAGCTGGGAACTGAACTCAGGTCCACAGTAAGAGCTCTTAACTGTAAAGCCATCTCTCCAGCCCCCCAAAGAAATTTATATACACATATGTAAATATGCATGTATGCTCACAACTTGGCAATGTTTAGGTGTTGGGAATGAAAGCGATGTATTTTTGGTATTAGGGCAGGATGAAGGTACATGTGTGCCTACCAAATGTCACCAAAGGATGTGCAGGTTGCTAGCCCAGCCTAAGCAGAGATGGTAGGTTTGCATCTGAGCGAAGCACCTCCTTTGCCCAAGCTACCACTAATGTCAAAATGACACCAAATGTCATCCCTGTGGAGCTTTTTGTTGAGACAAATTAAAAGAGAAAAGATTGATTTGAATTAAAGGGTTTCTTCTTCCTCCTCCTCCTCATCCTCCTTCTTTTCTTCTTCTTCTTCTTCTTCTTCTTCTTCTTCTTCTTCTTCTTCTTCTCTTCTTCTTTTCTTCTTCTTCATCTTCCTCTTCCTCCTCTTCCTCTTCTTCCTTTCCTCCTCCTCCTCCTCCTTCTTTTTTGGTTTTTTGAGACAGGGTTTTTCTGTGTAGCCCTGGCTATCCTGGAACTTACTCTGTAGACCAGGCTGCAGGCTGTCCTCGAACTCACAGAGATCTGCCTGCCTCTGCCTCCAGAGTGCTGGGATTAAAGGTGTGCACCACCATCACCCCGCAATCTTATGAGCTTTACTGAAGCAGGAATGCATTCATTATTCTCCAAATACCTCCCTGGCACACACTGGGCTGGGGTTCGTGAGTGCTTGCTTAACAGAGGTCTAACTAGGAAGAAAATTGTGAAAGTATTGGGGTCTCTCTCTCTCTCTCTCTCTCTCTCTCTCCTTTTTGTTCTTGTTGCTTTCTTGTTTGAGACAAGTCTTGTGTAGGTCATGCTGGCCTAGAACTTGTTAATGTGGCTGAGGACATTATTGAACACCATATCCTCCTGCCTTCAGCTCCCAAGTGCTGACCTTACATTACAGGAAGAATCCGCCACCATAAAGGACCCTTTCCCAGGGGTCACCAAGACCATCAGAAAGCACAGATATTTACATTATGAGAGATGTGGATTTTTTCCTGACGACTCTGACAAGCCCCACTCCCTCACCGAGGCCTCTTTCTTTCTTCCCTTTATGTATCATTTGTAGTTTCACACCATTTCTTTATTTAGTGTATGGAGGTTCATCAGACAACATTCTGTTCTCCCACACTGTGGGGTCCAGAGATAAACTCAGATCACGCTAGCCTTGCAGCAAGCGCCTTTACCTAGCGCCAGCTCTCTGGCCCTATTGTACATCTTTTGCTGTGTCAAGGTCTCATGTAGCCAGGTTGGCCTCCAGCCCACAATGTAGCCAGGAAGGATTTCTACCTCCCAATCTCTTATCTCACCTCCCAAGTGCTGGAATGTCAGCTTGAAAATGGTGGCTCTTTAGCTCCATTTGCTTCACCTGTAAAGGACCTGTGACTGTAGTCACCTCACTTCAGCTAACCGTGGAGTGAGATGGGAGATCAGGCTTCTGCGTGCACCGAGAGAACCTTAAGAGAAGATGGTTGCTGGAGAGAAGGCTCCTTTGTGGAAATCCCCTGCTCTGAGCAAGCCAGAGCAGTAGGACACAGCCAGTTCCCTGCTGTTCTTCAGGCTCCCTGCAGCCTACAATTCTCCTCTAACCTGAGCTCACCCTTGTCTGTCTAACAGGGCTTAAAGGACCAATAGGAAGTCAGTGTCCATGCTCCACATATCTCTGCCCCAGCTGTCATCCTCCATTTACAAAAGGTCAGAGGGAGATAGTCAGGTCATCCAGCAGCAGTGGCCCTGGGCTCTGTTCCAGTTGGTGGCAGTTGCCAGTAGCCTGACCTTCCTACCCATCCTTCTGTTGCCTTACACTAAGGGTTCCTTGTGCCTCAAGGCTGTGCTTTCCTTCCGACTTTAGCCATACCCCCGTGTCCACACCCGTCAACTAATGAAAATAATTAGCTTGCC
Organism: Bramus lutescens; assembly: GCA_001685075.1. Taxonomy (NCBI): domain Eukaryota; kingdom Metazoa; phylum Chordata; class Mammalia; order Rodentia; family Cricetidae; genus Bramus; species Bramus lutescens. Next base: position 30,202 of record LOEQ01001757.1, read on the forward strand.
CTGCTCACAACCAGCGCTTTCCTCTGAAAAAGGAGGGTCCCCAAGGCAGAGCCTGTCAAGTAGGGGCAGTGGTGTTTGTACCCCTGAACGTGCTTGGGGCACAGAGCCTAATAATAAAGCTGTCTGATGTTATGAGGTCACATGGCAGACTGCACATCTCTCTACTTTTTGGGATTACTGTCCTTAAAAGATTCTTGGTGACAGTGCTATTGGATTGGAGTAGGGAAGGAGAAGGAGGCATCTGTAATGTTGAGAGCTTAAGTCGAAGGAAGCCCTAAAAAAAAATGAGGGCACACCACCCCAGGCCTAGAATATCAAAGTGGGTGGAAATTAAAGACCCGTACCAAGATGCATCCACCTGCAAATGCTTCTGAGAAAGGCTCCAGCTTGCAGCTCGTGGTTTGCTTTCCGAGCGAGAACCCTCCAGGGCACAGGCTGTGTTGGATCCAAAACACAATGCATGGGAGCAAATAGAAGATCAATCACCTTGGTGGCTCACACCGTAAGAAATAGTTAGGATGCTCACACAGTGATAAAATATTTATAATAATAGGCAGCATGTTTCTCCGAGAGGCACTCAGGGTTATGTCCTTTTAAAAAAAGTTCCTCTTTATTTCTGGATAAAAATTCATCTGTTCTGACTGAGCCTATCTCTAGGATAACAGATCCTCCCAAAAAGGAGGAAGGAGGATGCTCTGTGGAGTTCTCCTTCTCCTTGACCTTCTCAGACATCCAGCATACATCCCCAGGACCCCTAAAGCCCGGGCCAGAGTGAACCTCCTTGCCCATTCTATTTTCAAAGTGAATCCTACTCTTCTCTGATGAAGTGGCTGAGGAGAATGTATGGTTGGGACAGGCTTTATGTCCTGAACAAGGATCTCAGCCTGTGTCCCCCACCATGTCCCCCCAATGCTAATCTCATAGCCTTTCCTTGGAAAGTGGGTTGAGTAGTGAAGGGCTCCCTGGAGCCAGACCTTCCCAGGGGTGACTTTGCAGTGTCTCCCAGAAAGCTGTGAAGAAATATCTACCCGGGGCCTGGGAGGTGGCTCAGTGGGTAAGAGGCTGACTCTGCAAGCACTGAGTGCCTGAGTGTGAGTCCTTAGCACCCACACAAAAAGCTGGGCCTGGTGCCACATGTCAGTGACCCCAGGGCTGGGGCTGGGAGTCGGGCAAGACAAGGGGGATCTCTGAAGTTCATTTACCAGCCAGCTAGCCAAATGGATGAGCTCCAGGTTCAGTGAGAGACCCCTGTGGAGGAGAGAGGAAAGTTAGTGTTGACCTCTGGCCTCCACATACATTGACACACAGGTACACATACACCCACATGCACACGTGTACACACACATATGAACACATATAGAGCATACATGCACAAATAACAACAATAATAATTAAACATTTCCTTATGCTTATCTTCAAGGAGGGATGATATTTAGACAGAGTCATATAGGGAACTATGATGGTGGATAACCCCAAGGCGTGGGTGCCGCGAGGTGTCTTGTGGAGATGCATATTCATGGTGCTCTCTAGGTTACACATCTCCTAGGACTCATTACAGTGAGCTTTAATGATTTCAAGCTTAAGTGAAACCTCAGTTTCAAGTAAAGCCCTTCCCCTCATTCCTGCAGTCCAAGGCAGGTTGCTCGGGTTCACTGGTCCTGTTAAGGAGAGGGGGATTGCTGATGCAGGAACACTAGAGGCTGCAAGCATGTTGACTCCAAGTAAGCCCGGTTGTGTGTGGTTGTTCCCTGCTTTGTTTGGTTGGTTGGGTTTGAGGCAGATGCTCATGTAGCCCAGGCTAGCCTCAAACTCGCTACGTACCAAGGAGGGCCTTGATTTTCTGTTCTTCCTGCCGCCAACTTCCGAGTGCCAGGATTACAAACGGGCACTACCATATGCAGTTTACCAGGTGCTGGGGCTGAACCAGGGCCTCCTGCTTACAAGCAAGGCTTCTGTCAGCTGGGCCACACCCTCCGCTTATTGATTTAACAGCCTTGTCTGAGGATGTATTTCTAAGCATTCAGGACTTTATCTGCTGATTGTCCTAGACTCTGTCGGCAGGAAACACAATCTAGATCCCAGGGTGAGGATTGTCTGTCTTTCCCTCACGTCCCCTTCACTCCCCTGTATTTCTAGCCTCCCTCTGAGGGGTTTATTTTGGCCTATGATTCCCAAGGGCTCCTTCTGCGGTCACTTGGCTCTATTGCTTCTGGGCTTGCGGTGGGTGGAAGAGTAGAAGGACCTATAGGAGGGCAGTGCTGATCTACAGAGGCCAGGAAGCAGAAAGATTATGGAAGGAGCCAGGCATAAAGTATACTCCTCAAAGGTTCAGTCTTAGCGATTTACCTTCTCCGGCAGGCCCCACCTGGTTCCCACCAACTCCTGAGTCAATTATGAATCTACTGATTAAATGAGACTCCGCCCACTCCAACCGACCAGGTGGGAATCAAGATTTAAACACAAGCCTTTGTCCTCCTGAAATCACAGCTCCACCTTGAATACCAGAAATAAAAGAGCTTATTTCTGGAACCAACTGTAAGTGACCATGGCCCAACGCAGATTCGGGTCACCTCAAATTCTGCATTCCAACATGAGGACAGTTCCTTGAAGTTTTATAGTCAAAGAACATAGAAAGTCCTAAATCAAGGCACTGTCGACCTTGGATGCTAGCTAACAGCACTCCCAGCCTTTTGGTTGGGGGAAGTCAGTGGTCTATTACATTGATTCATTTCAGGTTTTGCCGGTTAATCCCAAGGATGTTAGTTCAGGCACAGAGGTAGGCAAGGAATGGCTGTCAAGGGGCTAAAGACAGCCCAGGAGTAATTTTAATTAGACATTGGACCTGCAACTCCCCAACCTCACACAGTGAAGTTCTCATCCTTCAACCCTCTTTGCAGGGCTCAGCCGAAAGCGCAGTTCTTTCCCGGAGCTTCAGTTCAGGACTGTTTGTGAGGACCCTCCCTACCAAGACTTGGTGCAGAGAAAGCTAGCTTTGACCTTCCTGCCTTCTAGGCTTTCTGTCCTTCCTCAGTTCAAATTGGCCTCACCCAGCACAAATGGTTCCTTAAACAGGAAGAATGTCCTCAGGAAGTCCTGGATTGAAGAAGAAACTTCTCTGGCCTCTCTCTCTACTCCCTCATTTGCATATCTCTTAGGGAAGTTGTGGTTTCTGGGCTTTAGTTTTCCTGCCTTGGCGACCCTGTTGGTCTGGGAGTTCCTGTCCTGGTCCTGGGTGTGTGTTCCTTCCCTCAGCTCTGTCGGTAGGGCAGCAGCTGGGAAGACCCTGGTGACTCCAGTCGCTGTGAGAAGTTAGTGGGTCTGCAGCTGCCTCTCTGTTTAAGGACGTCTTGTCAGTCATTTCCCCTCTCTGGCTGTCACACAAAGCCGCATTTCGCAGAGACAAGAACAACTGGACTATAAATTGGATGCTTCGAGAAGCCGCAGGATGACTGTACGTGTCTCTCATTTTACCCAGGGGAACTGATCCAGAAAAGCTCTGTGAATTAACTGAGCTACTTCAGTACATTAACTTCTATAAACGGAATCATGGAGAAACATTTGCTAATCAAAATAATGCAGGAAAAGGCCTTCCATGGTACAAAAGCCGTTCCCTAATTCATGCCCCCCCTTTTTTTTCAGAGATGGTTTGTGTAAGCCATCTTGTTAATATGAACAACTTTAAATTTCTGCTTCAGGGTGCTGAAAGACAAGTTACCTAAGAACTCACAAAGGTCCCCCCAAAAAGCAATTGGTCATACTTAGCCATGGACTAGCCCTTTAGAAGTTTTAGCATGTTTTCAAAGCTACTTACTCTAGGTCTGGGATATCTCTGGACCAATTTAGATTATTCTTAAATGGAAACAGGACAGGGTACTAGGACAGAGGGCAGGAGACCACAGTCCACTGGCTTCCTGTTTTCTCCCGGCAATGTAGCTGCAAGATCAACCTTTCTCTCCATCCCTGATAGTGATCAGGTTCAAAACCTTGACTCCAAGTCATTGTGCACGCTCAGCAGTTTACCCCTGAAATGCAGAACTTCTAGAATGTGATGATACATGTCTGTGTAGTTCAGGAAGTTGAAGCAGGAGTATGGTGGGTCCAAGGCAAGTCTGGGATGCATAGCAATACCCTGTCTCAATAGGAAAGAAGGAGAGAGGGATAGAGGGCAGAGGGAGGAAGGGAGCATCATTTGGGTTCCACCAGCCTCCAGGATCCCCATAACCTATTCCAGCAGCTGGGGCAGTCTAAGTCTCAGCTGACAATGCAGGTCTCTCTTGTTTGGGGGGCATTTCTATCACATTTTCTCAAACGAGAAACCGAGTCTGGGTGGAGTGGTGCACACTTGCAGTCCCAGCACTTGAGAGACTGAGGCATGAGGATTTCTGCAAGTCAGAGGCCAGCCTGGGCTACAAGATAAGTTCTAGGACAGCTAGGCTACAGTGGCAAGGCTTTACTTCAAAGCAGCAGCAACAAAACCAACAGAACTTCCCCATGACCATACAGAGTTGAAAGCCTGTTCAACTTCACCTGGAGTTTACAGTCACTGTGAGATTAGAGTATAGCATATGTGAAGCCATTGACCAAGGCATGCTGTGGTCAGGTCTAGCTCAAAGCCTCATCCAAGCCTGCTGACCTCCACCATCCTCTCAAGATCATCACAGTCCACCATGGGCGGTGTCCCAGCCCTCATGCTTCCTCTCTGCCACAGGTACCGCCTGGCTGGCCTGCCCGGGGAACATCAACAGAAGAACATTAGCAGCCCAGAGGTGAACTACTGCTTGGTCACTGACCTCATCATCTGGACCCAGTATGAGATCCAGGTGGCTGCCTACAACGGCGCAGGCCTGGGAGTCTTCAGCAGGGCGGTGACTGAGTATACCTTACAAGGAGGTGAGTTGCCAGGGGGTTGGGGAACCCCTGTGGGAAACTGGGGGTTTGGAGTCAGTCCGGTCTGACTGGAATATGCAACTCTCTAGGGGGATGTCAATAAAAACGCAGGCCTTACCTCAAAATGGGTAAGGGCTTGTTTATTCTGGAGTCAAATACTAGTGACCGTAGACAAAGAATGCAGACTCATGTTGTCCCCAAAGATATGCTCCCCTATAGAAATGAGATCTTGTTAGTCACAGAACATAATAAGTCACAGTTCAAGACACTTTTCAAATACCTTGTCAGAGAGCTCACAGCAAAGCCAGAATGTCACTGCTACAGGTCTCAGATGCTCTCTGATGCCATGCTCAGAGACTGAGCTGTTAGGAGCTACAGGTCTTTTTTGTATATAGCCGAAGGATTTCTTTACCTAGCCTTCTTGAAGATGCTAGGTCACCCCATGGAGCTGGACCAGAAACGCTGATGCTGAGAGCTAGCGAGAGCCCAAGATGATCTGGCTTTGGACCTGTACCATTCCAGCTCTCCAAAGTCACAGACCTTCTAATCAGCCAGTTAGCCTTGTGGAAGGTTTAAATAGGAGATGTGTTTTATTTCTCTGGACGCTTCCGTTTCCAAGAGCTTTACGGGAAAAATCTAAACCATAAGTGAGTCAATGGGCTCTCACTCCTTGCCTATTCCTGAACCTCCTTGTCACTGCTGAGGAGAAACTTAGTGTCTTAGCACTCTTGTTCCCCTGGGAGCTGGGAGCAGAAGAGTCTAGGTACATCGTATATGGAGTCTTAGGAGAGTCTGTGTTAATCCTGAAGTTGGGCAAAAAAAAAAAAATCCCACCATTTTGTCCAAATTTAAACAAGCTTTTATTAAAGGTATTAAACACTGACCAAGATGAAATTTTGATCAGAACCATCACCTAGAAATTTTCCAGGTAAGTAGTGCCAAGATGCTTTGTTGTTAATTTCCAGAACTCTAACTCCCAGAATCCCAGGAGGTTACCTGGTCCTTGGCAGGTGGGGCTTACATCTGATGATATATGCAGTCTTGGGAAGACCTGTGAACTCTTTCTTTCCTCAGTGGATCACAACTGTCCATGGGTCAGAACAGTTCGCCTTGCTATTATGGCTATCTTTTGAAACTGACAACTGTTCACAATACTGCTTTAGATTAGGCGATATGATTATTGGGAACAGAATTCATGAATTTGGGCTTTTTAAAATTATTATATAAGTCAACAATGTAAGATCAATAAATACTCCCCCATCCCTCAAAGAAATGAGGCAGAATGTCAGAAAGTGGTAGATCCTCCTGGTACACACCAAGGCTCCGCCCCAGGCTTTAAAGTAAAGCCTTTTTAGGACCACTAACTCCTCCTCTGCTTTCTGGAAGATCCTTGTTGCAGCCTCAGGCTGACATTTACCACTTGCACTGTCATTGTCCTCAGCAGTAATAAAAAGGCCCTTTCTTAATGGCCGCATTGGTCCTACAGCAACCCAAATCCTGGCCTAGGGAGTGTGGGGTAGCAATTTCCCTTCACGGGGTCTCTAAGCTTTTCTTTCTCAGCAATTTACGAGGTTCTCAGTTCACAGGTGTGGTTTTATTTGCTTAGGCATTTTTATTGCTACCAGGGCTTTGACCTTTTTTCAAATGATAAGGTTTCTAACTGCCCACTTCTCTCCCCAAATCCTGCCTCAGACCTAATGTTCCTTGATATTACACGCTGTTATTATCAGCCCTTATTGATTGGCTGTCAGTTGCCATCCAAGAGTCCATAAATCCTCCTTTATAAATTAAAAACAGTCAGCGCTGCCTGCCCAGCAAGTAGCAGCAATATTAAAATGCTAGACAGCCAGGCAGGGCTTGTCCATCTGCAAGGGATTCCTGACCACCCGTTTGAAGAGGCAAACAGCGGACAGCCTGGACAATAAATGCTTGCTTTAATGAGCCTGTTTAATAAAACAACAGTAAACTTGGAAACACTTCAAATGACTAGCATGGGGGCTAGAGAGATGGCTCAGTGGTTAGGAGCGCTTACGGTGCCCACACTGGACAACTTAAAACTGCCCATAACTCCAGCTCCAGGGAGTCTAACGCCCTCTTCTGGCCTCACTGGGCACTTCACTCAAATGCAAATGCACATGCATGCACACTCATGCACATAATTAAAAATAAAGCAAATCTTTATAAAATTGTGAACACGGCTATGGGTTATACCCTGTTACTATTAACTGACTACCCATTCTATTGCCAGAGCCCTTGAGCTCTGTGTACAGTCAGAGAAATCAAGGCTTAATTCAAAAGGGTGCTGAGGCTGGAGACTCTGGCTGGTATATACTTGGCACTTGAGAGCCATGACAGGTTTAAGAGGGAGTGACAAGCTGGAAATGCTGAGTTGGAAGACGTCTTAGTTAGGGTTTCCACTGTTGTGTTTAAAGTGACCATGACCAAAGCAACTCGGGGAGAAAAGGGTTTGTTTCTGCTCCCGAGTTTTACTAGATTAAGGGCAGGAACCTGGAGGCAGGAGCTGATGCAGAGGCCATGGAGGGAGCTGCTTACTGACTTGCTCCTCATGACTTGCTTAGATTTCTTTCTTATAGCATCTGGGACCACCAGCCCAGGGATGGCACCACCCACATATACCGCTAATTAAGAAAATGCTCTACAAGCTGGGCGGTGGTGGCACACGCCTTTAATCTCAGTACTCTGGAAGCAAAGGCAGGCAGATCTCTGTGAGTCCGAGGCCTGAGTGTTCTACAGAGTGAGTTCCAGGACAGCCAAGACTGTCTGTTTCATGAAGAAACCCTGTCTTGAAAAACAAAAAAACAAAAACAAAAACAAATGATAAAATAAAAAAATAAAAGAAAGAAAGAAGAAAGGAAAGGAAGGAAGGAAGAAAATGCACTATGGGCAACTCTTAATGGGGCATGCCCTTGACTGAGAGTCCCTAGCGTGTGTCAAGTAGACATAAAAAGGGAACTCCATTAGTGGAGTATGGGCAAGAGGGGTGGGCCACACGAGAGCAGCTACATAGAAAGTCCAAAGAACAATATCTGGCTGGAAAGTCACAGATTCTCCCAGCTCTGAGATGGGCAGTGAGAAGGGTGTCCATTTGAGTGATACATTACTCTTTCAAATCAGATCACATGCGGGCTGAGGAGACACTTCAGTTTGATAAAGATATGAACTGGATTTCCAGAACTCAAGTTAAAAAAAAAAGTCAACTATGCTGGCATGTGCTTGTAATTCCAGCCCCAGAGAAGTGGAGATGGAAGGTGAGGACATGTACCTAAGGTTGCCCTCTGACCTCCATGTGCATACCAGCACTCTCACACAAACACGCATGTGCACTACCATACACACTACATACATACATATATCTCTTACACACATAAGCACAAAGATTACAAAAAAGAAACATTCCTTGTCATTCCAACTCCTGTTTTAAGCTGGGAGTCATCCCTGTGCATGTGCAGCTGGAAGCATGGTCTTCCACTGGTGCAGGGGTGCAGGTCTGTAACTGTTACAGAAGCAGGGGAATGGCTGCTTATAGAGGCAGGGGAAAGGCTGCCAGAGGGGCCACNGGCAGCTCCTGCTGCCTTTCCAAGGAGACTTCTAGTGACGGGTCACCCCTGTGGGCTACATGGTTTCTAAGTATGAGCCTCCAGAGAAGACTAAGGCTCAGCATGGTGGGGGTGAGGGAGTGGGGGCAGGGCTTGGGTTGCTACCTAGTCATCTCTGTTGGAACGAGCAGGAACTGAAAGTGTCCAACCTTTCTTGGTCATGACTTCCACTTAGTCCCCCTGCCGACCCTGGAGCTTAGTCCTA
>LOEQ01001757.1:51874-62033 GCA_001685075.1 Bramus lutescens
CATCCATCCATCCATCCATCCATCCATCCATCCATCCACCCATCCATCTACCTACCCACCCATCCATCCATCCATCCATCCATAAGCAGGCACTCTGTAGATAAGATGAAGCAGAGGTTTGGTGGCAAGTATATAGATGAATTCCCATGTTGAATGATGCCCTAAGAGCCACGGTCTTGATAGATCAAAACTTGGAAGATGACTCTGGCAGCAACATCCGATGTTCATTTTTGGCCCGTGACTCAGAGGAAATGGAGACAATCTGAGGATTGTGAAGGTCACAGCTTAAGTGTCTGTCGTCAATTCTACCCCAGAGTCAGAAGTCAAAAATAAATTACTTTGTTAGATTCGTGGTGGAAACGGGAAAAGGCACTGTAGCGGGAGTAACTTGAAATGTCAGCTAGCCATGATGGTGTCACTGGGGATGGGGAGACCTGCCTTGATCACAGTCACTATCTATTGTTTGAACTTTGCCTGACAAGACACAGTCCAGTATCTACCTATCCCATAAAGCATGCCAACAACGGGCCAAAGTAATGGTTCCCCTGTAGTCTAGCTTGGGGAATCAATGAGCTGATTGAGTTTACTAGCAGAAGGTAAGTGAGGCATCACTTACAGGATCAGGCAGGGCCCCAGAGCAGCCACACCACTCAAACATCTACCCCACTATAGGTGACAATTTCCCTACGGCTGCATAAGTGGGGTGTCCTGATACCTTCAGTTACCCTTCGACACACATATATAGCACCTCCTGCGGCCCAGGACCATGTGTAGCTGAGGCAGAGTGTAAACAGCAGGGAGGAAGAAAGGAGGGAGTGGCCAGAATCTCACCCCACCCTCTACAGAGGAATGCCATCAGGCCCCTTCTAGAGAATCTCTTGAGAGTCACAGCTGCTCTGATAGACATACAATAGTTATGCTCAGTGTTCCACAACTCCATCAAAAAAGCCTTGGAAGTTGTAGACCTAAGGGTACCTTTGACTTGACCCTGACCTTAACCTCCCGTGAAAAAGGACAGGTTTTTTGGTCAGCTGATCACCATGCTGTGCCACCGTGGTGGCTCAATGATGCCTTATGGGATATGGAAGTCAGCTCCAGGTGACATAGGGATGCCTCAGAGGGGAGCTAGAGAGAGCAGCAGGCGTGAGGAAAGGCCTGGCTCGGCAGCCCCAGGCTAGAGGTTTGGAGAGTGGGAAACAGTCTCCCTGCTGTGGGTTCCTGTGAGTAATGAGTGTCCAGGAGACAGAGTGGGGCCAACAGGCTTCCGTCCAGTCGGGGCGGGGGAGCCTTTAGGATGTACAGCAGAGAATAAACTAGGTATAGCATTGTACATCTGAAATCCCAGCACTCAGGATGTGGAGTCAGGAGGAGCAAGGCTACATAAGACCTTTCTCAAAATAAAAAACAACTTACAGTGTACCACAGAAGAGCAAAGGGGCCTATGGATTAAGAAAGCTATGCCTAAGGGGGTTACACTGAAGGTACTGAGCAGGGCGCCTGTAGACTCCTGAATGAGAGCTTGGGAAGGAGTAGGAGTCCCTACAGATTTACAGAACTGTTTGGACATCTGTAGCAAGGCTGCCTGTGCCCCTGACTCTGAAGGTGACCAGGAAAAGCATTATTTGCCAGCCTGGTTATTCTCACTTTGTGGGTGAGCCCAACACTACAAGGCTTAGTAAGAGTCCACATTGGAGTTTTGTTTTAAATTTAGCAATTTTGACTCCATGATCTAGCTATGGATTGACCTCCTCATTAAGGTCATTCTTTTTTTTTTTTATAAAACTATCTTTTTTCATGTTACATACTAATCCCAGTTCCCACTCCCTCTCTTCCTCCTTCTCGCTTTACCTTCCCCATCCACTCCTCAGAGAGGGTAAGGTTTTCCATGGGAAGTCAACAAAGTCTGTCACATTGCTTTGAGGCAGGACGAATGCCCTCCCCACTATATCTAGGCTGTGCAAGGTATCCCTGCAAAGAAAATGGGTTCCAAAAGGCCAGTACAAGCAGTAGGAATAAATCCTGGTCTCACTGCCAGTGGCCCCACAGTCTACCCCAGCTGTACACCTGTCTCCCACATTCGAGAGGGCCTAGTTTGGTCTAATGCTGGTTCCTTCCCTCTCAGGCTGGAGTTGGTGAGCTCCCATTAGCTCAGGTAAACTGTTTCAATGGGTGTCCCCATAATGGTCTTGACCTCTTTGCTCATATTCTCATTCCTCCCACTCTTCGACTGGACTTTGGAGCTCAGCTCAGTGCTCTGCTGTGGATCTCTGCTTCCATCACTGCTGGATGCAGGTTCTATGGTGACATTTAAGATAGTCATCAATCTAACTACAGGGCAAGGCCAGTTCAGGCACCCTTGCCACCATTGCCTCGGCTCTTAGCTGGGGTCATCCTTGTAGATTCCTGGAATTTCTCTTGCTAGCCCCATACTGACTCCCTCAATCAAGATATCTGTTTTCTTGTTCTCCATCTCTGTCCTTCCCACATCTAGACCATCCAGTTCCCTCAAGTTCTCCTCCCCTCTCCCCTTCTCACTGCCTCCTCCCCTTCTGCCATAGAGTCATTCTTAAGGAAATTCTGGCTTCCCTTCCTGGCAGCATTTACCATTCAGGGTCCAAAACGTTTGCTTTTCCCATGGGACTCTCAACTCCATGAAGGCAAGAACCTTGAATCTTTACATGAATGCAGAGAGAACCTGTCTGAGTAGCAAGAGGCCGCCATGCATGGATCAGAGATGAGTATAGACATGCAGGTGTGTGTGCATGCATACACATGTGCTCAAATGCATATGTTCATAGATGCGCACATGATGCACAAGCAGGCAATTACCAGAGATGAAATTGAGTTCATTACGTGTAAATCAAGTCTGAAGTTGAAATAAGTTTTCTGGGGAATTCTAACTTACCAATTGACTAATAGGTTTTCCTATGGAAATCAGTTTGTAATCTCACATCATTGGTTTGGGGGAAGAAGACCAGTTTGTTGCAGTACTGTTTGCCACAGGTCACCTATAGATTGTGTGCCCCTCGTCACCTATTTTTTGCTATGAGTACTTGATGTACAGCTACTCAGCGTGTCCAGGGTTAGGTCTTAGAATGTCAGAGCTATAGTCGCCACGCTGGCTTTTTCATTTCCACGCCTGCAGTGCCTGCATAGAGCTCACAGGAATAACTCTGCCAGCTTCAAAGTTCAGAGTAGCTGGAAGCAAGGTTTGTCACATGCTGTATGGCATCCATGACCCACATAACCCACCCTAGGCACTGTGGAGGACCACTCAGCCCTGTCTAGCCTCGTCCTCCCTTCACCTGGGGAAGTCCCACCTCTGGTGGAAGTCACAGCCCCGTCCCTGCATCACCTTCACACACGTCCATGGTTCTGCTACCCTCCTACCCCCATCTAAAGAAGTCACAGCCCCATCTCTGCATCACCTTTACACACGTCCATGATTCTGCCACCCTCCTACCCCCATCTAAAGCAGTCACAGCCTCATCCCTGCATCACCTTCACACACGTCCATGGTTCTGCCACCCTCCTACCCCGTCTAAAGAAGTCACAGCCCCGTCCCTGCATCACCTTCACACACGTCCATGGTTCTGCCACCCTCCTACCCCCATCTAAAGAAGTCACAGCCCCATACCTGCATCACCTTCACACACGTCCATGGTTCTGCCACCCTCCTACCCCCATCTAAAGCAGTCACAGCTCCGTCCCTGCATCACCTTCACACACTTTTATGGTTCCACCACTCCCACTCCCATCTAGTGCTGCTCCTCTGGTTTCATCTTCCCCCATTAGCTCCTTATGTTGGGACTGTGGATAGGGACAGTTCCACAGTGGTGTGGGCCTTGTGTAGTTTAACACTGAGAACAGACCAAGATCTGGGCAGGGGTGCAATTATTTAGTGAAACGCTGCCCTCGCGTAGACCAGGCTAGCCTCGAACTCACAGAGATCCACCTACCTCCCAAATGCTGGATTAAAGGCGTGTACCACCATGCCCAGTCCCACCCCTTTTTGGCATAAACCAGAAAAGACCCTAACACCTGGGACTCCAGCCAGGCTGAGTTTGCTTCAAGGACTGCCCCTTGGAGTACAGATCTTGAGAAAAAGTCTCCCTGGTCTTACTTTGAGCAGTAGGAGGTGACATTTTCCATCAGGAAGTCTGGGAAGTGGGCTAGGCTGGAAACCAGCCAGCTCTGCAGAATACAGGCCATGGCCCACATCCCCCAGGAGCAATGGACCAAAGCCTGTCTTTTCTCCAGATGGGCCAGGGTGATGTCACCTCATTGACTTCCACTGTCAATCCTTCCTTAGAAAACACTGCCTGGTAGGCCTTACTGGCTACAGCTCTTTCCTCGTCCCTCTTGAGGGAATTTTTGGTTCCATTGTCCTCAAACATTTGAGTCATTTCTAATGACAATGATTAAGAGAACAGGAAGCCAGGCTCTGGGAACACAAGAGGCCTAGAAGAATGGGTGATGTTTTAATAAAGGCCAGGGTAACAACAGACATCCATCCAGGGCTCTGGATAGAGAGGCAGAGCCAGAGTGTGGGAGGCTGTAGCTCCAGAGGCAGGTAGCTCAAGCGAAAGGATTGTTTTTATTTGGTTTCTTACTTTACTATGACTCAAGATTTTGTATAATGAGGAGGGAAGGTGTTTATGTGAGGGTTCTCTCAAGAAACAGAACTAACAGAACACATATAAATCGCAAAGGGCATTTATTAGATACAGACACAACAATGCTGTCTGCACACAGAAGAGACTGACTACCCAATAGCTGCTCGGCCCACGAAGTTGGAGGTCTCAGCAGACCTAGCCTGTCACTGTAGGATTCCTGGAGGCTTCCTGTAGAAGGTCTGGTCTTTAGTCCCTGTTGGAAGGATGGAGAAACAGATGTCAGCAAAGGCTGGCTACAACATTGGTGGAGGCAGCCGCAGAGTAGATACACTCACCAGCAAGAAGGAAAGGCAGGCAGGCAAAAGCAAAAGCCTACCGCTCACTCGTCTTTAGGTCTGGGTGGTCTCCAGAAGCTGTCCACCCTGGGAGAAGATCTTCTCTCATCTTGTTTGTTCTTTAAGGCTCACCAGAGGCATGTTTCCTAGTTTTCATCCCGGATACAGTCAAGCTGACAACAAAAATTGACCTTCACAGACCGGAAGCAGCTTTCTTGTTGGCTCAACCAAGGGAAGTCATCATTAATGTTGGATGCTCTGAGTTCTCCCTGAGGCTCAGAGAGGCCCTGACTGTGTGTGGGATGAAAGACAGGACTCCCCCACCTGACAGGGATCAAAGTGAAGGTGCAAACACTGCCTTGAAACCTCAGGAAATGACTCTTACTTAAATGATGCCAAATGCATTTAGGGAACATCTGCTCCTTGGCTTATTTTAGAGAGGTGAACATGTGGCAGGAAGGCATGCCGCAACTGTGCAGGCAGTAATTGGGGCTGATGGAATGCTGGAGCAGAGTCACCCAGACTGCCGGGAGAACAGTGGGGCCGAGGAATTTCCATTGCGGTGACAGAAAACTGGACAAAGTCTGCTGGGAAGGGTTTCAGCCCATGAGAGCTTCACTGCGGTGTTTCTGGGTCATGGCGAGACAGAGCACATTGGTATGGGCTATGTGGGGGAGCAGAACTGTTTACCTCCTTACGGCAGCCAGGAAAGAAGTGGGGAGAAGAAAGGGAAGGGAAAGTGAAGGTCCAAGAACAGCCTCAGGGAGCCCTCCCTTGTAGTGTTTCCAGCCTGGCAGAAATGAATAGATTCCAAAGGGACCTTTTAGCGTGAGCTTTGGGGGAACCCCAGAGTCCTCTGACCCTTCTTTCTTCACCCTTTCTCCTTCCTCTCCCATTTTAGTTTTCTTTCAATCCATACTGACCTTGCTTCATTTTTTGTTTTGTTTTCATTTTTCCATGTGTGTGTGCGTGTGTGTGTTGCATATTTTTATATGTACATGCACATGGAGGCCCAAGGTTGATATTGGGATCATCCCCATCACTCTTCCATCCTATTTACTGAGGCAGAACTCTTAATCAAACCCAGAACTCACCAACCCAGCTACCCTGTTTGCTCTGGGGATCCCGTCTCTGCCTTCCAAGGCCAGAATGTAGGCAAGCTGCCAAACCCACTCTGGGTTTATGTGAATCCTGGGAATGCAAACCAGGTCTCATGCTTGCACAGCCAACTTTTTAACCACTGAGCCATCTCCCCAGACCCGCATTGCCCTTGTTTCTGTCACTGCATACAGAGCAGCGAGCGCCAAACTTAGGGGCCTGAAGCACTAACCGCTGTATTGCGTGCCTGGATTTTCTGGGCCAAGAATCAGCCACACTTTGGACAGGTGGGTCCTGTTATTAAAGTGTCACTCATTCAGTGAGATGACAGCTGGAAGTGGCTTCCATGCTGTGTTAGCAGTGACAAGGAAAACCCTGTGGGGACTGCCCACAACAGCATACATATGTGGCTTCTCTAGCACAGGGTCTGTGGACTTCACACATGCCCCCTACCCTGAAGACTTCCAGGAAGGATGTCCCACAATCCCACCACCATCATGGACATGGTTCTCTTCTCTTATGGATAGGAATCTCTTCTCTGGGAGCAGAAGAGATGACTCCATTGCTGTACAAACATGAGGACCTGAGTTCAGTACCCCAGAGCCCATGCTGACCAAAACGCCTAACCAGGCTTGATGGCTTACGCTTAAAATCCAATTCTGGGAAGCCAGGTGCTCTCTGGTCCTCCGGGACCAGCTGACCTAGCCTACCTGGCTACTCCAGGCCAATGAGAGACCCTGTCTCCGAAAACAAAGTGCAACATCTTGCCTTCACACACATACACACACACACACACATACACAGAGGGGGGGTGTTTTTATTGAAGACGTATTGATATGCTTGCAATAGTTAGTGCTAACATTTCCCTTCAGTGGAATACAGTGTCACATTTTAGACATGCATTTTCGATCCACAGTCACTACAGTGGTTGATACAGGACACTCACATGACCTCAGCTTCTTAGTCCTGCCCCTTTGCATTCAGACCTCCAACCAACCCCATCCTCAGCAGTCACTTTGATGGCCGACCAGGTAAAAGAAGGAATTCAGCATGGAGTCTTTGGACTCCTTCCCAGTGGTGCAATGCATGTGATTTGTTGGTTGTTTGGAGACAGGGTCCCGTGTAGCCTTACTGTGTAGCTGGGGCTTGCCTTGAACTCTTGATTCTCCTACCTCCCCCATCCCAAGTACTGGGATTATAGTACAATGTATTTAGGGGATCACATGTGTTCCTGTGTGAAAGCAGATAGTTCCATTTGTTGCTGAACAGTATTTCACCCCATGTGCGTTGGTTGTTCTTCCTGTTGCTGTGATTTAAAATACTCTGAGAAAAGCAACTTAAGGAAGGGTTGATTTGGGCTCACAGTTTGAGGGTGCCCCCCCATCATTGTGGGGAGGGCATGGTGGCAGGAGCATGAGGAGCTGGTCACATGGCATCCACAGTCAGGAAGCAAAGAGATTGATGTTGGGGCTCAGCTCGCTTTCTCCTTGTCTGTCCAGTCCAGGACTCCTGGGAGGGTGCTGCCCACATTGAGGTTGGGTCTTCCCCTGGCAGTTGACACAGTCTAGGAACTCTCTCACAGACACGCCTGGAGGCACCTCTCCCAGGTGATGGTAGATCCTGTCCACTGGATAATCAATAGTAACTGTTGCCCCAAAGGTGCAGCCTCTTTATCCCCCATCCACCAGTGGCCTTGGGGTTGGCAGGAGATCAAAACTGCCATGCACACTGCACCCAGCCTGTGTGGGCTTCAGTTCTGACTCATCTCACAGAAGACCCTTGGGCCACCATTCCTGCATGTTGTCACCTTGTCCGTGACACAGTGATCTTCTCTAGAAGCTTGATGGTGACAGGTTTACACCGAAGCCTGTGATCCACCCTGAGTTGGTTTTCATGTAGGCGTGAGGTGCATCTAGAAGTTCTCGTTATATTTTGATAGGAGTGCCCAGTTTTTGCAGAATCATGTGTGCTGTTCAGAACACCAGTTGATACCTGTGTGACTCATTTCCGGATTCTTTTCTGTGGCGTTGACATTGTTGACATCGTATTCATTTGTTTCCTGGTGTCACCTGTTTTAGTTACTATATATTCATACATCTCTAGTTATGTAGAGTTTATCTAGATTTTTTTTCTTAAAAATCAGTTTAGCTATTCTAGTTCCTTCATTTTCTCCTGTAAATTGGAAATCACCTTTTTGGTTTTTGAAGAGTGTCTGGCTATGCATTTGATGGACTCATGTTAACTTGTTTGGAGAACAATTCTCTTACCTGTCTGATCCTGGAGTCCATCAATATTCTCCCAGGCTGTTTATTTAGAGTTTGTGTTTAAGTGGTTTCCGTAACTTTCAGATTATAGATCTAACACATTTTCAGGTTTGTATTTACTTCATATTTTCATCGCTACTTTAAATGGGACTCTGTGTGTGTGTGTGTGTGTGTGTGTGTGTGTAGGGGGTCACATGTATTGCACACATGTGTAGAGGTCAGAGGTCAACCTTAGGTATCATTCTTCAACACCGCAGTCTACTTTGTATTTGTGAGACAGTCTCTCCCTGGCCTGGCGCTCACTAGTTTGTCTAGGCTGGCTGGCTACAGCTCCTCCCACCCTCTTAAAATGGGTTTTGGCGACCTTAACCCAGGCTCTCCTGCTTGGCATAGTTGTCTCCCAGCTCCCTAAATGGAACCAATCTTTAAATTTCAATTTCCAATTACTTATTGCTTTTGTTTAGAAATAGAGCTTTGACCTTGCAGCCCGCAATCTTCGCAGCCTCTCTTAGTCCTAGGAGCTTTCCTGGAGTCGACGTGGATTTTCCATGTAGACGGTCATATTGCCCATAGGTAGAAAGCACCTCCCCTGTCGGTTTGCCTCCTCCATTTTTCTCAGCTTCACCAGTCTGGACTTGCAGAATAAAAAAGCCACAAGGGATGGCTTCCATCCTCCCTCGGCCCTGATCTCAGGGCAGCATTTCTCAGGCACTCATCTCCAGTGAGCTCACAGTCACAGGTGTGCTAGAGATGCCCTTTATCAAGTTTGCCGAGCTCTCTTAAATTCCTTCTTGACTGAGCAATGTATTTTTATTATTATCATCATGATTAGATCTTAAAATTTATCCAATGCTTTTTCTAACCCTATTAAGACTGGGTTTTCCTTATTAAGCTGATTTGGCACTCTGCCATGATTGATGGTCAAGTATGAGACGACTCTTCTGTTTATGATATAAACCCCACCAGATAAGGGTATGTTATAACTGTGGTATGTTGCTGAATTTGATCTTTCAGTGTTTTCTCATTTGCATTCCGAACTTGCATTCATGAGGGGCAATTGTCTTTTCTTGTTTGTAATGTTATATTTATTTATTTGGGTGTCTGAGTAATGATTTAGAATTGCTTTATTATTCCTCAAATGCCCGGTGGGATTCTCC
This sequence comes from Bramus lutescens, assembly GCA_001685075.1. Taxonomy (NCBI): domain Eukaryota; kingdom Metazoa; phylum Chordata; class Mammalia; order Rodentia; family Cricetidae; genus Bramus; species Bramus lutescens. Next base: position 61,345 of record LOEQ01001757.1, read on the forward strand.
AGTGAAACACCAACACACTTGCCCTTGTTCCTGTGTGGGAAGCGTCCTGCTTCCCCACCTGAAGCTCCTCTAGAGTCACCTTTAGCTGTCGTAGCCCAGTTGCACATTGGCCCATCCCTCTCTCACCACCCCTTTCCCCTCCCCTACCCCTACTCTCTCCTCCCCTCCCCTCCACTCCACTCTCTTTCCCACCCCTTCCTCCCTCTTCTCTATTTTCATCTCCCTTCCCCCTCTCCTCTCCTCTTCCTTCTCCTCCCCTACTTCCCTCTCTCTGTCTCAATGAACAGCACTATTTTTCCTTGTATTTGACACTATGTGACCCCCAGACCTGTTCAGGTCTCTATGGGCTTTAGAGAAGCCACAATTCTATTGTTTGCCAGGCTTTCCTTTTTCTCAGTCACTCTGATATTCCCCAATATGGTCTACATCCAGGCACATCTGGTCTTGGGACTATTTTTAATCCATGTGGTCCACGTGGTACTGAAAGGGAACTTGGGCAGTTGCCTTGTGATGTGTGGAGGGAAGGACTTGGGGAGGACATGGTCATGGGTGATGACAGAAAGGACTTGGGGAGGCCATGGTCATGGGAGATGGAAGAAAGGACTCGGGTAGACCATGGTCATGGGTGATGGCAGAAAGGACTTGGGAAGGCCATGGTCATGGGGGATGGCAGAAAGGACTTGGGGAGG
>LOEQ01001757.1:62451-92799 GCA_001685075.1 Bramus lutescens
TGTGTGTGTGTGTGTGTGTGTGTGTGTGTGTGTGTGTGTGTTTGAGACAGGGTTATCTAACCCAGGCTACCATGTAGCTGAGGATGACCCTCCTGCCCCTTCTTCCCCAGTGTTGAGATTACAGGCCTGTGGCACTAGAGGTGGCTTCATGCGTACCAGGCCATGCTCTACCCAGTGAGCAACGGCCCCAGCTCTATGCTGCCACTCATAACAGAATCGTGTCCTCACCCCGTACTTTCTAACAGGAGACACTTATGTGGTTTTCTTTACCTGCAACCTAAGGATCCTTTTGGCTTCTGAGCCTCATTGTGCAAGCAAACTCCTAAAGAACCAGGGTGTCCTCTCTGCCATGAGAAGACTAACGGTCAGGCAAATTGGGTCATCCCTGCTTTGATGGACACTAGCAGTATGTCCCTGGAAGCACCAGCCTTTCCCAGGAAGTTTTCCCATCTTTGTGACCACCATATGTAAAAGCAGCCACTGTGTCAGGAATTTGTGTGCCTATGCAAGGGGGCCCATCCACCTTCTCAGTCCACAATACTTTCTATCCGTACCCTGCCTGGGCTCCTTTGTAACTCCATCTTCCCCAGGCAGGAGTGCCATTCTTCAGGCCCATCTTCCTCTCAAGGTCTACTTTCTTCCAAAAGTCACCCTAAAAAGCTTCTAGAACATGTCACTCAATTTTATTGTTGCTGTCTATCTGATAGAATGCAGCATACAGACATTTGACAGAAACAATGGGAAGGCGCTGGGGAAATGGTGCTGGAGAGATGGCACCTCAGCTTCACACCCCTGCCACCAAGCCCAACAGTCCCAGAGCCCACAGGATAGGAGACCTGACTCCCACAGGTTGTCCTCTGACCTCCACATAATCATGGAGGTACTCACATGGCTCCTCCCAATTAAATACAGGCCACTTTAAAATTTAAAAAATATTCAAAGGAGGAAAGTTTTATATAGGCTGAGAGGTTATGGTCCGTGGTTGGTTGGCGCCATTGTTTCTGACTGGCGAGGCAGGGCATCATGAGGGAAGGTTGTGGTGGGGAACAGCCACTCACCTCTCAGAGGGACCACACCTATAGCAGGAGACTGCCTTTGTCCCACAACAGGGCAGGCACCCTCCCCTTGAGTTATCCCTAGTGTCCTGGAAACACATTCACAGACACAGGTGGGGTGTGCTTTCCCAATCTCAGAGGCACTTCTTAACTTCTCAGTCCAATCAAGGTGGCAGCCCAAAGCCACATGGGCGTCTGCCCTGCTTAGCATTCCAGAACCGTCCTCCAGGGCAGGTGCCCCAGGAGAGGATTCCTGGACTCAGGAGGTGTTTTATGAGTGTAAAAAAGAAATGAGTGAAGCAGAAGATTTTTTTTACTTTTAAGATTATAATATAATTACATCGTTCCCCCTTTCCCTTCCTCTCTCCAAACCCTGTCATATGTTCCTCATTGCTCTCTTTCAAATGTATGCCCCCTCCTAAAAACCAATTGTTATTACATACCTATATGCTTATTCAGATATATCCCTAAATACATAGATACACCCTGCTCTGTGTGTGTGTGTGTTACTTGTAGGTGTGTTTGGGGGCTAACCGTTTGGTGTTGAATGTATATTCAGATATATCCCTGAATACATAGATACACCCTGCTCGGTGTGTGTGTTACTTGTAGGTGTGTTTTGGGGGCTAATCGTTTGGTGTAATAACTGACACTATCTTCCCCGGGAAAGACTGTTTCTCGCAGTCTTTGCATTCCTTAGTTGCCTGTAGTGCTGTGTGTATGAATGAACAGTACTACGCATAGGAAGAGTGTGATGGCTTTGAACCCGCTCACAAGCCAGTGAGCAGTGTTCCTCTGTGGCTTTTGTCTCCAGTCCCTGCCTGAGCTACTTCCCTTCATGATGAACTGTGACCTGGAAGTAAATCCTCTGAGTTTCCTAGGCAGCTGGGAGGGTGACTCATTCTGTAAAGTGCTTGCCTTAGAAAGATCTGAGTGTGACCCCCAGAACCCGCTTTTAAACAATCGAGACATGGAGGCACATAGTTATAATACCAGTGTGGGGAAGCAGAAAGTTAGGGCCGTGGGGCTCAATGGCCAGTTTATTCTAATCAGCAAGTTGTAGTTCTCCTTAAGTAATCCTCTCTGGGAACTTGCATCGAAAAACAAACAAAACAAAAAGCAATAGAAGGGGCTGTGGCTATGGCTTAGTTGTTCATAACACTTGTTCTTGCGGAGGACCCAAAGTCAGTTCCCAGCACCTGTATGGCAGCTTAGAACCATTCATAAATCCAGTTCTAGTGAATCCAGCACCCACTCTGACCTCCATGGACACCAGCCAAACACATGGCACACAGATGTACATGCAGGCAAAACACCTATATACATAAAGATAAATAAATCCCCCCCCCCAAAATTAACATGGACAGGGCCAGAGGAACAACACCTGGGGCTGACCTCTGGCCTCCATGGACATGTGCACCTGCATACACATGTGCAGCTACATACAAACACACATATACACACAGAGAGAATTCTAGTCCCCTTCCTGTCACTATGATGATGCCACTAATGACGTCACACCATGATGTCATTAGAGCTCCTTAGACTAGGAGAGCATTTACTTGGCTTTGCTTCCAGGTCACAGTCTGTCACTGAAGGAAGTGATTCGGGGCAGGGTCTTGAAGCAAAAACCCTGGAACACATCTCCCTAGCTCACACTCAGCTAGCTTTTTTTCTGAAACCCAAGCTCACTTGCGTAGGAATGGCGTTGCCCACAGTAAACTGGGCCATCCGACATCAATCACCAGTTTTCCCCAGACTAATCTTTCTAGGTTGTGTCAAGTGAGCACTAAACACTACCTGGAAAGGGGGAGGGAGCTTGGAAATAATAACGAGCGGAAGGCCCTTCTAGATGAAACCTTGCCTAGACTGTGACCTTTTGAGGTTGCAATCAGGGCAATTGAGGAAATAATAAAGGTTTGGTGTGTTGTTAGTCTCAGATGTGTGGGAAAGGCCCCTCTGTGGGATGAAACAGTGGTCTGGTACCGTTTCCCACCTCTGCCTTAAGGAAGAAACTCTCCCACAGAAAATGAGAAATGGCCCAATTCTCCTTTGGTACAGGAGTGCTAGCATGGGAGACATTCACCTCCCTTCCTATCTGCCCTTGAGTCCTAGACTAAGGTTTCCTTTTTGTCTCTTCTCCTCATGATGCCTTCCACCTCCACATGGGAACAGTGCCTACCGCACCCCCACAGAATGTGCAGGCTGAAGCAGTGAATTCTACCACAGTGCACTTCCTGTGGAACCCACCACCCCAGCAGTTCATCAATGGCATCAACCAAGGATACAAGGTACCTGACCTGGTTTTGGAACCTCTAGATGGCACTTATGGGCAGTATTGACCACATCATACATTGGGTTTTACACTTTCTGTGTCATTGAAAACCCAGGGCAGCAAATTCAGATTAAGGCAACCTTGGTGGGGCCACCATTTGTCTGAAGTCTGATCAGCTATCCCAGGCTAGAAATTTGAATGAACAGTTGCTAAGAGGACACAGGAAAAAAGGCTATAGTTGGATTAATGGACTTCAGGGAAAGCTGGGAGATGGCTCAGTCAGTTAAGTGCATACCATGCAAGCATAAAGACTTGTGGTCCCTCAGAACCTATAAAACTAAAAGATCCATGCATGGTAGAGCACACCTTTAATCCCAGCACTGGGGAAGCAGAGGCAGGGGATCCCTGGGGCTTGGTGGCCTAGTGGAATGAGTAAGCTCCAGGTTCAATGAGAGACCTTGCCTCAAAAACTAAGATGGGGAGTCACTGAGGAAGACACTCAATGTCAGCCTCAGGCCTCTGTTTGTGTGGACACCCATAGGCACACATATACACACCCACCAGCATACACACGTGCACACATTCATCTCATGCTCACACACACACACACACACACACACACACACACATACACACACAGTCATCTATGTGAGATGATTTGAGTCAGCCTTATCCAACCACTTCTTCCTAGAAGGGGATCCTCTGGGCAGAACGCAGAATCAAGGGCAGGGATTCATGAGAAGGAGGCTCCCACCCAGGTTTCATAAGAGGGGGGTTTCCACCCAGGGTTCATGAGAGGGAGGGAGGCTCCCACCCACAGTTTGAGACCATTTTGTTCTCTGCCTTGAGGATAGTTCTGTTCAAAGATAGGAGAACAGAGAGTGTGGTCTGGGGTACCCTACCCAAACTGAATTAATGAACAGCCTCTGTTGCCAGGTAAGACAGACTTGGGTGCACATTCCAAAAGCATAGTTTCTTTCCTTTACATCAACTTCTCCTGGTTGGATGTGATAGCCTGACTTCATTGTACAAAAGTAGGTTCACTAACCCCTTATCAGGAGACTTAGGGAGCCCTTCAGAGAGAGGTGAGTCACTAATGCTTTCAGCTTCAAAGGGTGTCTTTTCCACTTGGCTCATTTTTCTTTTCCCTTTGGGTTCAGCTCCCTCAAACGCTTGTTTGTCTGTGATGAGGGAAGGCCCAGCTAGGCGCGTTCAGTGCCTCTGCTCTTCCTCGGGAGTATCTAAGGGCAGATGCTTTTTTGAAGGGAAATTGAACTGATCAGGGCAAAACTCCCTCACTCTCGACTCTCCTGCCAGGTCTGAGTGGCAAGAACACTGCTCGTGTCTGGTGGCTGGTTTGTCAGTTTGATCTGCACAGATGTGTTCTGTGTCCTGCTGCCCGCTGGCTTTCAGAACCAGTCAGTTCTGGAGATGCATGTTGTCAAGAGACTACACATACACAGCATTGCCAAATCATGAAAGTGACTTTTCCTGGAATGTCCACAGGTACACACACACACACACACACACACACACATTATATTTCTTTTTGTTTTGTTTTGTTTTTGTTTTTGTTTTGTTTTTGTAAGACAGTTTTGTGAGGACCAGGCTGACCTCAAGCTCACTGTGTGGCAGAATATGGCCTTAAACTCTCCATTTTCCATTCCTACCTCCTTAGTCCTGGGATGACAAGCATGTGCCGCCATGTTGGAGTCATGTGGCGCTGAGTTAGAACCCAGGGTCTTTTGCTTGCTAGCCAAGCTCTCTACCATCCCTAGCCCCTGTAATATGCCCTTTATTTAAAATTCTAACCTAGATCCTAAAATCCAGCCCAGGAAACTAGTATAACAAATCATAAATCATTAAGATTGTTTCTACTGAATCATTTTGAGCCAGTATAGATAGACTTCTGTCTGGAGAATATTTGTGTTTATCTTACTATGCTAATTAGTTATTAATATATGATATCATTTTTGCCCTTCATTATTAAAAAAAAATCCATGCTCAGTGGTATCCTAAGAGAAGACGGAAGTTTAAGGAAGTGTCCATTACTGTAACACGAGTTAAGCAGCCATTTCTTTCAAATATACAAGTGTAAATATATATGTGTAAATGTACAAAAATATATGAGACACATTTTAAACTCAACGTTTTTGAAGGGAGATTATCAGAAATAACAGGATATATAGGCAGGCCTTACTGCCTCAGCTGCTTGTGAGGCTGATTCAGGAGAACCACAAGTTCAAGGCCAGCCAGGCAAATTTAGTAAAACTCTGTAAAGTGGACAAGGATATAGCTTGTTTAAAATACACCCCAGCTCAGTGGTAGAGCCTGCCTAGAATCCCCCAGTGAGGGGCTGCGGTGTGGCTCAGTGGTAGAGCACCTGCCTAGAATCCCCATTGAGGGGCTGGGGTGTGGCTCAGTGGTAGAGTGCCTGCCTAGGATCCCCCAGTAAGGGGCTGGGGGTGTCAGTCTGGGTAAAGTGCTTGCCTAATATGTGTAAAACTCTGGGTTTTATCCCCAAATATGAGAAAGAGAAAAATGATGTGGAATTTCTAGACTTATTGAACTGTAACTATGCTTTCTCTAAAGACATACTAATTTCACTAATTAGTATACTTTGGATAGACAGTTAAGTGAAGAAATGCAGTTTAAAGGGGTCTTTTCTTATGCNTCTGGCATGGCCAGCAGACGCCCCTGAGACTGTCACTGTGGTCACTATTGCTCCTGACTTCCATGGAATCCACCATGGCTACATAACGAACTTGAAGAAGTTCACAGCCTACTTCACATCAGTCCTGTGTTTTACCACGCCGGGGGACGGGCCTCCGAGCACGCCTCAGCTTGTGTGGACCCACGAGGACAGTGAGTATCCCTCTCCTGTGCTGAAGCCTAGCCTCCCAGGGACCATTGTCAAAGGTTGTCACATCACTCCCTGGAATGGGTCATGGGGAAGAAGGCACATAAGGCAACAAAATTACTTAATACATTTATATATTAGTTTGAGACTCATGGTCTCTATATGGTGTGTGTGTGTGTGTGTGTGTGTGTGTGTGTGTGTGTAGAAGTCCAGTATCTTTCTCAATCACTTCACCTTATATTTTGAAACAGGTTCTCTTAATGAACCTGAAGCTACCCAATAGCCTGGGCTGGCTGAGCAGGGAGCCCTGGGATTCACCTGTCTTCTCCTCAGAGCTGGGATGATAAATGTACCACAGGACACCCAACTTTTTAAAAGTGGGGCTGGAACTCAGATCCTGGGCCTGGGGTTAAAGCCGTTGCCAAGCAAGCCTGAGGACCTGACTGGGGATAACCAGACCCACCTAAGGGCTTGGTGAGCGTTGAGGCTGGCTGTGGTTCCAGCCTCAGAAGGCAACCACAGGAGATCGCCAGATCAAGCAGCTAGTAAGACTAGCCACATGGGAAAGTTCCGGGTTTGATTGACAGGCCTGACTCAATGAATAAGTTAGAAGAGCCTTGATGACTCCTAACATCAACTCTGGGTCTCTACATGTACACACACACATACACACCACACACACTCACACTGTGCACAAGTATGATATCTCCATACATGCAAACATGCGTAGAGCCACACACATCCATGAAATAAGAAAACCAAAACCAAACATAAAAAAATAGAAAAATAACTCGGATCCTCAGCTGAGACTTCTCCCCTGCTCCTAAACTTTCGTTTTAAGTAGGCAGGGGCCCTATTTGTCCTGTTTAGAAGGATGTAGCACCCTCATGAAGGTGGCATTGAAGGTGGGGTTGACTCTGAGCGTGTAGCTTGTCTGGGCTCAGGCCCTGTGTCACAGACATAAGCTTCACCAGCTGTAAGTCTTCTCCCGAGCCCCAGAGAACTAGTAACCCGCTGGGGGAGGGTCGCAGTAAAGGAAAAAAGAATATAAATTGAAACCTAGATATTAGCAGACTTAGAGGACAACGCATTTGGGCAAGAATCCAGGAAGCCGAAACACTGGGAATATAAAAGGAGCAGAAAGCTGTCTCTGCTGCTACATCGATCGCAGAAGAACAAGCTGCTTCACAAAACCCGTCAGAACGTCTTTCTGGAAGCTTGTGGTGGGGGAGGGGGATGACATGGCCCTGACAGCCATCCTATTTTACCATCTTCTACTGAGAGAAGTGGCATTTGTCAGTGTTTCAGCCCCTCGGTGAAGGCTTTGCGGCTCTCACCCCCATGAGGGAGGCTTCCGAGGCTGCATCTGTTTTAAAATTCATTAGCTGTGTTTGGGGCTTTGTCATGGTTCCAGGAGGGAGCGAAGTACTGACTGCTGCTTTTGTGGCAAGGCTGATGAGAGCCTGTGACTGTCCTCTCCTGCAGGCCAAGTAAGACCCCTGACTTCACCTGGGAACCCTCAGTGAGACTGCTCCCAGCAGGTTTGCAAGGGAACCCACGGGAAGGTACCTTGAAGAGAAGGGTGCTCCCTCCTCGGCTAGTGCAGGTCCTCTGCTGAGAGGACTGTGGGAAGTGGGTTGACTTCTCCAAACATCTTCTCTTCCTCTTAGGTAGGATGCGATGGTGCAGGGCTTTTGCTGGCACTTTCTCTTGTTCCTGAAAAATCCCCTGGGAGAGAAGTATTCAGAAACTAGACCTCTGGGTCAGGTGAACAGGCATGACCCCTGGCCCTAGGCTCCATTTCTGGCTTCCAAAATGTCAACGGGTGCAATAAAAGCCAGACTCCTGGCTCCTCTCACCGGAAGATTCTACTTAAACACTCTTGCAAAGCCAAGCCCCTCTCCAGAGGATTCTAGGCAGGTGCTCTACCACTGAGCCACACCCCAGCCCCTCACTGGGGNATTCTAGGCAGGTGCTCTACCACTGAGCCACACCCCAGCCCCTCACTGGGGGATTCTAGGCAGAAACTACTATGGAACCACACCCCCATTCTCTTAATGGAGGATTCTAGCAAGCAATGGATTTCCAGGTCCACCCAAGCAAATTATTCTACTGGATTGGATTTTAGGGAGAAAGACAGAAGCTGTGCCTGAGTTTCCTGTATCCACTCTCTTCACCTCTGTCTGTGCGACTGCATGGAGCTGGCAAAGTAACATACTCAAGACCAGGAGCACAGCTCAGCATCCGGCCCCTAGTCCAGGCTGCATGCCTCCTGGTGTTTGTTCCTTACAGGCTTCTGCGGGCCCTGTCTCACCCCTTCCGTTCTGGAGTCAAAGCTGTCCACATGGGTCCAATCAAAGAACGGCAGGCTCAGTGTTAACAGGTATCTTTATTTTTAATTGGTAGAACCAGGAGCTGTGGGGCACCTGAGCTTCACGGAGATTCTGGACACCTCTCTCAAGGTCAGCTGGCAGGAGCCCCTGGATAGAAACGGCATCATTATGGGTAAGCAGTCTTTTAGTCTAGAAAGGAAATCGTCAAGTGGGCCCTAACAAGAAGGGGTGGCGCCCATGTCAAACAAAGCTACTGAGAGTGGCCCCATGCCTCCTGGGAGTAACTGATATGTCTTTCTGGTTGTACTGAGGTGGGGGGTGGTAGTGCAAGTAGGAGGTGTGGTTTATCTCCTTGTGAAGACCACAGCCTCAGAGCTGGGAGCTAATCCTTGCTTCGGATGCTGCAGAAGTCTCTTTGGGCTACCAGAATCAGGTTTTGGAGTCTTTTGGTACCTTTCCTCACGTATTTAGCTCAGTTCTCATAGCAGTATAGAATCATATTGATATTCTGGCCATGTTATAGGCAAGGAAACTGAGGCCGGGAGAACAGCAAACACACCTATTGTGCGTATATCAATGTCTAATGTCCTCCCAGTAGGGCAGTGATTACAGTACTAATGTCTCTGCCCTCCACCTTCTGTCACCAGTTGCAAGGCCAGGACAAGGCCCCAGTCGATCTCCTGGCTCTAAATCCCAAATCCTGCCCCCACCCTGCCCCATCTTGAGTGAGAACTTAAGGCTATGTGAGTGCTGTGGGGATGAAGAGTCTTGGGTTCAAAGGGGTCCTAGGCCCCCTGGATCTCCATGAGTCACACTCAGGATAAACTGCACATGGCTGGCCCTTCACAGTAAATCCCTTGGCAGCAGGGACCTTGGGGAGCAGCTCACCTTCATAAGACTCTTAATGTTTGACTCATTTCTTTGTGTGGCACCATGGCTTGAAGCTAGGGTTCCCGAATACTAGGCAGTAAGTAATTCCCTGAGTCCCCAAAAGTTGCTGAAGGAAATTCGTGTTCTTTCACTGAGCTATGTCTGAGAAGTGCAGACATGCGAGGTGAGATAAGATAGGCAAGGTGTCCTGTGACTGCCATCAGGCTGTGCTGGGCCTCTGCCCCTGTCAGTGTCCCCGATGGGAGCAGAGGCCTCTCTGAACACGCCTGATGCCAGGCTCCTTAGCACTGCAGCCTGTTATCTCCCATGCTCTGTGACTACTCAAGTCCTCTACCCCAACTGGGCAGCAGGGACTGGGGGTAAGGGTCCCACGATCCCTGTCTCACCTGTCTCATCCCGTTGCTGGGAGTAAGGTACAAACTATACTCCTGTTCTCCCTGAAAGTTACCCCCACCCACCCACAGCCCTCATTGGGTTTCCCGAAGCCCAAGGCCAAAGAAATACCCAGCTGTGCTATGTGTGAAGTCCAAATGGCTCCAGTCTGTGTGCACTGAAAATGTAAAAACAACACATTTAATAATAACACATAGGTGGCTGGGGAGAGATGACTCAGTTGGCGAGGCCATGAGTTTGGTTCCTGGAACCTGTGTTGGAAAGTCAGGTGTGGTGGTACGTGTGCTTGTAACCTCAGTGTTGGGGCGACAGACAGGTGGATCCCTGGGGCGTTTTGGCCAGCCAGCCTGGTGCAGTTGCCTAGAGGAAGGCTATCACGAGAGCTTTCTCCATATAATGCTCTCGGTTGTCTGCTGGCCACCGCATGCATACGGATGTATGCACATCTGCATACATTAACATACACAAAGTTGAAGAAAAACATGCGCAGTGTGCTCTGGCCACCTCCTAGGTACCACCCAGCTGCTCAGTCCATGGATCCCCATTAGATTCAGCCCCCTCCCTTCTTCCCCTAAGCGTCTGTTCATGTCATCTGTCTTTTTGTAGTCTTGGCCCTGCCCAGATCTCCACTGTGCTTAGATAAGATGTATCCACAGGTGTGTGGCACACCGTGGTTTTGAAACAACTTTCTCAAACTGGCTCCTGAGGTAGGGACCAGCAAGGAATATCCCAGACTGTCACTGCAACAGGGTCACTGACCCTGGGAGCTCTCAGCAATGACCCTGGCAAGCAGCCTAGAGACTACTCAGGATGGCCTATCCTGTGATGAGCTGTGTCCCCCAGAGCCCCTCACTGTGGTTCTCAGGGCCTTGGAGATAGCCCCTCTCAGAGCCTAACTGCTGAGTAGCATGCAGACAACTATCTACCTGACTCTGTCTGGACTGGACAGTGTCCTCCCTGCGGGACCAGAGCTGGCTGCTGCTGGGGTGAGGCATCAAAGCCCAGGCCTCTTGTGGATGGCTTTCCAGTACAAGACAGCAGAGACAGAGCATGTTAGTAAGACTGTTTCCCCAAGCCTAGAGCAGAAGGAAACCAACCCGGTGGGGACAGACAGGGACTGGGACCGGGTAGGCAGCAGAGACCTGATGTAGGTTAGCATATCTTTATGTCACACAGAAGGCAGAAACAAATGGTAACAGAGAGATGATGGTATGTCTAATAGGAGCTCTGAGTGCGCGTGTGTGTGTGTACACGTGAGAACATGTTTGCGTGTGTGCAGGTGCATGTGCACATTGCATGTGGAGGTCAGAGGACATCCTCGGTTGTCTTTCCTCAGGCAGGATCTACTTTGTTTTTTAAAACAGGTCTCTCATTGGCCTGGAACTCAGCAAGCAGGCTGAGTGCTAGGATTGTAGAGAGATAGCACACCTTTTACAAGGAACTAGGGGACCGAACTCAGATCCTCATGTGTGCATAGCAAGCACTTCCTCCCCAAGCCGTGTCTGCAGCCCCAGAAGGAAGCCATTCTAGCTCTCATCTGGGGGCCGAATGAACCTTGCTCATCATTAATTCTGGAGGCGGGGCTGCAGAGTGAGAGGAGCAGGCAGTCTCGCCTGTCTAATGGCCACCAGGCATGTGCTGTGTTCTAGAAATTGTCCAAGACTCTTAGATGGGCATCCTAACCTAGAAGGGCTTCCCCTGTCCCAGATCTACACCCCCACACCCCTCCTGAGCTCCACCCTCCTTTTAAACTGCCCACGCACTTCATTCTTGCTTTATAGCTTGAGGGGAGACCAGTGGGGCTGAGCCAACATTCCACGGCTGAAAGCTAGTTGCCAGGACCGTCGCCAGCTAATGGGGCCTAATGAACTCATTTTCATACTTTATTTAAACAAATACCTGTAGTCACAAGCGAGCGGCTAGTGTTTATGGTGGAGCTTGACCCTCCGAGCTTGGATGTTTCCCAGTTGGATTCTGCTGGCCTGCTTCCACTGCAGCCTCGACTGAGCGAGGAGGCCACCCCACCACTAGCAGAGCTTCAGACAAACTCTGCCCTTCACATCAGGACCAAAGTTGTCCATTCCTGGCTGTCTGGTCTGGGCTTTTCTTTACTCCTGCCCACACTGGGAAAATATGTTTGTAGAGGCTGGGTCAGATGCCTGCCGCTCTGAGAAGCACTATGGAGGAGAAACGTTCATGGATAGATGCCATCCAGCCCCTGTCCCCCTGTAATCCCTCTCCCCCACATCAGTGTTCCTCACCCAGCATTCCACAACCTGCCTAATGGTAGGCACCACCCCTAAAAAACCCATGAATCTTCCCCAGGACAAGCTAGCAGCCCCCAAAAGGTCAACATTGTGCTGGAGAGGGTTCAGTCAGTAAAGCATATGTGTGTGAATCTGATTTCCCGGAGCCCACACAAAAAACCAGGCACACAGAACACACTTGTGTTCCCAGCACCGAGAACATGAAGACAGGCAAATCTTACAGAATTGATGCACTATGGGCTCAGCAAGATGCATTATCTCAAAGCTTATGGTGGAAAAGGATTGAAAGCATTGACCTCTGACCTACACCCACACACCCACACATGCATACAGAGAGAGAGGGGGGGAGGGAGGGAGAGAGAGAGAGAGGAGGAGGACGAGGACGAGGGCGAGGAGGAAAGGAGAAGTGCTTGCAGGCACTCCAGGCCTTCTGAGACTAGGTCAGGGAATGTTAGCAGACACCCCCATAGGAAACTGCAGGAGGCACATACAGCAATGTGACCTTTATGGCAGGCTGTCTGTCAGAGATGATGTTTTATCAGCCTGGCCCTTGGTGACCACCCCCATTCCACATCTCCATTTTATTTTGTGGCCAGAACGAGAAGGAAGCTTCAAGCAAGGGCGGCCGCGCACCTGCCTGAGTAAATTGCCCATTGTGCTCTTGTTATAAATTGCGGTATCTCGCGCTCTTCCCCAGTAAACCCTGATTTATGAGGGCCGGGATGCAGACAGACAGTCTGTGATTGGATGCACTACTCTCTTGTAGAGAATTTACTCCAGATCAACAGAAAATTATTTCTGAAGCTCCCGTGGTCGTTAGTCTCAGTTAGCAGAGCCATTCCCAGCAGGTGAGAAGCAGAGCTGGAGGTGGCTGGGAGTGCTGGCTCTCGGCAAAGTCTCGCTCTGCTCTCTCTTGCCGCAAGCTGAAGTTAGATGAAGCACTTGCTGGCCGGAGTTGCCGGCATCCACCACCCACGTCTCCAAGGCTGTGTGTAATAGAGGGGAGTAGAGGGGAGACATCTTTGCACACCAGATTCCCAGTTCTCTGCCCTGTGGCAATATCCTATTATGCTGCTCATTGGAAGTTCCTAGCCAGGGCTTTCTCTGTGCTGGTACTAATCTTATTTATGCTCTCTCCAAAGCCAGCTGTGGGGGAGGACATGCACATGTATGCTGATGTGGGCACAGATGAAGACCAGTAGTCATCCTCCAATGTTGATCCCCAAACACTACCCACCTTGGTTTTTGAGACTTGACCTGGTATTCACAAATTAAGTTAAACTGGCAGGCTGTTGTACCCAAGGGATCTGCCTGGCTCCATCTCCCCAGGAGTGGCATTACAAGCATGAGCCACCACATCTGGCTTTTTAAATGTAGGTTCTGGGGATCAAACTCTTGCAGGCACTTTATCCGCTGAGCCACCTCCCCAGCCCCAGAGCAAGCTCTTCAGTTGTCCATTCGGTGTCCGTTTGTGTTGGTAATGAGTTGAGCAGACAGCGTGATACATTTGGAGTTGAGCAGACACCAGCGGTGCTGTGCTTACTGAAGACACTGAAAATTGCTGTGTTCTGGCTCCAGGTTGATGTGATGAACAAGATGCTGTGTTTGGTAAATTTTTGCCAAAGAGCAGCTTTTAAACAAATAGAACCTCCTGGCAGACAAGGTGGCAGCATTCAACAAAGCCTCCTCTTTCTAGGCCTTCGTAGTGGCCAGGAATCTCACACTGTTTAAAGATTTGTCAGGAAAAAACCCGCCAGAGCCAGGGTTGTTGTTGGAATCTGACCAGACCACAGACAGAGAAGACGGCCCTGAAGCAGGGCTGTTGATTTCTAGCAAGTTCCTGGGACCCCCTGTTTATTTCTTTCTTAGTAAAGTGAAGATAAACAATATGGCAGTGTCAAGTGTGTGTCCTGTGGATTGCATGATGTAGCCCAGGTAACATGCTTGGGACACCACTTGAAACAGGCCCTCCCTCTGAAATTCACTGGCCCAGCTGCAGTGTGAGTCCTCGCCTCAGCCACACAGAGCCCTGAATCTCCCTACTCCATGCAGGATCTCATGGCCTCTCAGGCCCTCGTCTCCAGCTCCAGGCTGCACACAGCACTGGCGTTGGATGCCCTAATGCTGCCCTCCCTTGGAGGTCTATATGTTGAGCCATGGCATAGGGAAAAGGCCCAGCAGGGTGGCACACAACTTTAATCCTAGTACTAGGAAGGCAGAGCAAAGTGAATCTGTGACTTCAAGGCCAGGCTGGGATGCTTACTGGGACCTGTCTCCAAACAAACAAACAAGTAAGTAAGTAAATAATAAAAAAAAGTCAAAAACAAGAAAAAGTAGCCACATTACTACAAATTAGTTGCAACCCGAGGGCTACACATTGTTCGATGCTGTATTGGTTACTTTTCTCCTTGCTGGGACCAAATACCTGATAAACAAATCTGGCTTATAGTTGAAGGGATGCAGCCTGAAGCAGCGGGTCACATGGCATCCGTAGTCAGGAAGCTGAGCCAGACAGATGCTGGGGCTCAACTTCTTTTCTCCCTTTTTTATTCCATCTGAGACCCCAATCCATAAGAGAGTCCATCTGTGTTTAGGATGGGTCTCCCCACCGCAGTTAACACAGTCTAGAAAATCCCTCACAGACACACCAGAGACTCACCTCCTAGAAGAGTTCAGAGTCTATCAAATCTACAGTCAAGATCAGCCATCGTAGATGCTAGAAGTAGCATAGTTTGTGGGGTTTTTTTTTCAAAATTTCAAATTAACCATAAAGAAAGCGCTAATGAGGGTACTCTGTTGGGGGTTTTTTGTTTGTTAGTTAGTTTGTTTGTTTTTGCCTATTACAAAAAGCTTTATCCCATTTATTCATTTTTAAATTTTTTATTTAATTTATTTATTTTACATACCAACTACAGTTTCCACTCCCTCCTCTCCTCCCATTTCCTCTCCCCACCTCCTTTGTACTCCCCCACATTCACTCCTCAGAAAGGGCAACACCTCCCATGGGAGTCAACAAAGCATGGCTTATCAAATTAAGACAGGACTAAGTTTCCTGCCCTCCCCCCACACACATCAAGCCTGAGCAAGGTATCCCACCTTAGGGAATGGGCTCCAAAAAGCCAGCTCATGTGCCAGGGACAGATCCTAGTCCCACTGCCAGGGGTCCCACAAACAAACCAAGCCACACAACTGTCACCCACATGCAGAAGGCCTAGGTCAGTCCCATACAGGCTCCCTCACTGTCAGTATAAAGTCCATGAGCTCCCACAAACAAGCTCAGGTCAGCTGTCTCTGTAGGTTTCCCTGTCAGGATGGTGACCTCCTTTGCTCCTCCCTCTCTTCAACTGGACCCCCAGAGCTCAGCCCAGTGCGCGGCTGGGGCTCTCTGCATCTACTTCCATCAGTTACTAGATGAAGGTTCTATGGTGACAATTAGTCACCAATCTGATTACAGGAGAAGGCCAGTTCCAGTGGAGGGTACTCAGATCTTAGCACCCAGCCGTTGAAGTTGAAGCAGAATGCTCAGATCTTACACCAATCTGTGGAACCTGAACAAAGTACTCAGATTCTAGCACCAATCCATGGAAACTCTGCAGTATGGGCAGTAGGTGAAGAAAGAGAACCTAAGACTTGGCGTTGGGTAAGACTGGAGGGGAGGTGGCAGCCAGAGACAGCATGGGAACAGCTCTTGCCAGTACCATGGGGAAAAGGGAGCAGGGACTAGGGCCTGAGACCCTGGTAGACTACACAGAGTAGTGAGGTTTGATGTTCCATGTCCCTAAGGCAGAGACCTGCTCCATCCCTGGCCAGTAGAATTCAGACGCTCAGGCAACCTCAAGGTCCCCATGGCCCCAGCATACACCCATAGCTCCAACATCCCCCCATAGCCCTAGAATTCCCCCCATGGCCCCAGTATCCCTCTGTGCTCCCAGCGTCTCTCCATGGCCCCAGCATCCCCCCTTGGTCCCAGCACACCCCCCTCTGAGGCCCCAGCATCCCTCCATGGCCCCAGAATCCTTCCATGGCCCTAGCATCTCCCCCCCCAATGACCCCAGCATCCCTCTATGGCCCCAGCAACCTTCCATGACCCCAGCATCCCTCCATGGCCCCAGAATCCTTCCATGGCCCTAGCATCTCCCCCCCCCATGACCCCAGCATCCCTCTATGGCCCCAGCATTCCCCCTTGGCCCCAGAAACCACCTCCATGGCCCCAGCATCCCTCCGAGGACCCAGCAACCTTCCATGACCCCAGCAGCCTCCCTACATGGCCCCAGCATCCCTCTGTGGACCCAGCATCCCTCCATGGACCCAGCATCCCTCCATGGCAGCAGCATCCCTCCAGTGGTCTTTCTTGACTTGCTGTTCCAGCTACACCTCCCCCAACATCTGAGTCTCCCTGAAGGTACCTGGTAGTTACCACGCTGTCTGATGACTGTGGGGACAGTGAGCAGGGGGTGAATTCTGACATTAAATTTTTTTCAAAATATTAAAGTCCCGAGGCACCATCCTCTAAGTTTCTGTTCACCCGCAAGAGCAGTTTCTAACTTTATTTATGACTTTCATCTGAGTGAAGGGGAGCTAAGATGTGTCTTAGAGCTTCCATATCCCCGAGCTTATTGACTGAGAAGAAGGAAGGGCTGGCATCCTCAGCAGTTTTCCTTCGCTGGAGGACCCCGGGAGCTCTCTCCATCACTGTCCCCTCTTTACCAGACACTTTAAGCGCCCTCTAATCCCATCAGCTCCCCTCAAAAGGGGTTGACTCAGGCACTAGTTGGGTGTTTTTTTTCTCTAAGCCCCAAGTCACAATGGAATCTGAGGCTGAATAAATTGTGATCACGAGGCCCCGCCAGACTGAGAAGAGAATCAGGAGGAAAATTAAATTTTTTTTTCTCGAAAACCGCATCTTCAGTAAGGAGCGGGGCAAAGCTCAGAGGCAAAGCAAAACTGAGAAAACAGGGGCAGGTAAAAGGAAATGTTTCCCTTTGAAAACCGGAAGAATGGCCTGTCAATCACCACACACAAGCACGCTCGTGTATACACACACACACACACACACACACACACACACACTAAAAGTGTTCCTGCACCAGATGGGACCCTCGAGCGAGCCACCCACTAGGGGTTCTGGGTAATGAAAACAGCAGTTAATTAAGATGGGAACCATGCTGTGCTGTCTCCCAATTGGACAAGAATGAGCTAAGCACAGCACTGCAGCTGGGGGGTGGATCTGTCACCTCTCGTCCATGCACCAGGCTCCTGAGGTCCCAGAACCCCATTCTGGAGAGGAGCACTGGCTTCTCACCTGTCTGGTGGAGGTCCTGCCTCAGTTCTTCCTTTGTCTCTGCAGGCTATCAGATCTCCTGGGAGGTGTATGGGAAGAATGACTCTCGGCTCACACACACCCTCAACAGCACAACCCATGAGTACAAGATCCGTGGACTGTCATCTCTCACCACCTACACCATCGACGTGGCTGCCATTACCGCCGCAGGTGTGGGCCTGACCACGTCGTCCACCATTTCTTCCGGAGTACCCCCAGGTCAGCAGGGTACAGCATGCATTCTTTGCCTGTGTTTGTCACAGAATTCACCAAGTGCCTGGAGAGCTAAGGGCGGGGCTTAGCCTCCTACCGAGATGTTCAAAGGAAAGGACACTGGTCCACCTTTGGCTTAGCCTTCCAGTGTATCTGACCTTGTGCCTCCTTCCAGAGTGTGAGAGCCAGCAGAAGTAGCTTGAAAGGAAGGAGAGAGATGGTCTCCATGGGGCAAAAATGTGGTCTCCCCAGCCCAAGGTTTCCACCCTGCAGGTCCACAGCCAGTGACCACGTGGACAGTAGATGCCTTTGAGAAAGAGAAATAAGAAATGCATTTGAAATTAAGTATGGGAGGGGCTGGCGCTGCAGCTCAGCTACTGTGCACAAGGTTTGGTTTCTGCATGAGCAAACCAGGTATGGCGGTGCACGCTTAGAATGCAGTGGTTGCCCAAGGAAAAGCGTGTGCATCCAGAGTGTAAGACGGTCCTCAGCTACACAGTAAATTGGCAGGTAAGGCTCCTGAGTTTGCTCTGGATGAGTCCCATATGCATGGAAGACCACCACACTAAGGATTGCTTTATGTCTCCAGCCTGCAGAAAGAGTCCTTTTAAAACATTTTGTATTTATTTATTTATTTATTTATTTATTTATTTATTTATTTATTTGCTGTGTGTAGACCTGTGTGCACACATTGCACGTGATGGTCAGAGGCCAGCATCTTGTGACTTCCTCAATCTCTTTTCATCTTATTTTGAGACAGGGGCACTCACTGAACCTGGAGCCCACTGATTGGCTAGAGTGGTTGCCAAGCAAGCTTCAAGGATCCTCCTGCCTCCATCTCCCTAGAACTGAGATTATAGGTGTCAATCACCACACCTGGCTGTTTGTGTGGATTCTGTGAAAGGGTTTTCCAGCACAGGGGTATCTTGGCACTAGGGAGCCAAGGAATACTACAAAATCAAACCATGCAGCAAACCTCACAGAAGACGTTTATTGGGGAAACCCACAGAATGACAACTGCCTTTTGAGCAGGAGCAGAGATAGCAATGGGCTGAGTGGAGGGCCAGGCTTCTGTAGGGTCTTTGGAGCATGTTCAGTGAACTGGTAGAAAAGTACAAGCTGCTCAGAAGTATTGTTTGCTAACCCTGAGTCATGGGGTGGGGATTCCCAAGTTCTGAGTCAGAGGACAGGCCTGGGACAGAATGACTTTCCACTGGCCTGTTACCCTATGTTCTCAGAATCTGAATTCAGTCTCTCATGCTTGTACAACCAGCACTTTACTGACTAAGCCATCTCCCCAGCCCATACTCACTGATTTTACCCAAATACCGAATTCCCATAAAACTTACAGCACCCAAACCACAGATTTGAAATATCGTTAGTACATTTGTAGCAACGGCTGTGGTGTGGGCACTGTCTGGTGTGTTAAAAATGGAGTCGGCACCAGGGAGACCATGGGCAGGCACATCTGGTGTGGTTACAAAGTTCTGTGGCCTGGACACTGTCCATCCCTGCTAGGGAATGAGTACACTGACCTCTGAAGGCCTCTCTGCATCTAGCATTACTGTCTCCAGGCTATATGTCTCCAGGAACTGCAGTGGGGAGACACAGAAGAGAAATGGAAGCATTTGCTCTGAGTGAGCCTCTGATGGTCGTCCTGAAGAGAGACTGTTGAGCTGCCTTAAAGCCGATCACCTGTAGCTGGAGGGCTAGCTGAGACACTCAGGAGCACCCACAGGAAGACCCTCCTGCAGCCATGAGCCAAGGAGCCAGCTTTGGTCAACCAGGCTGGAGGTTTACAGCCATTAGACACTGAAGAGCCATTTTAAGAATCTAGAGAGTGAAGGACTAGAAAGAAGAGTCACTTGTCCTTCTCTTTAAACATCTTCTGCTTCGAATTCATTAAGCCGGATACAGAAGGACCCTCGAGGTCCTAGAGACCCTGCTTGTGACAATAGCAGGCTGTCACTATAGGGACTTTATTATCCTGTGGCAAGACCTGCCTTCAAATACCTCAGCCGTGCAAGCTAGGACACTGCCTCTCAGAAACCTGAGGACAGCAAGCAGGCTTTCGTTCCTCCCTCTCTAATTTCTTCCTTTCTTCCTTCCTCTTCTCTCCTCTCCCTGTCTCTCCCCTCCCCATCCCCACCCCCTTCTCTTTTGTTCTTCCTCTTAGATCCTGGAGATAGAACCCTGAGCCTTGTGCATGCTAGGCAAGTGCTCTACTGCAGAGCGACCCCCCATCTTGTTCTTGTCTTTGTTTGTTTGTTTGTTTTGTTCCATTCATTTATTTTAATTTTGTGAGACAAGGTTTCCTGGATCCCAGGCTAGCTTCAAACTTCCTGTGTAGCTGAGGATAGTCCAAACTTCTGATCCTTCTGTGTAGTGCAAGAGAGCCTGCTTTATGCAGTGCTGGGGAGCCAGGGCTTTGTGGGTGCGAGATGGACACAGCTTGCAGAGGTATACCTCCAGTCCTTTGTCTTGCCTTTTTAAGGTAGTTTTTGTCTGCATTATTTTTCTTTTCTCCCTTTAACCCATTCTCTTACTCTTGGGAATTTCTCATTTTAAACACTTGGTTGAACTTGCAAGTAAGCCTGGCCTCCTAGAGAGCAGTCCAGCAGCATCTCTCTGTATGAGTGGGCCTCAGCCCAGGAAAGCTCACCTTCCACCTATGGTGTTCCCAGAAAACCAGGAAAGCGTCCTGCACTGTCACCTGCTCTTGGTTGTCTTGGAAACCGCATCCAAGACCTACAGATTTCCATCCCCTCCTCAACCATGACTCCTGGGGCATCATGGGAGCAGAGGAAAGAAGTTAGACAGTCCTTTCTTGGTGCTGGGACAGGAGCCTGGAGGATGTAATCACGTTCCCTTGTCTTTCTTTGCACAACAAGCACCTATTAATTATCTGCTCTCTATAGAGATGAATAAGACAGGAGTCTCCTAATGCCACTTCAGATGGCCTGGAGCACAGCGGGTGACCCCGTTAGAGGAAGGATCCCGCTGTGAGGTCTTGGCTGAGGGGAGCTGCACTGCTTCTTGCTTTCCTGGCTTGGTAAACAAGTGCCTTTTGCAATGAAGAGTCATTTTGAAGCTGTTTCCTCCCTAACAGGCTTGGCACCCACCCTAAGCTGTGACACAAGTTAACCCTCTTCCTGTCTCTCTCACCCCCTCTAGACCTTCCTGGAGCTCCATCCAACCTGGTCATTTCCAACATCAGCCCTCGCTCAGCCACACTCCAGTTCCGACCCGGCTATGATGGGAAGACAGCCATCTGCAGGTGGATTGTGGAGGGGCAGGTAGGTGGTGACAAAATACCTGACCCAGCAGCTTAAGGAGGAAGGAAGGTTCATTCGGGATAACAGTTTCAGCACTGCCTATAAAGGCTGGGAAGTCAGTGACAGGAGTGTGAGCCAGCTGGTCACATGACCGTCCACAGTCAGGAAGCAAAGAGGAGTGATTACTGATGCTCAGTGCATTATCTCCTTTTCATTCAGTCCAGAACCCCAGTCCATGGATGGGGGCACCCACATTCAGAGTGGGTCTTCCCACCTCCACTCTGGAAACCCCCTCACAGACATGGCCAAAGGTGTGTCTCCTAGGTAACTCTAAGTGCTGTCAGGTTGCCAATATTAACTACCACACCCTGGGAGCTAGGGATTCCCAATAGGATGATAAGGACCTGCCCTTAAGGAGTGTTGACGGTCCCCATAGAGAAAGTCCAGGGTGGCTAAAAGGGGGTGTGCTTGGAGGGGAAGAGCAGAGACAGGAATGAAATCACACACTGGAGACAGGGTGGGCAAAGATGAGAAAATCAGGGCCCTATCAGGTGGCCAGAATTGAATATAAAGGAGGAAACTCAAGGCTGTTCCAGCATGGTACCCCAAGTTAGATAGTGCGACTGACTGACTTTTAAATTCTGCTTCACAGTTAACTGGCTACCAGACTGGTACAGCTTGTTTGGCATCATGGGTACAGCTGCCTTTCTAGAGCAGGCTTAGTCTCCAGGTGCTTTTCAGGGCATGGAGGATCCCGTGGTAGCTTGTGCTGTGGAGGAAACCATTCTCTCCCAGGTGGCGGGATCTCTTGCCTCAGGGTATGTCTGGAGACAGCACAGAGTGTTAGGAAGTGATGGGAAAATCCATCATACAGATCCAAGGATAGGCCAAGGTAAAGATTCATTGTAGTGTCAGGGGCTATAATAAACATGGGCGGGCCTGGCATCTAGGAGGACTGTATGTGGATAGGATCTTCTGGCGTGGATGAATACCACACATTCCACCAACTCCATGTTCTGATAAAAAAAAAAAAAAGGAAAAGATGAAGAGCCAAATTATGAGCAGTGAGTGGTGATGTTTGGAAGTGGTTCCCGTGTAATAAGATCCTGGTGACTCATCACTGTTCTTGCACTGGGCTGCAGGAGTCTCTCCTGGGTACTGGCTATGAATTGGAAAGCAAATCCTACACATACATATACAAAAGTTTCACCAAGCCCACTTTCAGGAAAGCTATGTAGAATCCCCACAGTGTAAACTAACTCGATGGGAGCTAACCATCCCTGGGGCTGCAACTACTCACTTAAGAAAAATAAGAGTATATCTGTATTTTATGCCTAATCAAAAAAACAGTGAATGAAACAAAAAAAGTTGGAAACAGACTTTGAAACTTTAAGAAGAAAAATGTCTGTGGAAAACTAACTGTCTCGATGTTTATTGGTCCTAGTTGCTGAGCAAGCTCTATGTGGACAGAAGTATCAAGTACACTGTTGTTCCCAGAAGCGTTCTTACACTCGTTCCCCTCCCTTATGGTCCCCCTCATCCACCAGCAGTCTCTTGTCTCCTCTCTGTCACCAGAGATTACGTCTCTTTTTTTTCTTCAAAAAGTCTTCCGCCCTTTTTCCTAGTGCCATGTCCTATTGACCACACCTAGGCACTGGAGAGGTCCTTGCAAGATTCCTTCTAGTCGCATCACTTAGCACTCCTGTCTCTCTATATCCTTTGAATCAGAAGTTCATCACAAAAACTTGGTGAAATGTGCTTTCACTTTTGTATCACCCTCCCTCCTTCCTGCATCCTCAGCATATCCTTGGTCTTCTGAGCATGTTGAGATAGATAAAGGTCGTGGACTTTTGCTAACTAAAGCAGCAGGTGGGAATGAACTCTCTGATTCCTGATCCCTACTCCATCAATTCCCCATCAGTTTTCTCTGTTCACCTGAACTGTTTTTTTTTTTTTAACATTCAGAGTGGAAATTTTTCCATTCTTCCAACTTTACTCATTCTGTCTCTGGAACTTTGAAGGAAAGCCCTTGCCCTAATCCGTCACATTGTTTGGGAACCCCCAAAGCCAGGAAGGCAGAAAACCCTCATTTATAAATTATCGAAAAAAGGCACTGCCTCCTTCTACTAGTGTTAAACAGATTTACTTTCTCTTTTTTTTGTCTCTTTCCTACTATTGCAACAATTGTGAAAGCATATGCTTTTATATTCAGTGTGTTCCAGGCATCTGTACTCATTGCTCTATTTTAGTCATGTGTGTGTGTGCCTATGTGTCTGTATGTGTATGCCATGGTACACACGTGGAAGTTAGAGGACAGTCTCAGGTCTTGGTCCTCTCCATCTTGTGTGAGGCAGTGCCTTTTGCCTGCTGTGTACACCAGGTGAGCTGGCCACTAAACTTCTTCTGCCTCTTATCTGTCCATAGGAACACAGGGATTATGGACACATGCTGTCATGTACAGCTTTATGTAGGTTCTAGGGATTCAAACTACAGTCCTTGTGCTTGTGTGGTGAGCCCTTCACCCACAGAGGTATCAATCTCCTTTGCCCCCATTGCTATTCTTTGAGCCCTAAATCCACCCGTCTTTATCCCTTCATGTTTTAGATTTCTTGACATGAGGAGATTTGGTTTTCTGGAGGTACATAATGTCCCAGGACATGGTGCCTTCCTGGTCCGAGCTCTTATGAGCTGTTTATACATGAGCCTGGATTTTAAATGGTGTTGAGTAACATTTAAAGATCACAACCTGAGCATCAAAAGCTCGAGGAGCTCATTGCTACCATCTGGTCATTGCTTCTAACCTTTCTGGTCAGGAGAGAAAATACACTAAACATTTTTGCTAGAGTTACTTATTTCATGTTCATGAGTGTTTTGCCTGTATACACATTTATGTACCATACATGTGCCTGGTATTCAGGGAGGCCAGAAAAGAGTGTCAGATCCTCTAGAACTGGAGTTGGAGATGGTTGTGAGATACCATTGTGTATCCTGGAAATTGAACCTGTGCCCTCTGAAAGAGCAGCTAGTGCTCTTAACCACTGAACCATCTCTCAGCCCCAGGAAACATGTATTTTTTAAAAACCATAAGGTCATAGTGATATTTCCAATTCAAATCAAATACTATTATCCTTAAATTCATATCTTATACTAAATTTGCCTTATATGCATTTTTCAGAAACCCTGATGTTCTTATTTTCTTTACCTGACTATTATATTGAATATAAACCTGTGATTCCAACAGCGTAATCAACATGACCACTGAATGCAGTATAAGGGTTTGTCCTTAGGTTAATTCTCTCCTGCATTCACAGCCAAAATGCTGAGCTTTAAAAAATCACCCAACAGCATTCTTTTTATCCGTGCTTTCATCACCAATTTGTATATAACTAGACACATTCATTTCAGGTGTTGTGTTCTCTTGCTTTGCTTATTAGCAGTTAAGTTCTGTTAAAAAAAATAATTTCACCTGAGAGAAATCGCTAGGGCTTTTTAAGTTTATTTTCACTTTGTAACTATTTACATTATTGCAGAGTCAAAGCTATAGAAAAATGATGTGCTGAGAAGTCTAGGTTCCCTGCCTTTGCTACATCTTGTGGATAATTAAGCCTACTTGAATTTCAGTCTATCCTTTGTATATATGTATTGATGTGTGTGCAGGTGCACATGCACAATGCACACATACACACATTCCTAGAGAAGCCATAGGTCAGGTCAACCTCAGCTCTTGTTCCTCGGGTACTGTTCACCTGGTTTTGGAGACAGAGTCTTTTATGCATTTGGGGTTCACTGAGCAGTCTAGGCTTATGGCCAGCCAGCCATAACTCCTAAGCACTGGGATTGCAAGTGAGTAATCCAGGTTTAAAAAAAAACCAACAACTTAGGTTCTATGGATCAACCACTTTACTGAATGAACTATATTTCCTGTCTCCCGAGCTCTCTGCCCTTCTCTTTGACAACAAAAACAAACCTCCATATTTGTATTACTGCTCTTATGTGGAATGTGGCCTTCTGCACTCACTGCCCTCGTGATAAAGTACTGAACATCTGTGCATTTCCTGTCAGCTCCCCCATCTCCCCAGCCTTCACCTGCTATGGTTGTGTAGCCTCTTCTCCATGTTGGGCCTGTGTTTTCTACCACTGCCATCAACAAGTTGCCAAACACAGAGTGCTTACC
The DNA here is from genome assembly GCA_001685075.1 of Bramus lutescens. Lineage (NCBI taxonomy): Eukaryota > Metazoa > Chordata > Mammalia > Rodentia > Cricetidae > Bramus > Bramus lutescens. Next base: position 87,508 of record LOEQ01001757.1, read on the forward strand.
CAACACAAACATGCTATTAGAGATTAGTTGTTTGCAAGTCTGGTGTGTGTTTTATAGCTAAAGCATGGTGCCCGTAGCACAGCGCCCCCTATGGAGACTCTGGAGAGGAGCTGAATTCTGTGATGTAGGTAGAAATCAGTTCCGTGTTGGGAGCCCAAGTTTTTGGTGTATGGGAAGCTACCTGTGAGCAGGACTATTCTAGATGCTGAAGGTGACCTTGTTGGGTGTCTCAGAGTTCCTTCCCATCTTCAAAGTCAGCCATAGCAAGTGGGTCTTCTTCAGGCTTGGGTTCTCCTTCTGCTTTGGTCGCATCTCAATGACACTCTTCCACTTCTAAGTACCCCTGTGGTGATTTGGGATCAAATAATCTTGCTCTTTTAGTGTGTTTAGGCTTGTTGCCATCAGCCTAGAGCACTATGCTATGTGAGGCACCCTGTGCATGGGTTCCAGAAATCAAAGGGAATGAAGAATCAAAGGGGACCAGGTTTAGGAAGGGATTATTCTACCAAGAAATTAGTCTTAACGTTTTGTCTTTTTGCTGCTATGTATCTTCATATTAGACCCCAGGCATGAGGCTGCTGGGTGTAGTCAGATTTTTCTTTGGGCTGCCAGATCACAGACAATGACATGGATACTTATTATTAATTGCAAAAGCTTGGCCTTAGTTTAGGCTTGTTCCTAACTAGTTCTTATAACTTCAGTTAACCCATATATTTTAATCTACATTCTTCCACAAGGCTTGTTACCTCATCTCCATACTGTCTCTCCTGCTTCCTCCATGTTTGTCTGGAGACTCCACCTTTCTTCTTCCCAGAGCTCTCTCTGTCTGGAAGTCCCACCTATACCTCCTGCCTAGCTATTGGCCATTCAGCTTTTTATTACACCAATCCCAGCAAAGCACCTTCACACAGTATAAAATATCCTACAACAGCTATATCAAACAGTGACTGCATGCTAATCCTTCCCAGAAGCTGCCAGATGTCTCTTCTGTAGGTCTACACATGGCATTTTCATCAGAACCACATATGTAGAATGAGGTAATGTCCAATTAAGTCCAACCTCTGAGTCTTCTCTGGCATGTTTTTTTTTTTGATAGGAAGCAAGGCTTTTCCAATTTGTGTGTTCTGAAGAAGCCCCACCCAATTTCCTGCCCCCACTTCTATTCTCATATGCATTTAGATATATTTTTGAGCTTTTCCTTCCTTCTCTTCTTCCTTCTGTTCTTCCTTTTTCCTTTCTTCCCTCATTCTCTTCTTTCCATTCATCCATCTTTATTCCTTTTTAAAAATATTTACTTCTTGGATACCCAAGAAATTGTGTATAATAGGCAGGTGCTCTACTACTGAGCCACACCCCAGCCCCTCATTGGGGGATTCTAGGCAGGGGCTCTACCACTGAGCCACACCCCGGGCCCTCACTGGGGGATTCTAGGCAGGGGCTCTACCACTGAGCCACACCTCAACCCCTCACTGGGGGATTTTAGGGAGGATGCACTACCATTGAACTATATTTCTGTGCCTCTTCACTGTCTATTTTGGTACAGATTCTCAGTAAGTTTTCCAGTTTGGTCTTGAACTTGTGATTCTTTCTCTGTCTCCTTAGTAACAGGAATTACAGGTTTATAACACCAGGTCTGGTTCTAGTCGTGCCATGCCTACCATATTCCCAGCACTTAAGTCCCACCTAGTTTTTCCAACTAAAGACAGTGACACTCACTGACTCTGGCCCTGGTGTAGGTACTTGCTTAGATTTCGTGGTGCATCTGCTACTTTCTTTCCTGGTCATCTCTTCCCAAGTCTTTCCTCCTGATTCAATTTCCTTTTCTTTTGATTACATCTCTTAGTTGTTCTCTGGGTTGCAACACGGTGAATGTTAACTTTTCCCATGGTACGACTGGGTAATCTAGAAGATCTTTACTTTAGTGCCATCCTCTGAATGGCAGTTTAGCACTGTAAGTGCAGGAACTAAAGGTCTGGAGATAATAGCTCGCTTTCTCCTCATTCTTATTGTTGACATTGAAGCTCACCTCCTACCCTATCTTACTTTGCCAGTAATCTAGTATCTTAGGGATCTCTTGTATTCTGCAGCCTAACTCTAATACATCAGGTCTAGGAGGATGTTGTGAAATATTATTCTGTGTGAAGATGTGTTACATTTGACTATGTTGCAGAATATTACTGTAACTATGTAAAGGTGTGTTACATTTTTTTATGCTGCATTTGCTTAACCATGTAAAGATGTGTTACATTTGCAGATGCTGTGTTGTTTTAACAATGCAATGATGTGTTGCCTTGCCTACCTAAGGTACCTGATTGGTCTAACAAAAAAGCTTAACGATCAATAGCTAGTCAGTAGAGGGATAGGCGGAGCTGATGGACAGAGCAAATAAATAGGAGGAGAGAATGGAGAGAGAGGGAGAGAGGAGAGAGGGAGACACCAGCCAGACAGACATGGAGTAGGACATACAGAATGAAAGAAAAGTAAAAAGCCCTGGGGCAAAACATAGATGAAGAGAAACAGGCTAAATTAAGTTATAAGAGCTAGTTATAAGATAAGGCCGGGCATTCATAGTTGATAACAAGTCTCCGTGTCTTGATCTGGTTGGTGATCCAGGAAAGCCTGCTACGGAAGGATCTTTTGTTTATTTTTTCATGTGTAGGCATAATATATGTGCGTCCATGTAGTCGCTCTAGTGTACATGTGAGTGTCGGAGCCAGAGACTGACACCAGATATCTTTTGTGGTTGTTCTCCACTTTCTGTATTGAGGCAGGGTCTCTCACTGATCCAACTAGATGAGCGGCTAACTTGCCCCAAGGATCCCCCATTTCCATCTCCTGAGTGCTGGGACCCAGTCTCTGGTCCTCACATTCGCACAGCCCTGGGCTGCTTCTGAAGTAGGGGTGTATCAGACACTTTGAGTCTAAAACTTCATTTGCTCTGGAAAATTCTTTGGATACAGCCTCTCCATTGTCTATTGTCTCTTGCTGGGACTCCTGGTGGATGTAAGAAATTGCTTCTCTCTTTATCCTCCTGGTCTCTCAGCATCCACTTCCTATTTCTCTTGTCTTTATCTCTCTGTGCTCCTCTCTAAATAATGTCCTCAAATGTAGCTTCCAGTAAATTAATTCCCTCTTGACCTGTATCTCGTCAGCCCTTTTGTCTGTTTGTAAGTTTTCAATCTCAGTGACAGATATTTACATTTTACATAGCTCTATTACTTCTTCATCTCTGCCTTTTAAAATAGATAGCAATAATGACGTATTCTGTCCTTGATGTTACAGCTTATTCCATGTGCATGTGCGTGTGCGCGTGTGTTCATGCACATTTGTGGGTCAAATCTGGGTACCATTTTTCAGGACACTGTCCATTTTGGTTTGGTTATTTTTTTTTGAGACAGGATCTCTCACTGGCCTGGATTAATCTGGGCCGGTTGGCCCTTAACTCTCAGGCATTCTCCTGTCTCTGCCTTCCTCGTGCTGGGAGTATAAGCATGCACCATCACATCTGCCTTCTTAAATGGGCTCTGAGGATCAAAGCAAGAGTCCTACCCACTAAGCTATATCTCCAGTTGATTCTCCTTGTTCTGTGTTTGCTTTAGGGTTGGTCATGTCATTGCTTTAAAATGTTCTCTCTATGAGAGCCCAGACTAGCCTTGAACTCATGATCTTCCTGCCTCAGCCTCTCCAGCGTGGAGATGACAGTTTCACTACCACCTAGCTACAGTTCATTCCCATGTGCCTTTCTATGTCTTAGGGATTTGGGTTTTGTTTGTTTGCTTGCTTGCTTTTCTATATTGATTAAGTTTTCCCATCCTGAGTGATTTAGTGGTAACATTTTCCCATCTCTGGCCCAAATCACCATTTGATATTCTCTTTCTCTAGACCAGTGGTTCTCAACCTTCCTAATGCTGTGACCCTTGGATACAATTCCTCATGTTAGGGTGACCCCCAACTATAAAAGTATTTTCATTGATACTTCAAAACTCTAATTTTTCTACTGTTCAGAATCATAATGTAAATATCTGTGTTTTCCAATGGTCTTTGGTGACCTCTATGAAAGGGTTTTTCGACCCCCAGAGGGGCATTGACCTACAGGTTGAAAACCTTTGCTCTAGATCCTCCAAACCAAAAGAGGGGTACTCGTGGATTGTTAAGTTTGGGGAGACGCATTTCTTCCAAAAGTGGGGTACTCATGGATTGTTAAGTTTGGGGAGATGCATTTCTTCCAAAAGTGGGGTACTCGTGGATTGTTAAGTTTGGGGAGACGCATTTCTTCTTTTTGTTCTCTTCCCCCCCCACACACACACACACACAAGTACAGGCCTGGGGAGGAAGAGGAGCAGAATCCATGTTTTATAATAGGTGCTGTATTAGTTCCCCTTTCCAGCTGCCAGAGGCCCTTTTTCTTCTTTCACCTCAGTTTTGCTTACAGAATGTGACGGGGCAGACTGGACCCTTTTGCTCATCTCTGCTGTGCAAAGGCCCTGGGGTTCACCTCCCTGGACCTTGTTCCAGCCCTTGATTGCTAAGAGAGATCTTCCTCCAGAGCAGCCACACTTCTGGTTTCCCGAGTTGAGCGGCTGTAACAGGCTGACTGCCATTCCTACCCAGCTCCTCCATGGCTTCTTGTTTGTAGGGTCCTTCAGCCTGCTGTAGTGCAGGAATTGAAATACCTGTTAGTCACGTTCCATCCACAGTACTTCAGTTAACATAGTCTAAAAGTTGAAGTCTCAGAATGGCCAGCAGCTCTTTCCCCCTCAGGCCAGGTCCCTGAGCTCTCTGTGTTTGTGTTCTCAGCCAGCTTAGTTCCGATTCCCAGGGGGCAGGCTTGTAAAAGCACCTTTGGGATCTTTCGGGACCACTGAGGTCGAGAGAAGTTAGAAGGAAGCCGCTTCAAGCCTCACCCTTGGTGTTTGAGACCCTGAGAGACTGCCAGAGGGCAGGATGTACACATGACTGTGGCATCTTTCCCCAGCTGGATCTCTGTGTCACGTGAAAGCAACAGCATTTTCTTTAAGCGTCTGGATGGGCTCCACCAGCAGAGTGCTGGGGAAGGAGGGACGTGGGAGAAAAATGAGGGGAGAAATCCCACTATAGTGCAGAAAACTGGGGCTCCTCTCACAGCCTTTCCAAAGGAGAATGTTCTAGAAGTCTTTGTTTTCACTGCCATGACCATCACAAGGCCACACTTCCTGGGAGCTTCCAGAACAAACTTGCAGCAGCAGCTTCTGGAAAGCTTCCCAGGAAAGAGTAGGAGATGAGTTCAGCTCCTCTGAAGGCAATGGGGGGGGG
>LOEQ01001757.1:96105-109771 GCA_001685075.1 Bramus lutescens
TCTCTCTCTCTCTCTCTCTCTCGTGTGTGTGTGTGTGCGCGCGCGCATGTGTGTGCACATACATACGGGAGCAGAAGTAGGCTTGAGAGGTCTTTTTTGAGATGGTCTCTCACTGAACCTGGAGCTCACCAGCTGGCTAGACTGACTGGCCAGCACCCTCCGGGGATCTGCTTCCCCACCTCTGGAGTTGCTGGCATGTGCTGTGACATCTAGCTTTGGACATGGGTTCTGTAGACCCAGAATCATGTTCTCATGAGTTTCCAGCACACACTCTATTGACAGAACCGTCTCCCCTGCCCAGTGTATCTGTTTGGGGGAAGTTTTACTCTTTCAGGTTTGTAGAAGTTGGTACACTGGGCAGCAAGGGTGCTTCAAGGCCCAGCAGTTCTCATAGCTCCACGTGCACGTTAATGTCCTACACTTCTTATTATCTTTATGGCCTTCGTGGAGGGTGTGTGTGGAGGCATGGCATGTATGTGGAGGTCAGAGGACAGCCTCAGGCTTTGGTCCTGGCCTTCCATCTTGTTTGAGACAGTCTCTTGTTTACCACTGGTTTGTTGGTGTAGCAGGCCTAGAAACATCTGGGAATTTGCTTGTGTCACTATCCCGTCTCCTCATTGTAGCAGGGAGATTACAGGTACATGATACCATGGCCAGCTTTTATGTGGGTGCTGAGGATTTGAACTCACTTACACAGTAGGCACTTTACCCACAATCCACCTCACCAACCCTTCTGTATTTCTGTCATGTGGTTACTGTCTTTGTCTTCTTGGAGGTGTTAGCTGGGTGAGACCAGGACCCTTGCCATCCAGGTGTTGGCCATGACCTCACACTGAGACATATGCACAAGGCAAGTGCCAGGGAACCCCTGCTGAGCCAGCAGATGGATCACATCACAAATGCCATCTGGGGACAGAGCAGCCTCTCTGATGAAAGGAGAGCTCCTACTTTAAGGCGGCTCTTAGATCTCTTTGGCTATCTATCACTTTGAAGGTGACAGACTCCACGGGCCACACCCTCCCAGCTCTTCAGCTCTGCAAGATAGCATATCTGACCCCACCCAGACCACCTCTTCCCCACTGTGGGTGATGTCTAGGCTACTGTGGGCCCTTAGAGAAGCATCTATCAGCATTGCAATTGTGGTAAACCCCCACCAACCCTGAACTTCTTTTTCCTAATAGGAAGAGTGACATTATTTTCCAGTTGTCTGGTGCATGTATGGAGGAGAGCCATCAGTGGCTCTAATGGACCCTTCAACAATAGCCCAGTGATTGGCATACATCTGCAGAGGCACTTTCATCTTTGGCTCTAACGTGGTGCCTCCCCCTCTGCAGTTGGGGTCTATGGTGACAGGTGATGATGAAACACACAGATATTTCCAAATCTTTATTGTTTGTGTGATTGTCTGTAATGACACCCTTGCAATGACTTCTTGTCGTGCACCTTGGCCAGCAGAGCAAATCTGGAAATCGTGAAGAGTATGAACTCGGCCTTTCTCCTTATTAATCTATCATCAGATCATTTCAGTTCCTATTATGGCGACTCTTGGAAACTGCTAAGTCGGTACAGTGCCTGCTGCACAAGCTTGAGGATCCCCGCACCCACAATAGAGCCCACTAGGTAGCACACTCCACTAGTCCCATTGCTAAAGAGGAAGAGGCTAGAGATCCCAAGGGCTTGTTAGCCCAGTTAGCAGAATCAACCAACTCTGGGTTCAGGCAGAGATGCTGGCTCAGAAATTAAGGTGGAGAATGATAGAGGAGTCTCTGGCCTTCTCATCTGTGTGCACATGTACATATGCACATCCACAAATAAATACAAGTATGTACATATTCCACATACACATCCATATACACACAAACATACACACACACACACCACAGACACATTCCACTCATACATACACCACACACACCATCCATAGAATATACATAGACATACTACACATATCACACATAAACATGCCACATATAGACTGCCCATACACACATATATACCACATACATGCACACTATATATATGCACCCACATACACGCTGCACATTTCACTGTCACCAGGGTCAGCATCCCCTGCCACTTTGAGGACCATCCTGTGCCCTGATCCTTTCACAATGATTCTTTTGCTTTAGATCTGCCTAGGTGCTTTATTTTGCTGGTCGCTGGACCTTTCATTCATTTCCGACATTCATCCCTTGCTGCCTTGCACCCAGAGAGCATTTAGTGAGCACTAACTGTTTGGTAGATTTGATGGTTTATCAAATCTGCTCATGCTACAGAGCAGAGGACCAGGGTGGCTGGGCTATTTCTGGTCCCAGGTGCTCAGCCCCCATGCACACACTCCCTGCAGTAACTCAGAGATTTTGTAGAGAAGACGACCGTTCTCAGCAAGCCTGGACAGGGTGCACATGGGGAGATGTTGCCGGCAGAATCCGAGAAGGCAAGTGAGTGGTTGATTAGTTCAATCAGAGAAGGATCCTGGAGGAGGTGAGGTTCTGGTTAGGACCTGAGGGAGGCCCATATTACAGCAGGAAGAGAACATCCCAGGTGGGCAGGGGTGTGAGAGGAGAAGCTCAGAAGGAAGGATGTGCTGGGCACCTGTTAATGATGGTGGTATGTTTTCATATGTCTTTTTTTTTCCTGAGTCAAGATCTCTTTCTGTCTCTCTGTGTGTCTGTGTGTGTGTATGTGTGTTCATGTATGCATACACAGATGGCATCAAGTGCCCATGAACACATACAGGAAGACATCAGGGCCCCCTTCCCTTCTCTGCCTTATTCCCTTGACACACGCTCTCTTGCTGAACTCGGAGCTCATCATTTCTTGAGGGTTGCCAGCCAGCAAGCCTCAGCAATCCTCCTGTCTCTGATCCCCAATCCTACCAAGTGTCTGACCCCCCAGTCCCCATCACTTAGGTGAGAGGGGCACACCAGTCTGTTGATGAGAGTGCTGGGGATCCAAACTCAGGTCTCATGCTTGCACAGCAAACCCACAATGTAGTTCAGGATGGCCTCAATCTTAGTCATTATCCTGCCTCATCCACCCCAGTGGGATGACAGGCATGCTCTACCATGCCCAGTTTCTTATCCTAGAACTGGGGGACCATCAGATCTTGGGCTAAGTGGCACCAAAAGGTATTTCTCCAACATCCCTTTGTCAGGAGTTGGAGGAGAGAGTCAAATGGGCCAGAGCCATCACTGTAGTTTCCAGAGGAGACAGCAGGTGAGACCAGAGAAGCAATGTAGGGACAGTGATGGTAGTGTCTGTGGTGGTCTCTGCCAGTGGTCTGGACTTTGCAATGGCTATAAAGCCATGAGCATCTAGGAACAACCATCGACAGGTTTGAAGTCATGACCATTTCCCAGACAACTAAATTATGGTACATTCCTCACAGGACATGAGGCTGCCCAGCAGTAGTGGTGGCAACTCCAACCACCCTGAGACCACAGTGGAGAATAACACCCTTCACCTCAGCAATCTGTGCAGCGCAGCTGGGCTGTCCTGTAGGTCAAGTGGACCCAGCGTTTGGGGGGGCTAGCTTTTGGCCACATCCCTCACTTTGTCCTCAGAGGGTCTTCTGATCATGTTTTGGGGTGACTTTATCATCTTTGCTTTATGAAGAAGGCTGAGGGTCTTGGCATCTTAGGGCAGCCTGTGGGTTTACATGCTGATATGTTTGAATGTGGAGTCTATTGTTCCCTGTGGTGAAGCAGAGGTCTTTGTCAACATTCTCTAGATTTAGAGGCAGTATCATAAACCCCCTGTGTCTGGGGAGGCCTCTTTGTTCTATTAGTCTTTGAAAGCGGTAGACCTGGTGGGAAAAGCAGGAGCAATCCAAACTTCAGCTACTCATCATCTCTGGTAGCTATGCAGGGCCCACCTCTGTGCAAATAAACACAAGCCAGTCATAGGTCAAGACAGCAGGGCTCCCGGGACGGTCAAGTCTGTCCCTTTGTCTGTACTGCTGGGGCTCAACACCAGAGGCCCCTGACTCCGAAACCCAGGAAGTGGTCTATGTAGAGAAGACTGAGAACTGTCTCCTCCTGGAGAGGGGATTCTTAGGGAGAACTGCACCCCTAAGGGGAGAAAAAAGGAGGAGTGGGAGACCATTTCATCGCGGACACTAAATAATGGTGGATAGATTACCTCACATGTGGGTGAATAAGACAGGTGCTATGGACCTGATGTGTGTTTATTACAAATGCATATATTGATGCCTTCCCTCAAAGAATCATATTAGGAGTGAGACTTTTGCAACATAATTAGGGCATGAGGGTGGAGCCCCTTCAAATGAAGTTAATGCCCTTATTAAAAGGGTTAGGATGTGGCTCAGTGGTAGAGACCCTGTCTCTAAAAACAAGGTGGGATCGCGTAGGAAGATAGCTCGATAGTTAAGAGCACTTGTTGCTCCTGCAGAGGACCCAGTTTCTGTTCCCAGCACCCACATAGCAGCTCCCAATCATCTGTAGCTACAATTCCATGGGATCCAATGCCTCCCCCCACCGTCACCTCTGCAGAAACAAGGCACACAAACAGTGCTCATACGTACATACATGGAAAACTCTGAAACATGGAAAATAAGTAAATCTACAAAAAAAAAAAGGAAGGAAGAAAACAAACAAGGTGGGGCAGCTGCCTGAGGAGGGGCACCCAAGGTTGACCTCTGGCCTCATCATTCACACACACACGTACAAGTACATATGTGAATGTATATGGGTATTTGCATGCACAGTCGTGAATACAAACACAGAATGAGTGTGTATATGTGAGAGAGGGGGAAGAGAGAGAAAAGAAAGAGAAAGGGGAGAATTTAATTGTAAAACAAGAAACAAGAGGGAACTATACTACACTGCAGGAAGAGGAAGCCATGAACTAGGAGGGAAGGGCTGTCCAAACCCTGCCCTTCTCAAAGCAGGCAGCCTCCTTGCCAGCCAGCGGAGATCAATCAAGGGCTAAGGAGAATCCCCTTAACAACTCATTAGCTTGCAACAGTTCCGGATCTGCTCAGGGAGCTGGCCTTTGGGCCTCCCCAAGCCTCTAGGTTCCTTCCTGGTTGGGCTGCGCTTTGGCCAGAAGTGCCAGCCCCATCTGTCCCTCTGCCTCCGTGCCCTCCAGTACCCCTCATTTGGGGGAGCTGCGCTTGGCTCAGGCACGGGGACACCATTCCGCACCGAGTCACCGGGTCTGAGTATCTGCGAAGTTGCAAGTTTTCCTGCTGACAGCAGGAGTTTCAGCCAGGCGGGGTGCGCAGGGCTGGCAGGTTTCCACCGAGTTCTGGAATGTCTCCCCTCTGCTGGGCTCTGAAGGGAAGGACAGCTGCTTCCTTGTCAGTTTTTCCTCCTCATGCCCTCCTCTCCATCTGTGTGGGGCCTCTGGGATGAAGTTAATGACTGTCCTTGGAGTAACCACTGAAGTCCTGGGGATGTGGAGTGCCGAGCAGACCCCAAATTCCCCTAGCGGGGGCATTCAAAATCCTGCACAGACCCATAGGTTCCCCCAAAACTTCCCAGAAGCCCAGCTGAATCGAGAGACTTTTTCATGCTCACAACCCGGCTTATGTGAAAACTCTGCTAGGCAGGAGTGGTGGCCTCTGAGACTTCTAGTCGTTAGATGAAAGTACATGCCCAAATGGGTCCTGCTTCGGGGCCTCTGGTGCCCAGGGCAGACTAGACATGGTGGCAGGTAAGCCATCGGCCCTGCTGGAGGAGCTTGTCACCTCCTCGGAGGGCCTGTGCACTCCTTAATGCAATAAAGGACCTGCCCTGCCTCGTGGCCTTTGAAATGTGGTCATTTCAGCTTCTATAATAAGCATTGTAAAGCACTATTTGTTGGCTTTCAGAGAAAGGCAAGAAAGCCTTTAAATCCCAGCATCGCAGGGGAGCGTCAATTTGTTTTATCTTTAGAGACCTGACTCACTCTGGGTCCTGTGTTCTGTTAGTAGCCAGTCACTTACTTCTTCTAGAACATTCTAGTGTAATGGCCTGGAAGTTTGCTGAGCCAAAGGAACCAGGCAAGGATTAAAGAATCCTGGTCTCCTCAGAAAAAGATGTAAACCTTCTGTCATAGGGATGTAAGATTCTTGCTGAGTTCTGGTGGACTTGGTAAGAATGTGTCTTACCCAAATAGTATTCCGTACCAGCTAGCCCACATTTTGTGCTGGTTTTTAAAAATCATTCACACGATTATTAGCATGTTGAACAAACAGGGCTGAACACCAAATTTTATGCTGGACTCCAGAGAAAGCAATGGGGTACAGTGGAAAGTGAGACCCCATACTTACATATGAGTAGCAATAACAGGCAGGACCTACTGTGACGTTTGCCTTGTGCCTCTGGGGCACAAGCAGGGTGGGTGCTTTCCCACTAAAGGGCTGGCTCCGGGAGAGATGATCTATGCGTCTCTTCCATGGAATCACAGAGATAAGCAACATACAAACCATTGAGTACGGCTGTGCTCCAATAAAACTTTATCAACAAAAACAAGAAAGGGGCCGTATTTGTCCTGTGGGCTCAATTTTACCAAGTAGCCAGTGGATCCTTGTTTGATTGGCTGCTTGCTGGCTGTCAAGCTTTATAGAAATCTGATTTCTTGGCTGTTAATTGTCTAGATGCTGTCCCATCAGACGCTAATTTGTGAAGTTGCTAAGCTCCAGGATAGGGTTGGGCAACTCTTGTAACTGTCTTTCTTTCTAACATCTTTATCCTCTGTCTGTCATAGTATATGTGTATGTATGTTCATATTTGGGGGTGTTTGTATGAACATTCATACTGAGGCCAGAGTTCAAGTCTCCACCTTATCTTTTGAGACAGGGTCTCTCCTGAACATGGAATTCACCGATTAGACTAAGCTGACTGGACAGCAAGGACACTCATGTCCCCCCCTTCCTAGCTCTGGGATTACAGGCACATGGCATTCCTTGCTTCTGGCTCTTTTACCTGGATCCCAGGGATCAAAAACAAGGTCCTCATATTTATGTGGCATGTACTTTACTGACTGAGCCATCTCTCCACCCTGGACATTCTTTCTTCTACTAATGCTACAGATTTTGAGTCATATTCTCCTCCAAACCCATTTTATCATCCTGCTGGGTCCCTCCCCTCTTTGGTTAGCAAATGAGTTTTGACACATACTATATCTGTATGGTTTACCTTTGAGAACCATGAGCTGGCCCTGTCAGGTAGGTGGGAGGTGAGTGCACAGAATGGAGACATCACATGCCCTCTGCTTGGTCAGAGTCGAAGAGCTGTCCATGGATGCTGTCTTCAGAAGAGGGAGACAGAGGGCAGGGGCAGCCATCTATAGAGGCTTCCAGAAGCAACAAAGCCAGGGAGAGTGCTCGTGGAGGCTTCCAGAGAGGGAGCAGGAAAGTAGAGGCAGTGCAAGGAAGCTGCTGGAAGGGCTGGCAGTTGCCTAGAGAAAACAGAAGAAGGAGCAGACACGTCTGAATCAGAGTAGAGAGCTTTGCGTGGACTCATGTGCTTAAGGCCATGTGCTGCCTTTACACAGTGACTTGGGGACTATGGCAGGCAGAGCCAGACAGAGAGATGGTACCCACCTGGGCCTGTCAGTCACCTGTCCCTTTTCCAAGTCAGAAACCTGCAGAAAGGGGACCTGGCAGGAGGGAAAGGTCAGGAATGTGTGGGTCACACCCCAGCCATATTCTGTTATCCCCATTGGCTTGCTTGGAGCCTTGATATCCTATATTGAACTCAGCAGAATGGAAGACCAGAAATGAACCAGACATCCCTCCATAGCTGGCATTGTAGACACCAGCTATAAGCCAGTAGCAGCATGGGGCAGGGGCTGTAAAAGGGAAGATCTGTCTTCTGCAACACTATCTGACTTAAGGGGAGAAATAAGTAGGGACCCGTGGTCCTGTCATGCTGGCTTCGGCCCCTGTAGCATGAAGGAGCAGGCTCCTTACACAATGAAAACAGCCGAGTTGAGCGTCCTGCCTCCCAGTCAGTCTTCTGCCCATCCACCAGCCAGTCACACCTCACCCTCTCCTCTGAGGTTGCCACTTCTCTTCCAATCCTCTTGGTCACGTGATGGATGGCCCTGATTCCAGAGCCACTACCCTGATCCATGCAGCCCCTATAGCAGCATCTATGTCCAGGAGTCATCTTATCATGTGAGGCCAGTTCTGGAGCCGCCCACAGAGTCAGGGAAGCACCTAGCCTTAGGTAGATGTGCCTGAGCCAAGAAGGAGGACCCAGAGCGTACCTACGACCAAGGCAGAGGAGGATCAGAGTGTGCCTACGACCGGCCTCTGCTCAAGGAGGGTTTGCAAAGATGGGGCTGGAGGACAGAGCTGGCAGAGAAAGGAGCATTCAGTCACGCTGCTGGGACTTGGAGGATCAATTAACCTTGTATACGTCTGCTGCCCCTCAGTTGGCCACAGAGGATCCGGGTGGTAAAGCGCAGCAGTGGCCCCTCTCTGCAGAGCCCAGGTGGCAGGGATAGGGGCTAGACTTCCAGAGCTACCAAGATTCATGGTGGTTCGGAGTGCTTTCCTGTTCCAGCCTCGCAGGTGGCTACATCTTTCCCTCCATTGGCCTAGTTCAGCTGCCTTGCTCATTCACAGAATCCCAGCTGCTCATTAGCCACGCTGACCTCCAGCTCTCTACCAGGTGTTTTTGGACAGCATCCCACCTTAAATTTCAATAATTCTTTTACAAATCGACATGAAATTCACAGAACACAAAGTTTGCTGTTTTAAAGAGGCCCATTTCCAAGGCAGAAGATTCAGAATGTTTTTCTCCTTCTCCCACTGAGTCTCACTCAGCACATGAAACTTATCTCCAGGAGCTTCCCTCCAGCTTCCTCACACCCCACCCCTGCTTTCCTTCCGCCCCACCCCTGCTTTCCTCCCACAGCACCCCTGCTGCTCTCCTGCCCCACTCCTGCTTCTGTCCCACCCCATCCCTTCTCATTAAACACATGGTCCCCCACCCCAGTAATTTCATAAAAGAGACCCTTATGCTATGTGGGCTTGGGGACAGGCTTCTACCCAGCACAATGTTTCTGAAGTCTGTCCACATAAACTAGTGCCCCATGCCTCTTCATAGCAAAATAATACTTCTTTTTCATCTGAGGATATGTGCCTCAATTTTACCCTTTGGCTGTGGTGCACAGAGCACTGTGAACTGGTGTGTACTGTGCTGGTTCACACAATTGTATGCAGGTGCGTACATGTGTGCAGATGTATACAGGTATACATAAGTATATGCCACGTGTGTGGGTACATACATATATATATAAATACACACAGTTGTGTGTGGGTACATACATGTATGCACACATGCATACAGTAATGTTCAGTTGAGTACAGGTGTGTACAGGTACTTACCTATATGTACAGGTATATACAGATATATATAAGTGTATGCCACTGTTTACATGTGTGAATACATACATGCATACATACATATACAAATACACACAGGTATATGTGAGTACATACATGTGTACATACATACAGTCATGTTCAGGTGAATTCAGGTGTGTGCAGGTGCATAAAGCTGTGTGCAAGTATTTGCATGTGTACAGATTCATACAGGTATATAGATGCTACTGTGTACATGTGTATAGATACATACATATACAAGCACACACAGGTATGTGCGGGTACACCTGTGCACAAAAGCATATTGCCCAATTCAGATGAATACAGGTGTGCGTGGGTACTTACCTGTATGTGCAGGTGCATACAGGTTTGTGCAGGGTGTACCTGTGTACAGGTGTATCCAGGTGTTTGCATTAGTGTACAGCACATGCCTAGGCCCCATCCAGCTTCACTGGGTGGAGATTAGAATGGAAGGGTGAGTCTCCTATGACTCTAGCTCTTTCTGCAGCGGTTTTCCTACTTTGGACTACTCACATCTCAGGCTGCTTCCACTTGTCTCCAGGAAGTAGGCTGCTCACTCTTGCTTGCCGGCCCCTCCTTGTCTTTTGTATCATTTCTGCAGCTCACCATGGTCGCCAGGAATTCTCAGCCCCTCACAACCTCCAAGGCTTGGCCACCTGCCAACTTGGTTTCCTCTGTGAACTTAATGAGCACAAGACCTGCCCTGTTATTTACGTCATTTATGGAGTATTAAATGCCAGAGTAGGACTGATCCTGGCTGAACTGGCTCTGGGAGCACCCTCTGTTTGTATAGTATGATCCCCAGGTTCACACAGGAGCTTCAGAAGTAAATGAAATACTTACAGGAGCCACAGCTGGAGCACATAACAGTGTCCCCTCTTGTTTCTGTCCAAGACAGCCCAGGGTGGCATCAAGAGGGCAGATGAAGCTGTGGTCAGGCTTGCCTGGCAGGGCAAGCAACTAGGGTCAGGTTAGAGGTCACAGGAAGTACGAGTGTACAATTGCTAATGGAGCAAGCCATGGATGTGTCGTTCCCAGGAGAGGAGGATGCTGGGGACAGTCAAGTGGGGTCTCACAGACCAATTTGGAAGGGACAAGTGTCTATAAAGAGTAGTGTTCCTCAGACCAGCTCTGCCCTGAGGTGCTTCTGTGTGTGTATGTGTGTGTGTGGAGGGGATATGTACGCATAAGTGTGCATGTACATGTGTTCACCTATATGTGTATACATCTGAGTGTGTACCTGTGTTTGTGTGTATTCGTTTGTGTGTACATGAGTGTGCATGCACTTGTGTTCACCTGTGTGAGAAAACATCTGAGCATGCATGTCCCTGTGTTTGTGCATGTGTGCATGTGTTTACATACATGTGTATACGTGTGTGTGTGTGTGTATGTGTGTGTAGAGACCAGAGTTGACCTTGGGTATAATTTTTCAGGGTACTTTCCATTTTGTTTTTGGGGAGGGTTGTTTTTCTGTTTTGTTTGGGGGGGGCAGCCCTGAAGCTCATTGGTTCAGCTTGGCTGACTGGTTGGGGAGCTCCAAGAATCTATCTGTCTCCATCTCCCAAGCTCCATAATTACAAGTGTGTGCCACCATGCCTATCTTAAAAATATATTATGTGTGTATGTATATGTATGGATACTTAAGTGCAGTGCCCTTAGAGGTCAGAAGAGGGTGTCAGATCCCCTGGGACTGGAGCTGCAGGTGGTCATGAGCTGATGTGGGTGCTGGGAGTTGCCTCAGGTCCTCTGCTCTGCGAGAGCAGTACAGGCTTTGAACTCTGAGCCATCTCGGCAGCCCTCATGCCTGCTTCTAGGGATCAAATCTCAAGACCCCCTGCTTGCTTGTGCAGCAGGCATTTACTGGCTGAGCCATCTTGCCAGCTCCCAGGGTATTTTGTCAGATATGATGACAAGGCCTGCATGCTCTGCCATCAAGCAGGAACTCTGCCTTCTCCATAAGGGCTTCCTTGTGCTGGGGCCAGTGGAGTCTCCGTGGTGCATGCTTGGTGGGTAAAAAGTTAGGTGGTGCCCTGGGGCCGCTGCACACTGTGGGGTCTGGCTGAGTCTTGCTCTCTGAGCCTCTCCTACTTGTCAGGTGAGAGAGGATAAGGCAATGGGATGGTCCTGCCCACCACCCAGAATCTGAGCCACAGGGCTGGCCCTCTTGAGGCCAAGTTCTTTTTTTAATTTATTTATTTATTAAAAATTTCCACCTCCTCCCATCCTCCCATTNGTCCAAGGTCCTCCCCCCTCCATCCAGGTCTAAGAAGGTGAGCATCCACACAGACTAGGCTCCCACACAGCCAGCACATGAAGTAGAATCAAAACCCAGTGTCATTATCATTGGCTTCTCAGTCCGCCCTCATTGTTAGACACATTCAGAGAGTCCGGTTTGATCACATGCTCGTTCAGTCCCAGTCCAGCTGAGGCCAAGTTCTCGACTGAGTTTTGAACTAGAACCTTCCCGGATGTCATGCGCACTGAGAATAACAGAAGCCCAACACTCCATGACAGGAGGGGGATGTGTGCAGGAACCAGTAGCTCCCAGGCGTGTGATACCTGGTGGCTGTGCTCAGCCCATCATAGAATACCAAGCAGCCTTGGTCACCATGGTGAGCCCAGTCCATCTCAGGATCCCTTTTCCACAGGTCAGCGCCATTGGGGATGAGGAAGAGTGGATCACCCTCTATGAGGAAGAGAACGAGCCTGATGCCCAGATGCTGGAGATTCCAAACCTCATACCCTACACACACTACAGGTGAGAACTGTAGGAAGTGGTTGCTGCTGGGCATGTTAGTGGTATGAGAAACCAGATGTCATGGAAGATAGAATTCTCTAGGCAAAGGGCTGGGGAGATGGCTCAGCTGGTGAGTGCTTGCTTTACAAGTGTGAGGACCTGAGTTTGCGTTCCTAGGAGCCCATGAAACCTGCCTTGGGACTACGGTACATGCCTATAATCCCAGCGCTGGGGCTTTCTAGCCAGCCCATCTGGCTGAAGTGGTTATATCCAGGTTTAGTGAGAGACCCTGTCTCAAAAGATAAGGTGGAAAATGATGGAGAAAGACATCCTATGCCAACCTCTGGATTCTACATGTGCACCCATGTTGGTGCATCAGAACATATAGGTGTGTGCACGCACACATGAGCATGCGCGTGCGCACACACACACAACACATACACAACACATGCATGGGGGATTCTATAAGTAGCAATAACAGTGTATACATTGAAGCCTTAAGCAAGAGACACAGTTTGAGAATAGTTCCAAGTGCATGGCCACATGTTAGGCAGCCCGGGTGTTTCCATCAAGCGCACTGCAGAAAGGGCTCGCTATTGTAGTCAGGAGATAACTAGGAACCGCAGGCTGTGGACTCCTAACAAAGCCGATGTCCCAGGCACCCCATTCTGCTTCTCCCTTCCATGACCCTGGAGTTGCTCTTCTCACTAATCAAGAGCTTAACATGGCGTTTAACCTTTTGCTTCCAGATCCTGTCACTTACCCTGGCAGTAAATCCCCAGCCTTCACAAAGGGTAGGGTGATCATGTGCTGTTAGCGATGCTATCAGTTCCCGGAACATCAGCGCGAGAGATGAAATTTCCAGTTATCACCAGATGTTGAGTTTGATAATGTCATTGTTCTGCCGGGATGGATACATTCCGTGTAATCGGGGGAATGAGGGAATAAAAATGAGTAATTCAAAGAGTGAGAGGTGAAATTATGTCTTCATGAAGAGCATTTATTCGGTACAATACCAAAGTTAGAAGTTTTTAAGAGCCTAATGAGGGAGATGTTTTTGAGTCTATTCATTTGAACACTCATCCTAAGATTATAGCAGATGAGTCAGGATGCATATACTCAATCCTTAAGAGAAAAACATGCAGCTTCAATGAGCCACTAGGATTCAAGACTTGACATGTAGAATTACATGTGGCTGTGTAGTTATCCGAAAGATCGGGAACTGTGAGAGGAAAGCAATACCCCTGACTTAAATTTACATTAATTTAGGAGACCTCTGAAAGAAGCATTATGTGTCCTTATGGTTTTTGTTATATGTTGATTCAGCTTGGATAATTATAGAGAAAAAAGACACAACCAGGTTTGGTGGTACAGGCCTGTCATAGCAGCTACTGAAGAGGCTGAGGCAGGAGGATTGCTATTTCAAGACCTTAATGAGCTACTGAATGGGTTTAAGGTCAGCCCAGGCAATATATCAAGTCTCTATCTCAAAAGTTAAAATAGAGCTGGGATGTGGCTCAGTGGTAGAGCACTTGCCTAGAATCCCCCAGTGAGGGGCTGGGGTG
>LOEQ01001757.1:127186-140449 GCA_001685075.1 Bramus lutescens
GGCTAGTTTTTCATAATCGGTGTTGACCAGGCACCTGAAGGCACCTGTCTCCCATTGTGAGGCCTGTGCTGACCCATTCGAGAGGTCCCAGGGATGACATGTGAACCTCAGGTCTGAAAAGATTGGTGGAAATCCAGCAAACGGTGCTTTAAAACATCATCAGTACCTTTATCTATCTATCCACTTACTGTGTCGCATTAAAGACTCCACGTTCATTACTCTTGCCTAGTGGGAGGCTGAGTAAGGCCCACTCACTCTCAGGCCTCCCACTCCCTATGAGTGACACCATCCCAAGTCACTAACTGTCCTGCAGGCCACTCCTTCTGGGCAGAGGTGGGGTGAGTAAAATGCTGAGTCTGGAGCAGGAGTGACTTCCACAGCCCTGGGAGCAAGGAAGGGACATCTGGTGGCTTCTGGGCCAGGTGGGGACCATTTGCAGGGACTCTGCTGTGTGCCGTAGAACGTGACATGAGGAAAACCAGGCATTTCAGGGGATGGGTCCCAGAACCCAGTGCAGAGTATGGCCACAGACCCAAGTCGACAGTGCCATCCACCTGCTCCCCACTCACAGGAGATTCCGAGATAGTGGGCAGTTTCCAGCAAAATTATTTGTCTAAATGATGAGCAGGTGATAAAAAGCCATTGCTCTAACCTGCTTTTGATCTCGCCAGTTTAAGACTTGGTTTGAAAAAAGTATTTCACTTTTATTTAAAAAAAATATTGTGGGGCTGGAGAGATGGCTCAGCAATTAAGAGCACTGACTGCTCTTCCAAAAGACCCAGGGTTGATTCCCAGCACTCACATGACAGAAACAACTGTCTGTAACTCCAATTCCAGGGTATCTAGCACCCTCTTCTGGAATCCATGGGCACCAGGCACAAATGTGGTACACAATCATCCATACACATAAAACAAAAATAAATCTCCAGACAACAGTTCTTAAGGTGATGAGGACAGGGTAGATGTCTCAGTCAGAAGCGTTTGCCATGCAAGCCCAAGAACCCAAGTTGGATCCCCTAAGATCATCGAGAAAAGAATTCAGGCATGGTAGCATGTGCCTATAATCCCAGCACTGTAAAGGTGGAGACAGGTGGGTCACAGTGGGTTCATTATCCCCAGGCAGTCTCACCAAATGGTGAAGTCCTAGGCCAGTGAGAGGCCCTGTCTCAAATGGCACTTGTCTCAAAACACAAGGTGGACAGTACCTGAGGAATCACACACACACACACACACACACACACACACAGAGTTTAAAAATGCACACATCTCCAGCAGTCCAGGGAAGGAGGCCCAAAAGGCATTTTTGTGGAGCCCTTACCTCTTTAGAATGGTCCTTGGTGACTCCGTCGTCCACTCAAGGCCGTGGCCTGTTCACTCCCTGACCTTACGTGGCAGGATCCCTGAAGCTATCAGATACAAGTACCACTGCAAACACAGATCTTCTCTACATGGTGGCCTTGAGGTTGCAGATACTTGCAGCCACAATCATGGTGGCTGTAGAAGCCCCTGTTGGAATGAGTTCTGGTGAAACAGGTAACAAGCCACACAGGAGCCAGCACCATGGGCTTGGGTCAGAGCAGATGGCCAGTGCAGAGGCAAACCATGCTTTAGGAGGAGCCTGTCCCCACCATGACAGCAGGCAGCAGATCATTGTGATAAAGACAGAGCTGGATACAGGATTCCCTAGGAGCTGTCCCCAGAGGGTCACAGCAAAACAGGCAACACTTTGAGCGATGCAGAATAATAGAATTCCAGGCAGTCACCTGGAGTCCCAGAGCTCGATAGGTTACTTTCTATGAAGAAGTAGGTTCCTTGAACCCAACCCTACCCTAAACCTCCAGCTCTCATTGCCAATCCTACTGACCCTTCCCGCTCCAGCCCCAGGAACTGCCACTCCCTTGTCCTCTCTCTGCATATAACACTGCTCTAGGACAGCATGCTCTTACACATATGAACTGGTACGCAGATGGGGGCTAAAGCTGCTCTGGACAGCACGCTCTTACACATATGACCTGGTATGCAGATGGGGGCTACAGCTGCTCTGGACAGCACGCTCTTACACATATGACCTGGTACACAGATGGGGGCTACAGCTGCTCTGGACAGCACGCTCTTACACATATGACCTGGTACGCAGATGGGGGCTACAGCTGCTCTGGACAGCACGCTCTTACACATATGACCTGGAACGCAGATGGGGGCTACAGCTGCTCTGGATGGCACACTCTTACACGTATGACCTGGTACACAGATGGGGGCTACAGCTGCTCTGGACTTTTAACGTGTGTGCTAGAGATTTGAACTCTTATCCTCATGCTGGCACAAGAAATGCTTTTATCCACTGCATATTTTCTTAACTGGGACCTTTGGATTTCATGTGAAGTCCTGGTGGGCCCATCACTGAAAACTCCCAAACACATAGGGAAGAAGTGGGTGGATGTTTACAAACTTCAGTACCCTGTATAAGTCAGTATTCTGTAGAAGAACAATAATGAGATGCCTATGTATTACAAGGGGAATTTATTAGAGACAGGCTGGGGACTCCTACAATGGCCATCTACATGCTAGAGAGGCTGAGAATGGGGTAGCTTGTCAGTCCCATGAGTCTGGTGCCCTAGAGCCTAGAGGATTCCTGGAGAACCACTGCTCCCCATTCCATGTTGGAAGTCTAAAGAAACTGGATTCCAGTGTCAGTGAAGGGTGGCAGCAATAGAAGCAACAAAAGAGCAGATGCACTTCCCAGCAAGGAGCAGAAGCAGGCAGGCAAAGCACTACTTGCTTTCCCTCCAATCTCCCTGTCTCTGGGCTGCTGGATGGCACTGCCCACTCTGGAGGAGTGCCCCTCCCTTAGTGAATTCTTCCTGGGAATGTCCTCACACCTCCTTTCAGAGGCATGTCTCTTAATTAATTCCAGAGCCAACAAGATTAACCGCCACATGCAAATGCTAAGTCAGACGGCAGAAACTTTCTGTAAAGCAGGCAATGTGGTCTTTCAGCATCTTTTGTTGTAACGGCATCTGGTGGTAGCACCACCAGATGTTGTCTGGGTGACCCATCACCTGGGTATCATTACACCCAGCACACCAGACCATGGAGGCTGTAGGAAAGAAAGACAACCGGTTTCCTAAAGATCCAAGCTGTTGCTGGAGTGGAAAGAAAATAATCCGGTTGCCTGGCTTTCCTCGAATGGATGTTCCTTCCTCCTCAGGCTGCCAGGGCGGCCGTCTAAGCGTGTGGACTCTTCTGCAGTTCACACCTTCCCTCCCAGTCTATATGAAAACGTGTCCTTGCATTTCCCAACAATATTAACAGCATGAAACAGTGCCAGGTGGCTGGAGGGAGAAAACACTTGCTTGTTTGCATGATAAATATTTTACTGTGGAGAGTTCTGAGCGGTTGGAAGCCTCCTCTGGGAGTTGTATGGGACTACCTGAGTATAGCCACCCGCAGCAACTTGGCAGACAGCTCCACATACCCTTGAACACTGTTAAGCTAGGCTTCACGCATGTGCTCTTCAGAACTGTGCCAACCCGGGCCCAGACATTTTAAGTTCCCCTCTTTTTCCACCCATCAGAAGGCCCCCTGGCCAGCCAAGATCTAACACTAACCTTGAACATGTTTTGAGAACCTTGCTGTAGCATTTCTTTGTTCCCGGTCCTCAAGTAGATATGCTGCAAACCTATAGCCACAGGCCGTGGGCTAAACTTGGGACTTCCCGGGACTGCTTCTGGGTTCTCTGACACCTTTGTGGGTGTAAGTGGGGGCATCGTAGCCTCTAAACCAACATCAAGGCTTATCAGCACTGATGCTGATGGCCTTGCTTTGGGAACCTGAACATCATCAGGGAACCCCATACCTTTGATTTTTGGCCATCAGTACAGCTCATAAAATGTTCTCAGCTGCCTTGAATGTCAAGACAACGCCCCTAATAGCTGTTTCAGCTCTCAGGGTCAGACATCAAGGAGTGGGGACCCCCACGAGGCTTGTAGCCCACGGCTGTATCATCGTACCCAGCTGATTTTCTGGGCTTGCAGTGTCCCCTCCACCTTCCAGCACATTCAGAAGCCAGCACAGGCCTCTCATTGCACATTTTAATCTTCCCTTCGGATCAATGTCCCTCATGCTTGGCCTTGCTCTCTCCAATGCCCGTATTATCATAATTCACCCATAACCTTAAAAACAGGACTTCTCTCAGGCCACATTCTCCTCCTCCTCTCCAGTCAGCACACCCATTCTCATTCTTTGCAAACACACGGCAGCCTCCTGACCTTGGCTCGCTGAAATCCTGCCCGCTAACGCTTCTGATCCGGCTGCAACCGTAATTACATAAGAAACCTCATCCTCGGAAACGCTCTTAGCTCTATACACCATCCATCATTATTCTCTAAAAATGCAAGAACTCTTCTGCAGCAGCCTCTCTCACACCAAGGATGTGCAGGGGAAAGACTGCTGTGGTCCAGCCAATAGTCTCTTCGGCATGTCAGGGTGAGGAGCGGGTGTTAATTCTTATGTTCAATACACCAGGGTGCAGGGCCTGCTAATGATGCCACATTTATTGGAGGGAAAATAATAGGAAGGCACAAACAGGAGCCTGAGGCTGAGGAGTTTTCTCTCAGTAATAGCTCAGTGTGGGAAGTGGATAGGAGATAGAAAATAATAACACAGATTTCCTGCAGTTAGGGACAAATGACATTGTGCCGTGTGTTTTCCATACATTATCTACTGAGTCTACACGGTGGCTGTCCCAGGTAGATATTCTTCTCTTTCTGTTTCAAAGACAGAAGGGTCAGGGGTTGAGGGTAGCTCTGCAGCAAGAATCCCCTTCCGTGAGAGGGAGGGCCCTACTGTGCTAGACAATCCAGGATTGTTCCAGGATCCCTGAGGAAATCCTAATCTACCCAGAGTCAAGTCCTCAGATAAATGGCATAGTGTCTGCAGATAACGGGTGCTCACCGCCTACATACTGAAATCATCTCTAGATGGCTGCCTGTACCTGGTCCAGGGTAGACAGTTTTATACGTGGTGGTCATGCTGTGTCCTCTAAGGACACCAAGAGTCCCCACTTGCTCAGCACTAACATAGGGCTTTCCTTGAGTTTTAAAAGGAACTTTAAAATTTTATTTATGTGTGTATTGGAGTGTGTGTGTGTGTTTGTGTGTGTGTGTGTATACATTTGTCTGTGTGAGGGCATCATATCCCTTGGAATTGGAGTTATAGAGAGTTGTGAGCTGTCATATGGGTGGTAGGAATTGAACCCGGGTCCTCTGGAAGAGCAGCCAGTGCTCTTAACCACCGAGCCATCTCTCCAGCCTGATGTCTGTGTTTTTTACTCAGGTATGCAGTCTTGCTACATCGCCCTGGATGGCCTTGAACTCATTCTGCAGCTCAAGATTGACTTGAGCTTTCAGTCATCCTGCCTCAGCCTCCCAAGGAGCTGGGACTACAGGCTGGTGCCAATAGACCTAGATTAATGTCATTTTCTTTTCTAAGAAAGGCAACCTCAATCTGGGGGTTTTCAAAAATACCGTTAATATTTTACTGACTCCATGACTAGAGATATCGTTCCCAGTCGCAAGATCTTAGAATTGTGGCGCTTGAGAAATGGCTCAGCGGTGTCTGTTGCTCTAGCAGAGGACCTGAGTTCAGTTCACCCATGTTGGTGGCTCACAACTGTAACTTCATCAGATGCTCTATTCTGGACTCCAAGTACACCCACACACGTGGTATACACTTACACACATATACTTAAATCATAATTTAGGAAATTAAGCATTAAGAAAAACAAAAAGACTTTAAAATTGGGCCATTTTCCTGGTCTCTAAAGAAGTAGACAGTGGTGTAAATACATGTTTCCATGGAGGATCATACTTTAAAGTTACCTGGTCTTTGCCGAGCTCAGACTGAACATGTGCCAGGAGCAGATAACTCAATAAATCCTGACATGGTTGGGCAATGCCTGCGTCATGACCAAGGTGAGTGTCTTAGGATTTCTATTGCTGTGAAGAGACACCACGAACATGGCAACTCTTATAAAGGAAAACATTTCATTGGGGATGGCTTACAGTTTCAGAGTTCATTACCGTCATGGTGGGACATTGCAGTGCACAGGCAGACATAGTGCTGGAGAAGGAGCTGAGAGTTCTATATCTCGATCTGCAGGCAGCAGGAGGAGACCGTGTGTCATACTGGGCATGGCTTGAGCATATGAAACCTCAGAGCCCACCTCCACAATGACACAACTCCTAATAACATCATTTCCTGTGGGCCAAGCATTTACACACATGAATCTATGGGAGCCATTCCTTTTCAAACCGCCACAGTGAGGAAGGTTAGGTATTGGTCCTAGCAACTCCAGAGCTAGGCCTGAGGCTTCTATTGAACTGAGGAGGCAGAGGTGCTGATAGAAGGGTTGGCCCTTGGGGAAGAAAAACATACTTGAAAAAATAACTGCAGGTACAACAAAGAGCCCTAAAATGCCCCTGTGAGGAGCAGCCATGGCAGCAGCTTCTGCCACTTATAGAGGGTAGAGACCAGGTGCTGGTGCTGTTTTCTAGTCAAATGTGTTGATGACCACAACAAGAAGAGACACAGCTCTCACCTCAAAGGGAGACAATTTATTCTGGGGCAAAATATCAAAACATGAGCATGGCCCAGGAACACGGGTTTGGGTTACCTCAAATTCCACATTTCAGTTTGGTAAGAGTTTGTGGGATTGTCCTAGCAACGGAGTAAAGAAAATCATAAATCAGGACAGTTTGTAAACATGTTCATGGGGGCCTTGTTTAGGCATGTTACAGCAGAGCCAAAAAGTCACTGTTACAGGCTCTCTGACAACATGTTTTTAGCTTTGGGTGGTTGGTGGAAGTCAAGGGTATGTTTGTACATTTCAGAGGATTTACCTAATCATCAGAAGTTGCTAGTCACAGAGGTAGGCAGTAAATGCTATTTAGGGACTGAGATAGCCCAAGATAATTTGGCTGTAGATCTGTGACTTCAAGCTGTTGACAAATATTGACGTCTGTCAATAAGTTGTCAGTCTTGGAGAGTGTTTAACAAGGGGGAGACCTTTTCCCGGGAATACCAGTTAACACATGTAATTGAGAAATGGCTACAAGGCAGGTCTTCCTGGACCTGCACTGTCCCTGTGAGATGTAGCCAGTTGCCTGCAGCACAGGGAACCCCAAGAGCCTGTGAGATGTGACCTGTGGTACCTCTTTCAAGCTCAAGAGAAGGCCTAAGACTGTGTCCCGTGGGTTAACCAAGCTCCACTTCCCCATCACTGAGTGCCATGGGAGAAGCGGTGACCTAGGAGGACTGCCCAACAATCTCTAAGCTGCAGTCTTTACTCAGTAAATAAGAAGGGGAAGAGTCTTGGAGCAGCTGCTGGGAGCCTCAGAATACTTAGACCCTGTGTCAGGGAGAAAAGCTGGTCCATCAGAGACATGCAGTGGCCATAATGGTCATTTGGGAGTCTGGGGTTAGCATCTCATGTCACCGGGCATCATTCTGAACAGGGCTGAGGGTTGTGTCATCCGGTCTACATGGCAATGATAACCACCCTATCAGTGACCCACGGTGGCTAGGTCTGAAGGTCAGGGTATGCTCAATCTGACCTCTGTGTTAGTGTCCTCCTGGTCTCCCAGTGGAGGACTGGAAGAAATTCACCAAACAGCTGGGGAAATGGGAGGCATCTTGGAAAACCCTAGAGCCAAAGGCTAAGCCAGGAGGAGCAGGAGGAACAAAAGTACCTCCTGAGGGCATTCAGAGGACTGCCCAAGCTGTGTAGTAGGAGGTGATTGGCAGGAGGTGAGCAGACCTCCATCCTGGTCCCGGCAGGCGGCCCCTACTCCCAGGCTGCCCCAGTGAGGCCTTTGATGCTTTTCTTTCTCCCTTGCTGAGTCCCCCTTGTTTAATGTGATCACTTGGGTTGTCATTAATTTTTTCTAGATGTCACAGCACCCCATCCATTCTGGTTTTAATCAGAAGCCGGACCACACGTGGTCCATGAGCCCAGAAGGCAGTCTGCCCCATGACTCACGGTTGGGTCTGGGAAATTGGCAAGGCCTCTTCAGAAGCCGACAGGCAGGCACTGGGGTTGCTTGGTTGGTGGGATTTGATCATTAATAATGTCTGATCAACCATGACCCCTTCATAATCAAGGAACACAGAGAGACATGCGGAGCCAGGCAAACCCTGCGCTCTGGAGTTATGGAAATTAACAGAAGGGGTATATAACTATTTAACGTGGAGCCTCCAAACTCAGGAGGCCTGGGTGGGGAGGCTGAGTGGCTGGAATCGTGGGAGATGAGAATGTGTGGAAAGCAGTGAGGGGGGGACTAGCAAGGGGGCTGAATAATGCAAGCCTAACTTCGCAGTGGTCCTGCCCCCTGCAGACTCTGCTCCTGCTGTGAGAAGTGTGAAATCACCTGCTGAGGGCAGGCTCTGGCCTCTCCTGCCAGGTTGAAGGGAAGGGCTGCACCATAGGAGGGGTGGAAGGGGATGGAAGAGCCAGAGGCACCAGCTCATGACAACCTCCCATGGGGAATAATGAGGGGTCCTGGGTCTGGTGGCATTCTCCAAGTACAGCATCCTGAGGAAAGATGAAGCTGTTTTCACATCTTGTTCCCATGAAGGATGAACTGTGAGACAAGTTCCACAGAGGACTGAGCTCAGGCAACCCACACTCATCACCAGGGCTGTGCGCTCCCTTTCAATATGCGCCCCGTAGCCTTTGGAAATCAGGAAGGAGCAGAGGGTAGGCTGTGTTTGGGTTTCCAATCTGGGCTGATTATGGGGTGTCCGGAGCGTAGGTTTTCTGGACGAGCAAGAAAATAAATGGCTCAGCTGACTCCCTGCCTCTGTCCCCAACCCCTCCCACAGGGTACCAGATTGCCTACCGCCTGGCCAGCGGCAGTCCCCACACCTTTACCACCGTCGAGGTGGGTGCCACAGTAAGGCAGTTCACAGCTACAGAGCTGGCCCCGGAATCTGCGTACATCTTCAGACTGTCTGCTAAGACGAGACAGGGCTGGGGAGAGCCCCTGGAGGCCACAGTCATCACCACCGAGAAGAGAGGTAAGCTCCCAGACCCAGATCTGACTGTAGATGGTAGGGCACACAGCTGTTTAGTCAACACCCAGAAGCCTGGGCCAGACATGGAGCTGGGCAGGTTGTTATTTTTTGAAGTGTATATGGCATAGGTGGGTGTATGTGCTCAGGCATATGCGTGTGCACATATGTGGAAGTCAGAGTCGAGTGTCTTCCTCTAACATCCCCCACCTTGTTTTTTGAGACAGTTTCTCGTTGAGCCTAGAACTGGCTGCTTGGGCTAGGCTGGCTGGCCAACAAATTTCAGAGGGTTCTCCTGTCTCTGCCACCCTTGGGGTTAAAGACATGGGCTGTGCTGTCTGGCTTTTTTGCAGGTGCTGGAGAGCAGAAGTTGTGTCCTCATGCCAGCTCTGCAGGCACAGTACTTGCTGAGCCAGGTCCCCGGCTCTGAGCCAGGCGTGTTATCAGAGTGTCCTTGAGGCACAACTGTTGGCCACCTGCCCACTCTCTCAGACAGGAGGCAAGAAGTGCAGCTCAGAGAGGCTAGCCCAGGGAAGCACAGAGCTTTGTCTGGAACAGTGGTTCTCAACTTTCCTGATGCTGCGACCCTTTAACACAGTTCCTCAGGTTGCAGTGACACCTAACCATAAAATTATTTCCGTTGCTCCTTCCTAACTGCAATTTTGCTACTGTTATGAATTGTAATGTAAAGATCTGATATGTAGGATACCTGATATGCAATCCTGGGAGTTGCCACCTACAGGTTGAGAACCACTACTCTAGAACCTTCTACCGCAGCCCAAAGGGCCTCTCTTCAGAAGCCATGCCTCCACCAAAATTCAACTTGGAGAGCCAGAGAATTTATTGGGTCTCTTTACAGTACACAAGTGGTAGGGGTTTGCTTATAAACATCATGTAGGTGACCCCCAAATAGTTGCATCACCACCAAGCGATGACCTCATGGAGTCTCCCTTTCAGCTAGCCTTCCACTTCCTGTCTAATCTAGTATCTGTCTCCCATCACCCCTTGCAGCTAGCTAACTGGGGGGCAGAAGAACACAATGCTGGGATCCCAGGTGAGGGTCCTATCCTCCATCTACTAAGGAGTGTTAGTAGCTCCATCACCATCACCGTAGATTCAGCTAATACTGTGTTATTCTGCTCAATTAGTTACTATGGTTACCAGTCCACGATAATATCTACTCTAAAATAGTAGTGATATTATGTTGTGCCCAGATGCCCTCACAGCCAGACCCAGAGGTCTGAGGAACTAGGCCAGGAGGCCTGGGAAACACCCGGAGCTCCAAGGCTCAGGGCTGTGAGGCCTTGGACAAACCCTTCCCCTCTCTCTGCTGTGGCACTGACTTGGGAGGCCTGTGTGGTGTAGTTGCACAACATCCGGACATGCGATTGGCTTTTCTCGTCATCAGCGAGGCTCCCAGGAGCTGCGCTGGTGTGATGTAGATGCTCAACAAATATGAATGTGTGCCATTGCTGCATTGGTGGAGCCTTTTATTGCAAGATCTAAAGCAGGCCATTTCAGGGATCGAGGAGTCAAATTCAGAGTGCTTAAATCTAATAGAGGAAGGAGGTCGGCACGGGGCTCACACCATATGCCAGTCCCCTCCAGGTATCACCTTCTCTGTTCCCAGCTTCAAGCTGCCAATCAGGCTATGTTAGCCTTTCATTGCTATAACAAAATACCCCCAGAAAAATAATTTTAAATCAAACAAGGCTAATTTGGGCTCATAGGTTCCTGTGTGTTCAAAATAAGTCTGTGGTGGCTGGGACTGCAGAGGTAGGGAGGAGCCTTGTTTATGGGGCCCAGTCACTCCTGCAGAAGGTTTAATCTTCACAGCAGGGACATAGGAGGTGGGGCAGCCTGATTTCTGTAGGACAAAGATAATCTTAAAGCATACAGGTACATCGTCTGATGGCCATATAGCCCAGGCTGGCCTCGAACTCCAGATCCTCCTGCTTCTGCATCTTACATGCTGGGACTACAGGTGTATGCCATTACACCCGTCTTTACAGGGTGCAGGAGACCAAGCCCACCCAGTCCTCATTCATGCTAGGTAAACACTAGACCCACCGAGCCACAGCCACAACACATTTGGGAAGGTGCTGTCTCCGTCTTTCCTGAAGCTAACATCTTGCCCCTCCTTGCAGGTGTGCATGTATTACTACTGAGTTTTCCCCAGATGCTGACTGTCCTCCCGTTGGCCAGACACCTGGGCAGGGATTCACTGGCACATCCCTTGTTGCCTCCATAACTCTGCGAGTGGATGCTCTTACTGGGTCCTTTGGGGAAGGATGTGCTTGAACTCAGAGTAGTGATTTGACCTCAATGCCTATGGCATTGGGAGGAACCAGGATCCAAATGATGGGTGCTGGGAGGGTCCTCCAGAGATTGGCAGCTGTAGCCTGCTCCCCAGAGACTTAGTAGTGTTTTCAAGAACTGATGGCATAGGCTTCGCTCAGAGACCCACAGGTAGCCACCCTTGGCCCTTGCCTTCTTCCCCTGGTCATGCACTCCTTAAGAATGCCCAACACTATCTGTGTGTGATTGCATATATACTTGTGTGTGTGTGTTCATAGGC
This sequence comes from Bramus lutescens, assembly GCA_001685075.1. Classification (NCBI taxonomy): domain Eukaryota; kingdom Metazoa; phylum Chordata; class Mammalia; order Rodentia; family Cricetidae; genus Bramus; species Bramus lutescens. The sequence continues at coordinate 138,834 of LOEQ01001757.1, forward strand.
GTACTTGTTTGTGTGAGTACAGATGTGCAAGTGGGTGTTTGTATGCATGTGCAGTGTATACACATGTGCATGGGTTTGTAGGCTAGAGTGCAGCCTCAGGGGTCCCTTGAGACACTCTCTACCTTGTTCCTTGAGACAGGGTTTCTCAATGGCCTTCCACTTGCTGATTTGGCTAGGCTAACTGGCCAGCTAGCCACAGGGATCCACCTGCCCCCATTTCCCCAGATTATAAGCACCACCCTTCTGGGATTCTTTTCATATGAGTTCTGGGGATCCAACTCTGGTCCTCATGCTTGTATCCAGAATCACTTTACCAGCTGAGCTCTCTCTACAGCTCATGAACCCTTTGGGGGCAAAGGATGGGTAAGGAAGGTTTGCTGTGGCCCTTACAGGACTTAAGTCAGGTCCGTATGAAAAATATACATAGACGCCCTTCTGTGGGTGGCCCAGTGTGGCCTAGTCATGCCAGTTTGGTGCCTGGGCACAGGGCCACCATTCCCTGCCCATCCCCCAGTCACTTAGGTCTGGAGAACTTTGACTTCTGGCCAGGTTCTAGTACAAGACTTAGGGAAAGGGAGCCTGAGCCATTTCCAGCAGCAGTGTGTCCATAGAAGGCCTTTGAAACTGGCCAGGGAGCCCAGCTCTTTCTCAGGCCTGAAGAAATCAAGCTTCCAACCAGTGTGCAGACTCCCAGCCAGGAGCCCTGATTGAGCCAGATCGAAGTGCCTCTCACATCCCTGTCACTGCGGGACCCACGATCGATGGCTGCTTTATTACACGCCACACATTTTAATCAGAATCAATAGTCGTCATGATAAACAATTAAACAATTATTTCTCCCTCTATGGAACCCTCTGTTGAAATCAATGGTGGACAGGAACACAGTGTCAGGCACATGGTACCCATTCAAGGCCAAGGCTGGTCCCAAGCACCCTTCATTCTAACCCCTCAGAAACCATTAGCAGCCCACAGGACCCCCACCTGCCCTGTCTCCCACTTCCCGGGAGAACTCAGCAGATTCCTCTCATGTGTTAGACTCAGGTTAACTATAAAGAAAAAGAAATTAGGTTTTAAAGATGAGCTCAGCCCCCAAATCAGACAGCATTCAAAGGAGGCTTGAGTCGTTTAGAAGATCGCCGCCAGAGATGTCAGCTGTCATTCAGACATAGTTGCCCTTCCCGGTAGGGGCTGGGGTCTCTGGAGGCATCCATTTCTGCCTGGTTCTGCTATGTGAGCAAGCTCTACTCCCCAGTCAGACCTGATCTGGTGCATCCAAAGTGAGCTGTAGGATAACCTCCTCTCCCAAACCTAGGACTCACTTGCTTTTCTCTCTTTGTGTGCATGACAGGGGAAGCACACGTGTACATGTGTTCACGTGTGGGACTACATGTGTGGGTACATAAAGAAATCAGAGGTTCTGCCAGGTGGTAGTGATTCACATCTTTAATCCCAGTACTTGGGAGGCAGAGGCAGACAGATCTCTGTTAGTTCAAAGTCATCCTGGTCTACAAGAGCTAGTGCCAGGACAGGCTCCTAGCTACACAGAGAAATCCTGTCTCGGGAAACCAAAAAGAAAAGAAAGAAAGAAAGAAAGAAAGAAAGAAAGAAAGAAAGAA
>LOEQ01001757.1:190226-208590 GCA_001685075.1 Bramus lutescens
GCCTAGAATCCCCCAGTGAGGGGCTGGGGTGTGGCTCAGTGGTAGAGCACCTGTCTAGACATGTAAGGCCTAGGTTTCATGCCTAGTACTTCAAAACAAAAATTTAAGTAATTAACTGATGAAATAGAACATTGGTCTTACCCAGCACTACCTGGGACTAAGGCTTCCCCAATTCTTCCCCTGCTGACCAAGGACTGCAGACTTCCAAGAGAACCACTCTTGGCTGAGTGGCAGACAGGAAGTTCTTGTCTTTGCTCTTCTCTGCCCTTTCCTTTCATGCATCTCTGAGAATTTTTCCTGCTGCTATCAGGAGTGGGGGAGCAAACGTTCAGCCAGATACAAGATGAAACCACTAGAGGCACTACCCCACGGGGAGCACCACATCACTAGGCCCATCACCCCAGTATTAGTACCACCATCCTGGGACCATCGCCCTATTGAGAACAGCCTTACCCCACTGGGAATAATGGCGGGCTAGCACAACACTCCAACTAAGAGCATCCCCATGACTGGGAAATTACTCCACTGGGAAGAACATCTCACTGGAGCACTACACCACTCCAGGATATAACCAACTGGAGCATTGATCACTAGGAGTAACCAACCACAGGGAGGACAGAGACATCAGCACATTGGGAGCAATCACCATGCTGGGGGCATTGCACCAGCATAGTACCATCCAGTAGAAGTACCAGCCGTCAGAGTATCGTGCTACTGGGAGCACCATGCTCTCCAAAGCCACACGCTGCAGTACAGCACAACTGCTACGTTTAGGACCCAGCACCATGCCCCACAGACCGTGCTCCCTGCAGAGCTGAACTGCATGGAGCACTAAGCCATTTGAGCACCGAGCCATGTTTTGGGGAATCTGATTTTATGGCAGAGATATTTTTATGTTTCTTAAATATGTTTTAAACTGTCGTAGTTTTATGAGATTGTACCTCCCAAGGCTTCATAGCGCAGGGCATGGTTTTAAAATTGACTAAATCAATAAAATTCCGACACACTTGAAATGGAGGGAAGGCCAGGATGATTCTTCCTCTGGGCAGGATCAAACGTACCAAATCCCTAAATAGATTTGCATCTGCTCCAGAGAGAACTAAGCCTTTCTAAGAACAGAAGGAGTCACTACAAAGCAACCTTACACGTGAGACCGTGTTTGCAGTGACAGCCACCCTGTGCCACCTTCCATCCTTGTAGCCCCTTCCTTGAGTAGCACAAATGATGGTGGGGTCCATCCAGGTCTGTAGAAATGACTGCATTTTTCTACAGACCCCCCCAAATGAGGAGGGTGAAAGAGAAGTTGTTTAAATCACCCTGAAATCATTCGGAAGGCAGTAAGTCAGCTGACACGAACCTGTATTAAAGGCACATTATGAGCACAATGAACCAGCTGAGAGGCATTTTGGAGACCTGGGGTCTACAGATCCGTGCTCTGATGGCTTGGAACAATGGGTCAGTTTTGAATAAGATGGTACTTTGGTTCCTCTAAACAAGCCCATGTGGTATTAAAGAGACACGCTTCACGACGATTCCCTCATTCTGAGGACGCTTCACGACAATTCCCTCATTCTGAGGGCAGGCTGGGAGCTTTGGTGCTCAGCAGGAGGCAGCATCCCCCATGTCCAGCTTTTCACAAGGCTCCAGGAACACACATCTGCTGACCTCAAGGATGTAGAAGAACTACTTCCTCTTCTCATCCTGGATGTGCCTGGCAGAGTGAGTGAGAGCTCAGAAAAGTCCCACAGCAAGGAGCTTACCTAACCTAAAGCATTGTTTGCAAGCCAATGGAGGCAAAGAACCTCATCTGCCCTCCCGGGGAATGTACGTTTGTGAAATTTTCAGTATTTCTTTCCTCCAAATGTTAGATCTCAGTCTAATTGTATAGCAATGTTCATTATTCTTTGATTCTTTTTCTGCAGTATCATTTACCTGAAATTAACCACAATCCAAAAATATTATATTGGGGGACTAAACCATTTCTAAGTTTTAAGTATGCACAATCCCAAATACTTCAACTAAATCCCCCTCCATCCTCCTGCGTCTTGGCCAATATGTGACTTGCCTTTGTTCAGAGTTTCAATGCTGTGTGCACTACCCTCCTGTAAGCTACTCAGCAGCTGTCTCCGTCACCAGATCAATTGTTTCTCATATCCATGTTAATGTGTTACCCTCCCATTAGCTATCTCAGTTATAAGATAGGTTGTTTTACAGAATATTCATGCTGTGTGCACTGTCCTCCCATTCATCACCCATAGCCACTCAGACTGAATTTTGTTCAGTGTATCCATGCAATGTATCTCGCTGTCTCCTTAGCCACTCTGGATGACTTGGTGATCAGATGGACTGTCACAGTTATTGCTCAATATTCCTATTTATCTCAGCATTATTTTCCTTAATAAAGCCTTCATGGCTGAAGCAAAATAATACACAAAGAGTGTCCGCAATGTGACATGGAAGAACAGATCACCTCTGGTTCTATGGAAAAGCCATATATGTGTAGTGTGTAGATATGACTATGTTTACCCACACATATATATTCTCAGTCTCAGGAAATGATCAGGGGTCCTGAAAACATAGCCATGAATTAGGGTTCTTCACGGGACTTTGTATGTTCATTTATATATTTCTGTGTAGAAATATTGTCTTGTGTAATACCCATTCTCTGAACTCAGGGTCAGTACTCAGAATGCCAGACTTTTTCTTTTGGGCTACCAACCAGCTCCCAGATCATGACATGGAAACTTATTCTTGTTATTAGTTTTGAATACTCAGCCTAGCTTAGGCTCGTTTCTGGCTAGCTCTTTTAACTTAAATTAACCAGTTTCTCTTTATCTACCTTTTGCCTCAGGGATTTTCACTTCTCTGTCCTTCTCTATATCTTGCTGCTTCTTGTGTCTGTTGACTAACAGCCACCTGGCTAGCCCCAGATGTCTCTCTTGCTCTGGCATCCCTTCTTCTTTTGTTCCTCCTGAGTATAGATTTCTCCTCCTGTTTATTCTACCTGACAGCCCCAGCTATGTTGACTGATGTTTCTGCCCCACCCGGTCCTTCAGTCATCAGTCCCGTAGAAACACATAGAGATCTACTTTAATTATAAATTGATTGACCTATTATCTCAGGCTTCTTATTAATGCTTATAACTTATATTAGCCCATAATTCTTATCTGTGTTAGCCACATGGCTTAGTACCTTTTTCAGTGAGGCAGTCACATCTTGCTTGTGCTGTGTCTGGGTGACGACTGCAGGCTGACTCTTTCCTTTCCCCAGGATTCTGCTGTTCTCATTGTCCCGTCTCTACTTCCTGCCTAATTGCCCCGCCTATACTTCCTGCCCGGCTACTGACCAATCAGCATTTTATCAAACAAGTACAAGAAACAAATCTTTACAGGGTAAAACCATTGCCCCACAGCACAGCTATCCCTCTCCTGCCTAGCTATTAGCCGTTCAGCTCTTTATTAGACCATTCAGGCACCTTAGGCAGACAAGGCAAAACAAATGCAACATATCTTTACATAATTAAACAAATGAATCATAAACAAATGTAACACACCTTTACACAGTTAAAGTAATAGTCTGTAGCATAAACAAATGTAACATGTCTTTGCCTAGTTAAAATAACGGTCCATAAAAGGTACGGATTTAACATCTTAACTCCAAAGTCCATGGGTGATGTTCCCAAAGGTGGCTTGATGCTTGCAAGCCAAACACATGTCAGCTAAGTCAAGCTGCTGACCCATCATTGGAGAAAACTCACATTTGAACTGAAGTTGGCCTCTTCCACACCCTGCCCTCCCTACTAAATCAGAGGTTTGTAGTCAGTCTCTGCAAGTGAGGCAGGACTCTATAGCTGGGGACAGAGTAGAAAGGGAATGGTCTCCAGGATACAGCCTGGGAGTCCTTCTTGGGCACTTTCTCTTTTCTCCCACAGTCCTCAATGAGGCCTGAGCCATTTCCCTTGTGACTGTCACAGGCTTGGTGGTTTCTTGGACAGAGTCATTTATCAAGCTTAAACTCTAATTACATGTATCTGGGCTGAAAATTGGCTGGGATCACCGTTTAAACACCTCCTAATTGTAAGCAGTGCTCCTCTTGCGAGCTGCCCAAGCTGTCTTCCTTCTTATCGGAACAGATCAGCACGCTCAATTGCTACTCCAAACTCAGGCCCCTCTTCCCTGTGCTTCTGTGGCCATTCCAGGTGTGAGCAAGGTGGTGACTGTGGACGTGAAAGGGAACTGGCAACGCTGGCTGAAGGTGCGGGACCTCACCAAGGGAGTGACCTATTTCTTCCGAGTCCAGGCACGGACCATCGCCTATGGGCCAGAGCTGCAAGCCAATGTCACTGCGGGGCCAGCCGAGGGTGAGTGGGGCTGCACTGGTGACTGCAGCTGAGCACCATAGCTGTCACTTGCTTCATGGGTTGGCAATTCAGGGACAGTCTCCAACAAATATTTTGGGTTCAGCAGCCAGAAAATGTCTTGGAAATTTCTAAAACACATTGTAAGCCAGGCATGGTGGTACCCAGCAGGAATCCCAGCAGTCAGGAGGTGGAGGGAGGCACAAGGATCAGAAGTTCAAGGCCATCTTCAACTGCAGAGATGGGGACAACCTGAGCTATATGAGACTCTATCTCGATAAAAAAAAAAAGGAAAAAACACATGACATGAGCAGTCTGTGAATAGACTCGTTACATACACAGAAACACGTTCTTGAATGTTAAGTGCATAGATTTTTGGTTTTCTTGCAAAAAAAACCCCAAATAAACAAAAACTTACCTTAAAAGAAAAATAAATGAATATTTAAAACTTTAATATATACAATCTTTATGTGTAGCCCAGCGAGTCTCACGGGTTCTCCTTTGTCTCCTCTGTGCTGGGATTGCAGGTGCACATCCAGCCCCAAATCTTACTGTTTTTAATCATGTGCATGTGTTTGCATGTGTGTAGTGTATGTGTGCACAGGTGTCTACAAGCACAGTATCCGCCTATAGATGCCAGAAGTCCTTTTTTGGTGTCTTTCCCAATCACACTTTCACCTATTTTTGGAGACAAGATCCCTCAATGAACCCTGTGCTCACTGATTGACTAGACCGGGTGGCTGGTGAGCTCCCAGAATGCACCTGTGTCCACCCCACTTATGTGCGGGGAATGAAGAGGCAGACGGTCATGCTGAACTATGACATGGGTACCGGGGACCCAAACCCAGGCCCTCTTGGTTGTGCAGCGGGGACACCACTGACTGGGCTATTCCTCCAGCCTAGTTAACACCTTTCTGATTTAATTAAATCATTTCTCATTAGTCACCTTTAGAGTTCATTGAGGGATTTGAAGCTTTCTTCTTTGTGCCAGCATACAGAGGCATGTGTGTGCATACATGGTGTTCTATGATTCAGCAACATGTCTCTCCAATTCCTGTGTCCTGTGCATGCATCGTTCAAAACGTTTTTTCTTATCAAGATTGTAAAAACCAGAGCTAAATGTAAGCACAAAAAGAGACAAACGCTTGGAGATCTTGCAGGTAGATAGTGTTGACTGCTCTCAGCATCTCCCTGAGCAATCTGTCATTGCTCTCAGTCGCAGCTGTGGTGTAACTGGCCTTTCTAAACAATCCCCTCTGGATCCTACATCCTCAGTGTGCACTGACCCCCTTCATGCCTCATACTGATCCCGTGCTGCAATGAGGGAAGGAAACCTGGACAGAGTCAGACAGGGGTGCAGAGTGCCCGTGATCCCAGCACTCAGAAGACGGGAAAGCCACAAAGTTAAAGCTAACCCTGGCTGTGTACCAAGACCCTGCCTCAACAGTCTAGGGCTGGAGAGATATAGCCCAGTGGTTGAGAACACTTGCTGCTCTTGCAGAGGATCTGGGTCTATTCCCAGGGTTGTGAGGGTGACTCACAACCATCTATAACTCTGGATCTAAGACAGAGCTTCTCAACCTTCCTAATGCTACAGCCCTTTAATACAGTTCCTCATGTTTTGGTGACCCCCCCACCATACAATTATTTTGTTGCTACTTCATAACTGTAGTTTTGCTAGTGTTATGAATGGTAATGTAAATACCTGATTTGCAGGATATCTGATATGTGACACCAAAGGAATCTCTGTAGGTTTTTTTCTTTCCTCTTTGCTCTTTGGGGTCCACCACCCACCTCCCAAATAACCACATGGAGGCTTATTCTCACTTATGAATGCCTGGCCTTAGCTTGGCTTATTTCTAGCCAGCTTCTGTTAACTTAAATTATCCCATCTATCTTTTGTCTCTGGGCTTTTGCCTTTCTCTCCTTTCTATATACCTTTCTTTCCTTCTTACTCCATAGCTGGCTGTGTGGCTGGGTGGCTGGCCCCTTACATCCTCTTCTCCTTTTTCTTTTCTAGCCCCTTCTTCCTTCTCCTCCTATTTACTCCCTCTGCCTGGCAGCCTTGCCTCTCCCTTTCCTGCCTTGCTATTGGCCATTCAGCTCCTTACTAGACCATTAGGTATTTTACACAGGCAAAGTAACACAGCTTCACGGAGTTAAACAAATGCAACATTAAAGAATGCAACACATCTTTGCATCATTAAACAAATGTTCCACAGCATAAATGAATGCACCATGTCTTAAAATAATATTCCACAACAGGTCGCAACCCACAGGTTGAGAACTGCTGATCTAAGGGATCTGATGCTCTCTCCTGTCCTCTGCAGACACCTGCACACACACACACACACACACACACACACNACCCCATAAATAAATAAATAAATATTTAAAAAGCTTTAATAGTTATACAAAGAAACCTGCCTCGAAAAAGCCCAAAAAAATCTTTAATACACATAAAGTCAACATTTCTGTCCCCAGTGAGGGACCACTATTCCCCTCAAGGCCAATATCTACTCACTTTGCTCTTTCAATCCCACAGGGTCCCCAGGATCTCCAAGAAATGTCCTCGTCACCAAATCTGCCTCCGAGCTGACCCTACAGTGGACAGAGGGGAATGCTGGGAACACTCCCACGACAGGCTACGTCATAGAGGCCAGGCCATCAGGTAGGGGCAGCAGGACTGTGCACTCCTGCCTGGAGACCAGAATCAGGCACTGCCCACGTGATGGTATCTCGGTCACAATGAGGGTTGTGGTCCATGGGGTCTCTGGCCTCCTCTCCTGGCATTTCCCTAGCAGGGCTGAGGTGGAGGGTGTGTGTGTGTGGAAGACGGGGCTCATTTTTTGTTCCTTCTTAGTGCCTAGTAACAGCTGCGGGGCTGTGCTCTTAACCTCTTGGGCATTCAGTTTCTGATGCCTTAGCCGCATGACACTTGGAGAGATAATAATTGTCACTCTCAGAGAAGGGTGGATGAGGGGCGAAGGACACTCGAAGACATTTCAGCTCATCAGGAAGATCGAGGAGTGTTTCAGGGCCTCGTCTCAGGGGTCTAATGCTGGCAGCCTGTGGAAGGAGCCTGGCTCAATGTGCGTAATTACAGACGTCCTTATTAATAGAGAAAATGGCACATCAAGTGCTCTAACTTTCAGGCTCCTGAAAGCACGGGCTGAGGTCCATTCCTGGGCTGGGAAGATGGCTTAGGGAGTAAGAAGGCTTGCTGTACAAGCATAGGGACCTGAGTTCAAATCCCCAGCACCACGTCAGAAGTAAGATATGGCTATGTGTGTGTTTGTACCTGTAATCCCAGTGCTGTGGGAGGTGGAGATGGGAGAGTTGGTGAGGCTTGCTGGCCGCTAGCCTCCTTAAAGGCTCAGAGAGAGACCCGGTCCCAAGAGAATAAGGTGAGGGACAGAGCAGGGCACCCGATGTCCTCCTCTGGCCTCATGTGTGCGCAGGGCTGCGAGCAACCGTTACACACTCTGTACGTACACTTCACATATACACACAGACCCACTGCCCCGCCTCCTTCCTTCTAACTTCTTCACATCCGCTCACTTTTTAAAATGTTATTTTATTTTTTTATTTTATGTCTATGGGTGTTTGCCTGCATGTATGTTTGTATATCACATGTGTGCCTGATGCACAGGAGAAGGCAATAGCGTTGGATCCCCTGGAACTGGAGGTACAGAGGATTTGTGAGCCATCATTTATGTCCTGGTAGTTGAACCTATGTTTTCTGGAAGAGCAGCCAGTGTTCTTACCTCCTGAGCCATCTTTCCAGCCCTCTCTTGCCCAGTTTTAAACAAGTATTAATTGCATATATTAGTGGGATTTTTTTTTGAGACAGTGTACATACAGCTCAGGTTAGTCTTGAACTCTCTATGTAGCCAAGGGTGACCCTCCTGCCCCCACCTTCTGAGTCCTGGGATCCCAGGTATGCTTCATTATGCCCAGTTTTGTGGAGTGCTGGAGATGGTACCCAGGGCTCCAGCATGCTATGCAAGTTCTCTCCCCCAACCCACACCTGGACTCCAGGGTGGTGTTTTTCTGCAGGCTATTTTTGTTGCCTTCATATAGCTGGGACTAATTTGCCTGACACAATGAGCTTAAGGAAGGAAGGACTTGACTTGGCTCACATTTCAGGGGGTTTGGTCTAAGGTCACTTGGCCCCATGTGCTTGGCAGGAGAGTCAGGTGGAGGGGAGCTGTTTGCTTCACGGTAGACAGGAAGCAGACAGAGGGACAGGAAGAGGCCAGAGACAAGAGCCACCTGCAGTGGCCTACTTCCTCTAGCTAGGTCCACCTCTGAAGTAGTTCCCCCCGCAAGCTGGTAACCGAGCATTCAGCACACAAGCCTGTGGGAGCCATGTACCCACGGTGACACCACACAAAGCAAGCACTGGCCACACCCAACCACAGCACTCCTTTGTAACTAGCGTTCTGCCTCCAAGTTGTCTTGCTTTGTTAGAGGCAGAGCACAGATCCTTGGGTTTACCTTAACATGGTCTCCTCCAACTCCATAGGTGTTGCTACAAGTGGCAGAACCTGGTCATTCCTTATGACTAAGTAAGACTCCATCGAGTATTTATGCCACACTTCCTTTTTCCATTCCTCCATTGACAGGCATCTAGGCTGAGTCCCCATCTTAGATAGCAAAGCTATCTCTTGGACATGCCGACCTCATTTTCTCTGGTGGTTTACCCAGCACCCAGATGGCCGGATCATCCGCAGTTTGTTTTTAGGGTTTTGGAGGAGGCTCCATCCTGTTCTCCATAGCGACAGGCCTAATCTACATTCCCACCTGGCGTGTGTGACAGCTCCGTTTGGTTTCAATAATGAAGGGTGGACGTTATTGGAAAATGAGTTGCTGCTGCTTTGAGTTGGGTATTACCGCTGAGAGCTGGGCGGGGGCAGGTGAGGGGTGTCACCAAACATGGAGAATGCTAAGCAGCCTCACCGTGACCTTCAGATGGTTGCAGGGCTCCCAAGGAACGCCTGAGCGTGAACACAGGTGAAGCACCAGGCATGCCTCAGGAAGTGGCTTCTTTCCCAACGGCTGTGGTGTTAGGAGCCGTTTTGGTCTGGTATTGAAGGAGGTTGTTAGACCCAGAGGGAAGAGCCCCAGTGTCACATTCTGTGGCAGGCAGTTCCTCTCCTTTCCCTTCCATGTTGCCTCTGGATGCTTACAACTTAGAAACACCTTCTGGAAGCATCAAATGAGAAAGAGACTGGGGAAGTGGGCAGGGGAGTGGCGTAGTGAGTAGAGCACTGGCCGTACAAATGTGAGGGCCAGAGCATGAAGCCTGAGAAGAGAGGTTCTCAACCTGTGGGTCACAATCCCTTTGGGGGTTGAATGACCCTTTCACAGGGGTCGCCTAAGGCAAATGGAAAACACAGATAATTACATTATAACTCATAATAGTAGCAAATTTATGGCTACAAAGTAGCAGCGAAAACAATTTTAGGATTGGGGTCGCCACAACAGGAGGAACTGTATTAAAGCGTGGCAGCCTTAGGAAGGTTGAGAATCTATGCTGGACACAGCAGAACATCCTGTTACCTGGTGCTCCCACAGCAAACTGGGGGGTGAAGGTGAGGAGTCCCCTGAAAGCTTGTGAGCCTGCTAGGTCCTCGCTGTTGATATAACATCCACAAACGAGATCCAGCCTCAGATGAAGTGGGAGACGAGGACCAACACCTGAGGTTATCTTCTGACCCGCACACATGTGCCAAAGTGTGCACATGGCCAAGGTGCTACCTATGCATGTTTGCATGAAAATGCCTGTGTACACACACACACACACACACGAAAAAAACCAAACACGCAGCTTCTTCCTGGGTAGAGGGCAGTGGGAAAATTTGGTAAGATATAAAATTGTCAAAGAATGAAAACACACTAAGGGAGGGTAGAAGGAGGGAAAGATGGAGGGAGGNAAATTCTTTGGCTCTAGCTTGCTGGACTGGGGGCCCTAGATGATATATGAGGAGCAAGGCACTGGCCAGCTCTAAACAGGTTCTCAAGTCAGTGAAGGTTCTGGGCCTTCTGTGGTCATTTGGTCCTCTCCACAGCACCGAGGACAGCTAACCAACTCCCTACAATGACTCTGAGTTCAGAGTTGACTTTTGCTGCTATCTTGCTACTGACACTGGAAGACAGTTGTCATCCATGTCCCCTTGTGGATCTTGCTGACTAACCATGGTGGGTTGCTGGACCAGGGCCTTTTATTGGAAAAATATAACACAGCATGGTGCCCCTATCGCCTCTGCAACACAGGCCAGCCACAGCTCACAGCAGCATGCAGGCTTTTATAGATTGTCAATATTTAAACACCTTGCTGGGACCCAGGGGCCTCTGGATCTCAGCTGTCATCTATTTCAGGCCTCATTACACAAACCATTAACCACTGTATCTTCTCATTTTCTCCACTGAAGCTCCCTGGCAAGGCCTTCTCAGGGTGGAGCCCTGGTTTACGCAGAGCCCTGCCTGCCTGTCATCTAGGGGGAACAGAGACACTCAGCAGTAGGCGTCCCATGGCCCAAATGGTCTGTTCAGCCTGATACGTTCCTGCCCGGCCACATCCCTGCCTGCCCTCCTGAAGACAATCCTATCAACACTGCCTCCATTGTCCCCATCCCTGACTTTACCCCTGAAGATTTTGCTAAAGAGCCCATGACTTCTGCACCCAGCAGTAGCTAATGACAGTCACATCAGGCTAAGTCACAGAATCTCTTATTCCAGAGAGGGTAGTTCCCGAGTGTGGCCTGAGGACACAGCCATAGAGTCCTGCCAGGATGGCTGACCAGCTGGTTCATTTCTCTAAATTGTGAGCGAGCCTCCCCTGGAATCGTGTCGCAGAAGGCACCGGGAAAGCAGCTATGTGGCGGGCAGATGCGGATGATTTATTTACGCAAATTATTCCAAGGCATTTTGCTGTGTAGCTCTCAGAGCCTAATTTACATATTTACACAATACACTGGAATGGCACTAAAGGCACTATAAATATACTTTCCTCTCCAAAACAGCCATGAAATATATATTTAGGACGCACCCAAGGCAGGCAGACATTGTACTGCTGTTTTCACAGATGATGCTTTAGCCATCAGGCAAGGGACTAGGGCCTCTCCACCCTCAGCCCTCCTGGGTGCACCCCAAGTCCTTTCGCATTCATAGTGTTTATTGTCAGTTCTTGACGAGGCGAGTTTGAGCTGAACCAGGAAGAATACCAGTATCTCCAAGCTGGGCATAGTGGTGCAGGCTGGTCTTCTCGGCATGCCAGAGGATGAGGCAGGAGGATGGTGAATTCTAGGCCAGCCCAGGCTACAGAGGGAGACCCCGTTTCGACAATAAACTAGTGCAGAGCTGAAGAGATGGCTCAGCTGATACAACACTCGCCAGGCAAGTGTGAGGGCCTGAGTTTGATCCCTCAAACCTGCGCTCAGTAAAACCAGACACAATGATGCGTGCTTGAATCCCAGTGCTGGGGAGCCAGGGATGGGCTGGTCTCTGGGGCTCTCTGGATAGCCGAATCAGCAAGTCACAGGCCATCAAGAGACCCTGCCTCAAAAACCAAAGGGGACAGTACCTGAGGAATGACACCCGAGGTTTTCCTCTGGCCTACACATGCACAGGCATATTAAATAAATGAATGAATAACATCATATCCTTTGAAGGTTTGAGATCTATGTCAGCAGGTATAGCAAGTGGACCTCAGCAGGGGCTATGCCTCATGCTACCCTCCCTCCTCCTCCCACCAAATACCTGGGTGTCCTCCTCATCCCCTGAGTCAGTCTCCTTCATTGGCCATCTCTGCCATGAGACTTGCACCAAGTGCCATCTGCAACCCTGGGCAAGGACCAGACAAAAGACATTTTTATTAGCGGCTGTATTCAGCCTGTTGTTTAAGCCTCACCTCCTAGCTTAACCATTTATACAGAGAGATACGGCAGCGCTTAAGAAATGAATGACTGCCAGGCGTCCACTCGCTCAGCGTTGCAGGCTGGCGGTCAGGCTATTGGCTTCATGAGTTACCAGAACCCACAGTCTCAGTAGTGAGTGACAGTTTCATTCAGTGTGGAGACCCTGTTTAATTGGCTGTGAAATCAAACTTTTCTGTTGGCATGCCATCTGCCCTGGTACCTGCAGCGTTTATGCCTGGGCGTTGGAGGGATACGTCCAGCAAAGGCCCCTTGGTCATGCTGCCTTGGGCTCTCTCTTGGTTTAGAAAAGATGGGACAGCATAGGAAACAAACACATCCCTTACACTGGGGCAGGGGAGCTGCCGGCACTGAGGGATAAAAGCTGACTGATTTCATCCTCTGAACACAGCATAGCCTTTGACAGTAGATGTGTTTGTATGGGAAGAGCCGTCTGTTTTTAGGGTCTCCATTCTCTTTCTTTGGGTAAACAACACAACAGATGAGGAAAGTCACAGAGCCCGTCTCCTCTAAGGAACTCCATGCAGAGAGCTGAGGTCCGCATTTCCACCATCTCTGTGGGCTGTTAGGACTGTGGCGACAGTGATGCTCGCTTAGGAACAGTTGCAAAATTCGTGTCCTGGTTCTTCTTTGCTGTCTTAAGACCTCGAGGCAGACTTTCTCTGACAGTGTGCCAAGAAACGAGATGGATGATCCAGGAATCGGTTCTCAGGGGTTAAGTCATGGGGAAGTCAGTTCGGGAGGATTATCCAGGGGTCAGTCGCCTGAGGATCTGTCAATAATTCATCCAGGGATCAGTCATTTGAGGACCAGGCATGCAAGGATCAGTTATCTAGGGTATCAGTCATCACCCAGAAGGTTAGTCATTCAGGGAATCGGTCACCAGGAATCAAATGTCACCCATGGCTGTTACCTTGTGACATTCACAGAAGACCAGGCAACTGGGGGTTAGGCAGGAGATCAGTCAGATACGTGCTAATCATCCAGGGATCATCCAAGAGACCTGGGGGTCTGTCACCCAGAGATCAGTCACCCAGGGGACTGATCAGTCACCCAGGAGAGGAATCAGTTGCTCAAGGGACCAGTTAGTCAACCAGGAGACAAGTCAGTCACCCAGGGGGCCAATCACCCAGAAATTGGCCCAGGATCCATCATTCAGGATCAGCCAGTAGATACCTGTCCTTGTGTGTGACGTGCGATGACGTCCCAGCTTGCCTGTGGTGAGGACAAGGGGGTCACTTACACTCAATGCCCAGGGTTTTCTTGTGGCAAACACAGTCACGCTGTCCTCACCTGTTGTGATTGAGATGAAAGTCCAGGCACTGGGGAGCTTTTCGATACAAGGAAAATCAGTTGCACAAATCTCATTATTGTTAATAGTTCTGGAATGTTATATTTCTCACAAATTTGTGGAGGTATTTTCTCCATCACTGATTTATTGAGATATTTAGCAGCATAATAAAAATGAGAAAAACAGCCCACAGTTGGGAAACAGTGGCCGCTCTCACAGCTGCCAAGTTTTGTTGGTTTTTTTTTGTCAACCCCCCTTCCCCCACCACTGGTGATCACCATACAAATATTGGGGTGAATAAATAGCCCAGTGAATTATAATCCAAGTACAACATGCTAATTTTAGAAAGCAGAATTAGGCAAAATAAGAAATGCAAACATTTTCTTCTGTTAATTCCGAAGGAAATCATCTTGGCATGACACCACCTTCCCCAGTTTTTGAGTGTAAGTGGATTGCTGAATAAATCGCTCTGTGTTGAGATTCTATATCAATATTTTAAAGTGTTTTTGTAAAAAATGCACAGAGCTCCTGGAGCTATGACAGAGCTCTTAAAGTAAAATGTGATCTTTGGGTGACGATAGGAGCAGGGACTATCGTGTTTGTCCCCAGCAACAGGAGAATATTAAGTAAACATGATGCAGAGGATGCTGAGAGAGCTCAGCACAAAGGTGTTCAGACCTCAGATGCAATGGAAATCCTCCAGGCTCTGGGGCTCTCATATAGCTTTAGTGAACAACACCCAGGCTTGCAAGCCTGTATTTCTTCTATGTTTAGACTCTGATAGCATAACATTATCTTTTTAGCTGAAAACATGCCACAATGCATTCCGCATTTAGGGCCTTGGAGCTAAGCATGAAGTAAAATAGGGGTAATTGTTATCTCTGGAAAGACTTTTGGAGTTGGGGCCTTGAAGAGACTATGGGAAGCAAAGATGTCTGCCTGGCAAGGTGAATAGATGGGTAGGTAGGTGAATGAGTGAAGGTTGGTGGATGGTTATGTTGGTAGGCAGAGAGATGGATGGGTGGGTGGGTACATAAGTGGCTGAATGGTGCATAAATGGGTATATGGGAGAATGGGTAGATGGATGGGTGAGTTGGTGAGCAGGTGCATATATGAGTGAATGGGTGGAAGAACCAATGGGTTGGAAGGTGGGCTGATAGGTGGATAGGTGAGGGAGTGCATTCATGGAGAGTGGGTGGATGGCTAGATGGACAGGTGGCTGAGTCAGTGCATAGGTGCACAGATGAGGGAGTGGGTAAGGATAAGTAGATGGATGGATGGGTGGGTTGTGGGGGATGGGTATATATGGGTAGGTTGATGGGTAGGTGGGTGGATAGATGATAAGAGCCAATGTTTAATTAATTCTTTAAAAATTCCGGATCCCTGGGGTATAACAGTGAAGTAAACTGAGCATACGCTCTGGAAACTGGGTGGAACAGCTGTCAATTCCTGGAATGTGGCCGGGGGAGCGGGGGACATGCCCTTGCTTTCCTTCTCCCCTCCTGTCCTAGACTGTACACAGCCTGTGAGCACAGAGATTCCTGAGCCCTGAGGGGCAGAGGAGCATCCCACCACAGAATGGGCCCTGAATCTTCGTAGGAGGGCAAGGAAACATCAGAGGGGCTCCAGCGCTCTGCAGGCCAGGTGTATTAAATACGCTAGGACTCTGGGCCATTCTTGAGCAAAATTCACATAAGAAATATAAACTAGAGCTGGAGAGATGGCTCAGGGTTAAGATGGCTTGCTACTCTTAGAGAGGACCCGAGTTTGGTTCCCAGCATCTATTTCAGGCAGCTCCCAGCTGCCTGTACCTCCAATTCCAGGACAGCCAGTACCCTCTTCTGGATGCCAAAGGCACCTGTACATATGGATTGTATAATCCACATAAATACTTACACATGCCTCAAATAAAACAAATCTTTTTTTTTAAAAAAATACCTAAGCCACACTGACATTCATTCTGTGCACATAAGCCTTGTTATTTGGGGTAAGGGAAGGGACCACCTACGCTATAGTTTGCCGTAGTAACATTGCCACCCCCGACGGGTCTCCTGATGAGAAACAACCAATGATGTGAGTATGAAGGAATAAATCACAAGGCTGTGTGATTAAAGGCCTCTGTTGCTGCCTTTGAAACCCATCAGCATCGCCTCATTCATTAACCTGTGACTATCGGGCTTCGCCAGGGCAAAGTCTCAACCCTGAGCAAACACAGACTCATACACGGGTGGTGATCTTCTCCTGTTTACCAATGGGCTGATCCATCTGAGAGCATCCTCTGTAAAGGAGGTGTGGCGAGGTTTTGTTTCCCATCACTCCGGGGCATAAAAACAGCGGGTGCGTGCACATGTATATTCATTGGGCTCTCTCTCCCCTGGTCGCCGGCTTTTTCAAGTTCCACATACCTATGCCTCTAAGAAGAAACTGAACTTGGGAAGGACTTCTACATCATGGGTGGTTCAGGCTCCGCGGCCAACTTTTAGCGGCAGCCTCCTTGGGGAATCATTTATATTTTATTCGCAATCACTCACGTTGCACGGACTGCGTGTGAAGCAGTGTGCTAAGCACATTATAAATAAAAACATTTTGAATCCTCAGGCAGGCCTACATGGGATGTGCCTATGTTATCACCGTTTGATTGACAACTCCCAGAGAGGGTGAGTGCTCTGCCTGAGGTCACACAGCCAATGACAGGACCTAGGCTATGTAGTTACAGAGTTTGTTCAGCCACAGTACTTTGGGTTTTCAGTTTGTTGTTGTTGTTATTGTTAAAACATGGCTTCATGTAGCCCGGGCTAGCCTAGAACTTACCATGAAGCCAAGGATGACTTGAACTTCTGATCACCCTGCCTCCACTCTGTGAGAGCTTGTGTCACCATGACCAGTTTCATTGGTTATGTTTCCTTCGCTCTGTTGGTTGGTGCTGTGGAATCAAAGCCATTTGCCTTTTTCTTCTTTTCTACATAAGACATTTTCTGGCTTTGATCTTATTTGCATTTTCCTAAATATCAGAATTTACATAAATTTAGTATTTACCTACAGTGGAAAACTATGTATAAAAGAAAAGTCACTGTGTGTGTTGGTGTATGTGTGTGGGGNGTGGGGGTGGGTCCTGTGGAAGCCAGAGATCACCCTCAGATATCATTCCTCAGTCATTCTCTACGGTCTCTCTTTAGCTGGAACTCACTCATTAGGCTAAACTGACTGGTCACTGAGCACTAAGAATCCTCCTGTCTCTGCCTACCCAGCTCTGAGACTAAGTTTGTGCCAGCTGGGAATTGAACTCAGGTCCCCATACTTACGCAGCAAACCATTTACCCCTGAGCCATCTCCCCAACCACACATTAACCTTATTAAGCACGCAGCTCAGTAACTTTGAGCAACTTCATGGTGCTGTGTCTCCATCACCACCTTCCACCTTGGAAACCCAGACCCTCCCCACTGATTCCCACTCCCTGGAACCCACCATTCCACATTCTGTCTCCAGCACTTGAACAACCCCGAGGACCTTATCTCAACAACATTGTGCAGTATGTGGTCTTTTATGACTGGTTGACTTCATTGGGCATCTTGTCCTCAGCTCCCATGATTATTGTCAGAATCCCTTCATTTTGAAAGCGGAGTAATATTCCATTGTGTGAACATGCAGTGTTTTGCTCAGCCCTTTGTCTGTCCATGGGTCACTTGGGTAGTTTCTACCTTCTGGCACTGTGAATATTACTGAGAGCATGGATTTGCAAGCATTTGTCCAGAATACAAAATCTTTAAAAAAAATGTGTAGTAATAGTACCAGGCCATTGACTAAAAATGTCAGTCTGGGACAGAACTTGGCAGTAGCGCACCTGCCTAGAAANCTTCAGTGAGGCTCTGGGAGAGTGGCTCAGCCACAAAGCGCTGCTGAGTTTGCTCCCTAGCAGTTGTGGTGTGCAAGTAAAAGAGTCACTCTGCATTTAGGGCGGGCTTGACATTGCAGTCGCTCAAGACACTGGGCATTGCTAAGATATTTTCATCTGGGAAGTGGCCTTCCAGGCAGAAACCAGCATCTCAGTCCCAACAGAGGGCATGGAGCTCTAACGGTGTTACCCCCAACCATGTACAAGGCCTGCATTTCCTGCATAATCCAGCATTTTGCTCTGAAAGAGATGAACTGCAGAGAGATGGATGGCAGCCAGTCCAGGAGCACAGATGTCCATTCTGTCCACAATGCATGGAGAACGCTGTGCACCACCACAGTGGAGGCAGCAGTGAGAAAGGAAGCTATGCCTCAAACTGTCCTCTTGCCCAGCTGGCTGCCTTTTGTGTTTCCAGTCAGAACAGGGTTGGGACCCATAATGAGTACAGGCCAACTGGTGACCAGCTAGTGCCCAGGTGGAGTTGTCTGTAGGTCAGCGATGGGGTGTGTAGCACAGGAGGGAAAGCAGAAAACCAAAAGGGAGCCAGGGTCCCTAAGTTGACATCAAGTGGGAAACCAGGGGGGACCTAGAACCCATGAGAATATGATAAGGAGGAGAGAGATAAGAAGATGCCACTCCCGAGTAGTGAGATGATTCAGTCATGCCTGAGGACCCGAATGGCACCAGAGCTCACATAGTGGAAGAATGAAGTCCCACAAGTTGTCCCTTGACCTCCGCATGTGCCCCATGGCATGTCCATACCCACACACAAAATAAATAAGTGTAACAACAAATAAAGACATGATCACGCCCTGCTTGCTACTCTGGGGATTTGCTGCTGATCAAGGAGACATGCCTCTCCACCCGCGGTCCTCTCCAGCCT
>LOEQ01001758.1:0-14696 GCA_001685075.1 Bramus lutescens
TGAATACCTAATGTTTGACCAACAACATTGTGGGAGAAAAACACTATGAACTGTGAACTGATCAGTGTATGACAGCTGTCTGACTTATCAAATGTGGGTCTACCATGCTATGCCATGTCATATTTTCTTTTTCTTGAACCTGTAGTCTAGAAGTTCCTTTGAGTTTTGATCCACACAGTAATCTTATGGCAATTAAAGAGAAGGCATGTGCGTGTGTGTGTGTGTGTGTGTGTGTGTGTGTGTCTGTCTGTCTGTCTGTCTGTCTGTCTGTCTGTCTGCTGTTCTATAGGTCATTCACAAACATGATGTAACACCCACCCTTATTTATTTTGCTTCATTGTCTTCAAGGCACTGGGAGATTCCCTAGATATCACTCTTGACCATTTTATACCTAACTCTGTTTTAACTACTTGGTGCCGTATGCAAACAGTTGTTTGCTTGTCCTATTTTTTTTCCCCATTTCAAAAAGCGAGGACCTAAACTTTGGTCCTACATGGTTAACGTATAAACCAGCAGACAAACTAATTCAACTGAGTCTTCACACATATTCGTGAAATAAATTAAGAGACAGCAAATTGCCATTGTCAACTATATCTCATTGCATCCTGGCTGTGCCAGAGAGTGGGGGTATGTTATTAATTTTTTTTATAAAGACTTCAAGGTTTTGACTATGCATTAATTATTCATAAGAGCTTCTTTGGAAATTGTTTCTTCTTCTCCTCCTCCTTCTCCTCCTCCTCACTATTATTACTGTGTTTGTGAACTGTTGGAGGCCCGAACTTGCCATGGCGTGATTGTGTGACTGTGGAGGTTAGGGAGCAGCACTGGGGAGTCTGTTCTTTCTTTCCTTTCATTAGGAGGTCTGTGCATCCAGCTGAGACACTCAAGTTCAAGTTGTCAGGCTCAGAGGCAAGTGCTTTCAGCTTCTCAGCATCTTGCCAGTCCGGAGATTATTTTAGTGATGTGGTCTGATCAAATGGTATGACATTTTGTTTTGGGGAAATGATTTCATGTGACCCTGTTGCTCATATTTTGAGAAGAATACACATAAAGCTAGTTTTAAATTTCCATGCATTTAAGGAGTCTTTCGCCACACCGAACTTTTTAATATGTTAGTAATTATTCTAGTCAATTTCCCCAGAGCTATTTATATATCTAATATTATGGGCTAAGGATATGGGGAATATTTTGCATTGGAAACTGTATTTTCTCTTTTTAATTCTAGTTCAAAATACTTTTTAGTTCCAGGTGCAGTGTTCGATTTACAAATCACAGAGGTAGGAGCCACAGAAATAAGAATTACTTGGAGGAAACCTCGGCAACCGAATGGAATCATCAACCAGTACCGTGTGAGAGTATCAGTTTTGGAGACAGGAGTCGTTTTGGAAAACACACTGCTCACAGGACAAGATGAGGTACTTTCATTTCCCACTTTGGCAAGGCAAAATGTTAGTTAGTTCTGTTGGCTCTTGTCCTGATGAGTTGGTGGCTTTGCCAACCTTCTACATAAAAACTTGACAAACTTGCTAGACCAGGAAGAAAAGCAAAGTGAGATATTAACCAGATCATAGTCTATTTTAGGACCTGTCAGTTAAGTGTCACGAGTCTCTTTCATATGAAAAAATGTTCATGGACCCATCGCACAGGACTAAAGGTACTTCTATATGTGGGTTTTCTTATTCTAATCTGGTTAATGAGTTCTTTGGAGACAATGGTTGTGATTTAAATGCTCTCTCGGAAGCTTATAACTTAGAACAGTTGCCAAGAAAGGAAGGAATAAGAAAAAGACTATGTTCACAAGTGATTCTGTCCTTTGGAACCCAAGAAGCTAACAGCCTCAGCGTTACCTTTTATTAGTGAAAAGATGTAACTAAACACAAAGAAAGTCAAGTGTTCAACACGAGAGGCTTCAGGCTTCTTAATCCACTGCATTTCAGCACAGTGGCTGTCTCATTTTCTTCTCTTGTTGTTAGGAAGTGCAGGTGGCTGATGTGTGGCCCTGTCTACTCTCCAGTCCAGTCAGCCACTCACCTGTGAGAACCCTTGAAGTCCCCAGACTTCTCATATCCTCCCCAGGGCACTCTAAGGCTAAGTGTACTTAGAAACAGAGTAGCAATCAGTGGGCCATTAGAGATGTATGGGATGCTTATTAAGAAATTGGCTTCTGCTGTTTTTAGTTCAGAATTTCTATTCTTATACTATTGAACCATTCCCTGTCTCCCCACTCCCTCTATTTCTGGTACCAGATGAGTTCCTTTAACTCTGGCATTGATTTCACTGCGGTCCTCAATGCTGTGTAACTAGCTATTCAGTACTTCTTGCTCGAAGTGGTTAGCTACCTCAATCCCCAGGTTAAACTTCATTCGTATGTTGTGCTCTTTCTTCTGTGTAACGAATTGCGAGTTATATGTTTTCTGATATTCTAGTTGGCGTCTCATCAAAGAGCAGAACCTTAAACATTTGTTGCTGCTGAAGACATCTTAAAATAGATGCATGGTTTTCTTTGAACCAGGTGACAGTTTTCCCAAGTTGGCTAATAGCATTTGTTGAATGGCCAGACATACTTGTTTTTCTCTAGAAGTTAAAAGGTTCAGAAAGGACCAGGTGGAGATTCTGCAACATAGTAGAAAGAACAATATTATTGTAGTCAACCAATGTGCATTTAAATATGGATCTGGCTATTACAAGATAAAATGGTTAAGAGTGTAGGTGTTGAAGGCAAATGGTTAGGGCTTAGTGCCTGGTTCTGCCAATACTGATGGCTTAATCCTGGGAAAGGAGGCTTAACTCTTATGATTTGAGATTTAAGCTAGGAATCGCATGATTTCCTATAATAAAGGGTCAGTGATGAGGACTTCAAGGATGATGTATATCAAGAGCTTAACAATGCACCTGACATCGTAGTACATTCTGTGCTGATATTTGTGACTTATTTGAATTAATCTTGGCATTAGAGCTTTCCCTTTACTGGATATTCAATTTCTAAACTCCTCTTAAGAAGAGTCATTCTATTCTTATGTCTGTAAAGGGATCATTTCTTCTTACACCAAATTCATTTCAGGTATTCTACTTCCTCGTGTGAATGATCACTGTGTTCACTTTAGAACATTGATATGGGGTGGTAGATACAAAAGAAGGCCTTGGTTCTTTGGCTTGTCTCTGCTGTGCTTCACACTGTGACCCTGATCAAGTAAAACTATAAAGAATTTCTAGCTTTATTTTTTTAAAAAATTGTGTGTGTGTGTGTGTGTGTGTGTGTGTTTATAAGTGGGGTGTATGTGTGGTTCGAAGCATACATATGCCATGTCCTCATACAGAAGTTCTTATGTAACTTCTCATTTTTTATTTTCTTTTGAGGCAGGATCTTTCATTGGCCCAGAACTTTGCCACATGGGCAAGGATGGCTGGCCCAGGAGTTTTCAGAGATCTGTATATCTCTATGTGTTGGTGTAAAAGAAAATGACCCTCAAAGGGAGGGAGTGGCACTCTTGGGAGGGGTGGTATTGTTGGAGTAGATATGGCCTTGTTGGAGGAAGCATGTCACTGCAGAGGTTGGCTTTGAGATCTTATACTAGCCAAAGCCAAATCCAGTAAGAGAGACCACTTACTGTGGCTCCCCAATTCAAGATATAAGACCCTCAGCTACTTCTCCTGCACCATGTCTGCCTGCATGCCACCATGTTGTACCATGATGATAATGGGCTAAACTTATGAAAATGTAAGCCACCCCAATTAGACATTTTTCCTTTATAAGGGTTGTTGTGGTCATGGTATCTATTAACAGCAATAGAAACCCCAACTAAGACGCTCTGCCTCCTTTGTCTCCATCACTGGGAATGTTGATGCATGGATGCATGTCACCATGCTCAGCTTTTTGTCCTGGTTCTGATCATATGAACCTTGGCCCTTAGGCTTCCCAGGCTTTACCAACTGAGTCTTCTTGCCAACTCATGCTTCCCCCATTCTAAATTTTCCCTCACACGTCTTACAGGGGTAGGATTAAAACACAATAGTTAAAAATCCATAGACTAACATACCCATTGATTATCTTGTTTTCTTGTTATGGGTTTTCTCTCTTCCCATTCACCTCCATTTCTGTCTCAAGAGCACTTTAAATCTTGGGAATCTCTTTAGGAGTCCCATGTGACCTCAGTGTCAAATACAGGTGTTGAATATGTATCTTTCACCATTCTCAGATATTAATACATTTCTCTGAAATAATATATTTCCTTTCCTAAATTCATCTTTCTAGTCCTTACTATACAGCTTTTAAACCACTTGTTCTGTATTTCTTCATCTACTTTTATACAGTGCAACTTTGCGAGGTTTTGGATTTAAATGATTAAAGAAATCAGCAAAGCTAACAGATGTTCTTATTTTTTTCTAACGTCTTTATAGAGATATTTCCAAGAGCTCTTTATTCCCCCAGCACTCTTAAATCTCAGCATTTTATCTTGCAGTTGATTGTTTGTTTGATATCAGATCTCTAAGTTACAAGGGTGTACCAATATTGAACCCAGAATATAGCCCCTTCCTTGTCCAGCCGGAGTTGGTGAGGTCCCATTAGCTCAGGTAAACTCAGTGGGTGTCCCCATCATGCTATTTAATCTTTGGTCATAATCTCAGTCCTTGCACTCTTTAACTGGACTTTGGGAGCTCAGCCCAGTGCTCTGCTGCTGAACTCTGCCTGTTTCCATCAGTTGCTGGATGAAGGTTTTATGATGACATTTAAGACATTTATCAATCTAGTCAGGTGGTGGTGTCACATGCCTTTAATCCTAGCACTCAGGAGGCATAAGCAAGCAGATCTTTGAGTTTGAGGCCAGCCTGGTCTACAAGAGTTAGTTCCAAAACAGGCTCCAAAGCTATAGAGAAACCCTTTTTCTAAACAGCCCCCACCTCCATGCTCCTAGTTTTGTTAGGCAATCTTGTCTATATCCTCTTTCCATGTGTATCTATATATGTTTTTCTTAAGGTTCAACTTCTTACTTAGCTTCTCTAGGGTCATGGACTACAGACTCGTTATCCTTTGCTTTACAGCTAGTATCCACTTATTAGTGAGTACATACCGTGTTCTTCTTTATAGGTATGGGTTACCAAATGAGATATTTTGAAGATTCAGCTGTTTGGGGCTAAAATATTTGCTTGACAATGTTTATTAATGCTCCCTGCTCTCCTTTTAGACTTGTGACCTTTGGGGATTTGAAACCACGAAAATACAATCTAACCTACTCTGTGATCAATAGTCTTATTAATTTGATCACATGACCATAGAAGGGAGCTGAAATTTCATTAGAGTGACCAAGTGACATCTTATGGGCACAAGCGTTCAGAATTTTATTTGACATATGGTATCTTAAGATGCTGTTCTGAATATTAATACAATAATACATGAGGCTTTAACTTTTTATTGTGGATGGAAAGTTTTCTTATGCAACAGCTTCCCTTTCTCATTAGTTCTGGTTTCCAGATCATTTCTACTGAGTCCCTGTCCTGTGTGCATTTTGTAGTGTGACAGTGATCCGTTTCCCTAACTCAGCATAGTGTTCTATAGTGAGTTAAACTAGATCCATACCGAGCAGAACTAATTTTTCCATTAGTGCGAATTTCTCCTATTAAAACAAAGATTAAAATTAAATTTCTATAAACTTTATTCTTTTGGGACTGAAGTCTAAAGATCATTGTTGTCATCACTCTATGAAATGATGTCTAGTTGAAAATCATATTGTGATATTGCCAGAGGCAGTTTTATCTAGTAGTCATCAATTTGGCTGCTAGCATCACAGACTTCAGAGAACAATATTGATGGTTTTTTCACCCTACAACTTTCTCAAGTACGTCAATGTCTTCACCTGGTGAACCAGAGGAAAGTGCCTGGTTAGTCGGTCCAGAGGCGGCTGAGTAGGTAGGAATGCCTTAGTGAGAGTATATTGCACACAGATGGAGTGAAACCTGATTAAAGCCTGAAACATTTGCTCACCCAGGTAATGGCCAGAGTCAGCATCCTTTAGGATGCTTTCAAGCATGTTAACTATAAACTTTCCTTTTACTTCTTGTTTTTGAGAGCAATACAAATGACATATTGAAATAGGAGTATCTTTTAAGAATAACTCAGACATCCCACTAATTCAATTCAGCAGAACTCCACTGAGTCTGAGCTGATAGAAATCCCACTTGTTGCAATGAAGGTTACTACATGTAAAAACCAAGTTGGTTTATTCAGGTGGATTAGGAATTTAACTCTGCAGACTTCTAGCTCTTTCACATAAATTCCAAGGATTCCTCTGTAACATATGCTAGCCCTTTCATGTTGATGAATTGTGACATTCCCTAATTCAGGGGTTTTCAACTAGGAGCAACTTTGATTTTCTTTTTTTTAAACATAGGGTAACCTCTAAAGACATTGTCTTTGTGACAACTGGGGATGTACTTTTAGTGGGTATGGGCCAGGGATGCTACTAAACATCCTGTATGCTCAGGATGGTAAGACCAGTCACAAATTTACTAAATGTGGAAAGTCAACAAGTCAACAGTTCTCATGTCCAGTCATTTGCGCTCAGTAGGTGTCTAAATTGTCAGCATTGCAGTGGGCTTTGCTTTTCCTGTCTAGTTCCTGTAGTTCTACCTCTGTCCCTCTGCCCCTTGACATTCTTTTTAAAGTTTAAACCCATATAGTCATCTTTTGCTATTAAAATTCACTCCTTTCTCACTGGAAAAGCCTAACAACTAATCTAATGCCATTTTGAAAGAGACAACTTGTGAGAACTATTCTCAGCATGGGACAATCCATGATCATCTGTAATACTCTGGCTTGATAGGAAACCAGAGTTCAATTCATTGCCCTGGTTTGAGATGAGCAATTTTCCAATGAAAATTAGAATTGGGTGAGATTCGGAGTCAAAGGCATTCAACTCAACTCTGATGTCAAAATGGCAGTTTCTCAACAGGTCTGTTCAACTTAGTTAATTGTCGGAATGCTATGGTTGCCTCGCCAAGATTTATTTGACATGTGGTTGAAACTATTGAGAGATTTAATGCAGAATCACTGTTTAAGGGGAAGCTCCTTGCGCAACCTCATGATGTCATCCACAGAGCTTTGTATATGGTAGATTTTCAAAGAGCAAATGATTGATAGTGGGAACAGCTGTGTGGTTCCAGCAGCGCCTATTGGCTGGAATACCAGAGTATTTCTGAATTATATCTTTGTGATTCATGCCCTTCCCCATTTCCCTGTGGAGTCAGAACTCAAATGAGTTGTAAGAAGATAGAAAACCTTTACTTTGTCCTACCACAGATTCTCTTTCCTAGGTTCTTTATACTAGTATGAATGATGGTCTTACGGGCTTCCTCTATCTTTTCTCAAAATGTTTTCCTGGCCAAGATTAAGAATGATTTGTGCATGTGTGTGTGTGTGTGTGTGTGTGTGTGTGTGTGTGTATGTGTGTGTCTCTCTCTGTGTATGCATGTGCATATGTGTGTGTGAGAATGTATGCACTTGCCATGTGTGAGTCTTCCCATGTGTGCTCCCTTAAAGGCTTGTATCAGGATGCATTTCCCTATTGCTTCATTTAGTTCTAAAAACACTTTCATTAATTCTTGGAGATTTTCAATGTGTTTTGATCATATTCACCCCAATTCCTTCTCTTTATTCCTCCCAGTTTTACCCCCACCGCCCTACCATGCCCAATGTCATGTCTATAATTTAATTATTTATATTTAATAACCCATTGACTCCAGTTTGTGCTGACCAGATATTTCAGATGTGACGACATCTACTGGAGTGTTGTGGATTTCTGAGGGGCCCCATCCTTAAATTGACTCTCTCCTGTAGGAGCCGTCACCCTGGCTTTTGAGACAAAGTTTCTCACAGAAAGAGAACTCGTAATTTTGGCCATGAGGGCTGGTTAGTAGACATACTACACCCACCTGTCTATTACGATTTTTTATTTTTAGCATGTGCACGTGAGAATGCATGCTCTCATGTGTGCGGAAACATGTTTATGTTCACAAGCTTGTTGAGGTCCAAGGATGATGGGTGGTATTCCCTTCAATCTCTTTCACTCTTTTCGTTGAGACAGGATCATTTTTAAAGAGCCCAGTGCCTGCTCAGAAAGCGAGTCTAGCGAGGCACCTTGTCCTGAGGGTTTCCTGTCTCAGCCTTCTGAGTGCCGAGTCTGCAAGCAGTCTACCACGCTGCTTGGCATTTATGCAGCTGCTGGAGGGATCTGAACTCAGGTTCTCAAAATTATGCAGTAAGCATTTGTAGGAGGAGACTGCTCTTTCATTTCCTGTCTACTCAGACCCCAAATAATCACACAGAAACTATATTAATTACAATATTGTTTGGCCAATAGCTTAACCATATTTCTAGCTAGCTCTTACATCTTAAATTAACCCATCTCTTCCACAAGGCTTGTGGTTTACCAGCAAGGTTCTGGGGCATGTCTGTCTTCTTTGGCAGCTACATGGCATCTCCCAGACTCTCTCTACATCTCTGTTTGGATTTTCCATCTGGCTTTACTCTGTTAAGTCACTGGCTGAAAGCAGCTTCTTTATTAACCAACTGCAATAAAACATATTCATAGCATAGAGGGGAATCCCACATCAAGCATTTCACTGATTTGGTCATCTTCCTTGCTTCTGGGTGATTTTATTTTAGTAATGTTATTTTGGAGTCTAGGAGTTTTCTTAAATCATTTCCCCATTTTTTTTAATCTCACAGAAAAAAATGGCATTTAAATAACATGTTTTGTAGATATTTTAATTAATTGAACTACTTTAAGAATTTTTCACCTTCTGAGTTTTTTCTCTTGAGCATCTATTATTACTATAACTTTGAAAACACTGAACATATAAGTGCTAACAAGGAAAAGAATGCCTAGTGTTAGCTCCAGCAGTAATGACAACCCAAAGTATGTAAGGTAACTAACTATGAGTCAGGTGTCCCAGAACATAGGAATAATCAGAACACATAATTAATTGATTATCAATTTTAAAAGCATCAGAGTGTTTAGTTTGTAAGAAGCAATACATTCTTTTAAAGGGGGTTTTAGAAGAGAGTTTGGAAGCAAAAGAGACATTTTTTTCTCTGTAAAAAAGTTTTATTTTGGGAAGTTTCAAATAGGTATGGAGGTAGGATGGAGAAAAATGCGTGGTAAGACCCCATCAACCCACTACCTACATTCAGCAGCTAGCATCGTTCTGAATGCTCACTTTCTCAGCTGGCTCCAATTGTTGCAGTAATGGATGGACTTTAAAATGAACTCCAGACTTCATAGCAGTCTTGCTTGCCATGGATCTTTCAAGAATCGGCATTTTCACCCATTTAATTATCGCATGGTTGTAACTAGGAAAGTTACTGATATTGTCTCGGCATCATCTAATCTACATTATAATCAATTGTTTCTGTTTATTTCTAATGCCTATGTTGACCAGTATGCTCAGATTAGAATCCAAAGTCCACATGTTGCTGTGATTCTTAACCTTCTTGAGAGAATACTTTTTAAATTAGTGGTTAATGTTCATTTCAAAGTAAACATTCTATACCGGCATTTGACTAGAGCCTTTTATCTGTTCTACTGTGGTCAGTTATACTGGTCTGGGAACAACGAAGGAAGTGACATCAGGCAATCCCTGCCCCCACCTTCACTACATACATCTGTAATCTGCTTCTGATCTTTTTAGTATCTGTTACCATGGTAGATTTTACATGTATGGATTACATTGTGGAATATAAGAACAAGGACAGTTACTGACAAACTATACATTAAAATTTTCTATTTGTCTGCAATTTATTAGATTAAATAGAAATTATAAAACCACTAGTATTGATAACAAGCAGACATCCAGTCACTCATAAGTAATATACAAATGAAGATGTTTAGAAAAGGTAGAAAAACACATTTAATAATGTGCTCTAAATACTTACTATTTGTGAATGAGAAGTTAGATTATTTCAGTTACAAAAACTTAATATGAAAATATCTAATTATACCATGTAGAACAACAATACATGTTTGAAACTAATACCTCCCCCCCAATACAGTATCAATCTAATAAGAACTAGAGTGATCATATTATGTTACCATGGTGCAGGGATTTAGTTGAGAACAAAATCTTGGAAAGTAAAGAACATAATACTTATAGAAACATTATTTTCTTTCAAGATGCATAATTCTAAAGTGACAAAATTTTAAGTAATGAAGCATTTAGTTTTCATTGTTTGTAAATGCAGACTTTTTATTACAGTATATAAACAACCCCATGTCTCCAGAGATGATGAACCTAGTGGAACCAATGATAGGATTTTATGAGGGTTCTGCCGAGATGTCTTCGGACCTGCACTCTCTAGCCTCATTCATATATAACAGCCCCCCATACAGCGACTTTCCTGGCAGGACGAGAGCTGAAGACCAGAGTTCACCAGTTGGTAGGTAAATATTTAATTCTCTCTGAAGCCATTGAAACCAATAGCTAACAGAGGTATGAACCTGATCTTAGAGTTCAACCATGTTATTAATGTTCCATGGACTGGAGTCAGATATTTCTTTTTAACTGTCGGATAGCCTCACGAAACAAATGGAAATGCCACCCAAGCAGTAACTGGCCCTTTCTAACCCATTTGACCTTCTTCCTCGAGAAAGTAGCACCCCAGAGTCTCTAGCCAAGCTGCATAGACAATCAGTTATTACAGTTGCCAAAGCAGGTGTGATGGGGAGGGATTAATATATCTTCAAATCATTTACAGGCTCCACATTCTCTGCAGCTTTTGACAAATAGGTTTTCAAATGTCACTAAAGGTAAATAGGTCAGAAAGTTACAACTCCAGTGCACGGTGTGATAAACAGGTGTAGGTGTCCCTGGGATGTGGTGATGTCATTACCTTACACACTTGCTCTTTGGGGGTCAGTGAGGCTTATTGTTTCTAAAAGGAGAATATAATATATGGCAAATTGAAGGTGTGTGATTAGATAACACAGGACCACCCTGTTTCTTATATTTTTATAAAATTTTAGGTGGGAATAGTGTGCTATTTCACTGCCTTTTCTATGATCTAGTATTTGCCTCATTCCAAAATGAAAGTCTTTTTGGTCTTCTATTTATGGTAGAATTTGTAAAAGAAAACATTTCAATCAATATGTCTTTCTTTTATGGGTTTATGTTTCTTGTACAGAGCCAATTGGGGTAATACTAAGAACTAAAAGACAGGTTCTAGTATAGCTGTTTCCTTATATATATATTTCAAATTTAGTAGTTCCTGATTAAAAATACATATGCAAAATTTAAAAATAAACATCTTAGACCTTTTGTAGGCACATGCATGTTTCAATGTTTCAGTTAAGTGTTAAGCAAAAATGTTTGCTGTAAGCAATCACTGGGACTAGCAAATGCATGATGAATTTTGAATCCAAATAAAACTTTCATTTCTTGAAGTCTACAATTAAGTTTAGTGTTGATTTATAATGATACCTTCTTATATTACTTCCTACTGTTTGCTTTCAGGAACGAAAACCTCAGCCAGTGTTTCCTGGAAAGTTACATTTTTTTTCTTAAAACACTGCTATCATGTTCTAAAACTGTATATGGCAACTTACAAGTCTATATTATGAGCACAAGATTTTTATAGATATTGGAGACTCTTTAGAATTCATAAAATGTTTACATTTATATATGTATTGTTTGTCTACTGTTCTGTATATGAGAGGATACAAAGATATTAATATGTCTATTAGGTTTCATTGAGAAAAATAATTTTGATTGTAGAGACAAATGTCTTTTTTTCTTGTTTATTTCAAATAGTCACCACCAAGAATCAGTACATAACTGACATCACCACTGAACAGCTGTCTTATGTTATCAGGCGGCTTGTACCATACACCGAGCACACGATTAGTGTATCTGCTTTCACCATCATGGGTGAAGGACCACCAACAGTTCTCACAGTAAGGACACGTGAACAAGGTACAAATGCCTTTCCTTCGAAACAAATACTTGCAGATATTATTCGTGTTATTAATTGACTTCTTCATTCCTATTAACTGTTCATTCTTCTTTTCAAGTGCCAAGCTCCATCCAAACTATAAACTATAAAAACATTAGCTCTTCATCTATCTTGCTGTATTGGGATCCTCCAGAATACCCCAATGGGAAAATCACTCATTATACAATCTATGTCATGGAACTGGATACACACAGAGCTTTTCAGATGACTACTGCAGAGACCAGCTTTCTCATCACAGGTAGAAGGAAACATCGTGTTTCTTTTTGCACTCCTCCTCTGATAGAAATGTGCACTTCTACACCTCTTAAATGCTGCAGGACGCATTCCAGATTCTGTTGACATGTGCTTCTTGAATATCTTAGAAACATTTATGGAAATAATGATACAACCTATTTCTTCAACCACATCTACCCACAAAATATAAAAAAGGTTATCATCACCGCTTCCACAGAAATACACGTAACCTAAGAAACATTGGACTTAGGGCACGAAAATAATTCATTATC
Source organism: Bramus lutescens (assembly GCA_001685075.1). Lineage (NCBI taxonomy): Eukaryota > Metazoa > Chordata > Mammalia > Rodentia > Cricetidae > Bramus > Bramus lutescens. The sequence continues at coordinate 12,508 of LOEQ01001758.1, forward strand.
GAGAACTTGAACAAATGAACTCACATGAAAATCTGCTGAAAAAACTCAGTTGACAGGGGGTATGTGACAATTCTCCTTGCTATGTGCCAAAAACTCTTTTTGCTCAGCTTCAAGTTACTGCCTTAACATTATAGGAAAGATCTCTGATATCATCTGCATGGAAAACCTTGAAGCCCGAGGAATTTGGGGACAAGGAGCATATGGAAACTGACTGAGAGAAATAGTCCTTCTAATAAATAATTCACATTAGCCCCATGGTAAAGGATACTAAAAATGTTATATTTTGAAGATTTTAAATATTTATTCTTCTGTCCTTTAGGGTTAAAGAAATATACAAGATACAAAATGAGAGTAGCTGCCTCAACTCATGTTGGGGAAGGTTCTTTGTCAGAAGAAAATGACGTCTTTGTAAGAACTCCAGAAGATGGTAAGAATGTAGAGTGTATTTTTAATTATGAAAGGAAGGAAGGAGGGAGGGAGGGAGGGAGGGAGAAAGGGANGAGGGAGGGGAAGGGAAGGGTATTATTCTCTTGAATAATAAACCTCTACCTCATGGAAAATTCAGTGTCTAAAACAATAAGCATGAAAAATTACATGTTTTTAACCCTTTTGTTCTATCCATCCCAGTGCCAGAATCCTCACCTCAAGAGATCAAAGTAACTGATGTATCCCCCAGTGAAATGAAATTGAACTGGTCTCCACCTGAAAAACCTAACGGGATTATTATTGCCTACGAGGTGTTTTACCGAGATGCAGACACTTCGTTTGTCAAGAACAGCTCCACAACAAACATAGTCTTAAGTGACCTAAAACCTTACACCCTTTATAATATTTCTGTCCGGTCATATACCAGACTTGGCCATGGCAATCAGTCATCCTCATTCCTCTCTGTACGGACATCAGAGACTGGTAAGTAAGTGTTTTTGTTTGCTTGCTTAATAATTAATTCTCACTTATGTAGTAAACACAACTCTCAATTCCTTGCTTTCCATATTTTTATGAGCCAAAACTCTCATTGTTTTGTATTAAAGAAATTTATTCATTTTTTTCTGGCAAAAATGTAGGGAAAAGTCCTAGCTCTTAAAATTTATAAGCTAATTTTCTATATAAATGATCTTTTATTAAAAGTCAGTGAATTGTTTAAACAAAAGACAATTAGAAAATACCAAAGACTCATCCATGTTTCTACAGACTTTAGGCTGAGAAGCTACTGGCTTTCAGCTGCGATAAACTCAGTGGTACACTCAGAAGACTAGATTCCTATCTTCTAAGAGGGATGCAAATGTAGCAATGTATACTTGGTGCACAAGTCTGTATGACAAGACAGTTCTTAGGAATGATGAGGGTAGAATGGGAGGAAGGATTCTGTAGAGGTTGTCGAATAGTCAGGCAGAGGTGTGTGTGTGTGTGTGTGTGTGTGTGTGTGTGTGTGTTAGGCGATATCCCAGCTAACCAAAATAACATAAGCAAAAAGTCATTTGTATCTCCGTTTCAGTGGTGTATGAGCAATTAGCACAAAATAAATATTTTGCCCGATAATCTTGGTTTATTGTTTCCATTGTGATATGGACACATATTAACATGATTACTATTAGGGCAAGTCTGCAATGTAGGCTAAGTGAGATCTAGTTGGAAAGTTACTGCTTCATCTACGTGTTGAAATCAATAAATTTATACTGACTGGCTACTTTCTGACCTCCATAAAGCTCTCATTTTGGAGGTCACAGGTAGCCAAATACCGGAAAACCCATTTAGGTTAGAGGTAGCCAAATACCGGCAAACCCATTTAGGTTACAGGTAGCCAAATACCGGCAAACCCATTTAGGTTAGCCAGATACTAATGTGAAGTTTTGTCCTTGGTTTTGAAGATCTAAACATCTAACAAGGCAGTATACCCACGCTGAGCATGATCTCTTGAGATTGTTGCACAGATTCAATATAATGAGATGTCACAACATTGTGGATACCACTGAAGAAGTAAGAGTGACAAAGCAGTCCTTTGTAGCATCAAGAACTGTCACACCCTTGAACAAAATGTAATTGATATCAAATTGCATATTGCCATGAATATTGAATATTAAATTCCTTTTATGAATATTGAGGCTAGAAGCAGACTTTTCTTTTCCTTTTCTCCCCATTTTCTTTATTATTATTAAAAATTTCCACCTCGTCCCCTCCTCCCATTTTCC
>LOEQ01001758.1:14811-42360 GCA_001685075.1 Bramus lutescens
AGTAGAATCAAAACCCAGTTCCATTGTCCTTGGCTTCTCAGTCAGCTCTCCTTGTCAGCCATGTTCAGAGATATAATTGTTTCTTTTTTACTCAGTTTATTTACGTTGAGCCAATTTTTTTTTCTGAATGCCCATTATGTGTCACAGTTTCTGTTCATGGCCTTCAAGTAAGTTATCATTTTAATTCTAGAGTAGAGTGCAGCAAAAAGTTATTGATTTTCATCATGAATAACTGTGGCTTCCAGAGGGTCATTTGTTTGCAAACGTATACAGTGTTCCATGACCTAATTTGTATACATCAGTATAGAAGGAAATGGTTGCCCTTCCTTCCAAGGTTCATATTAATTGGTGGAAATTTAATTGCTTAAGGCTAGCCAGCTGGCAATTAACAAAGCTGGAATTGAAGCCAACCCCATTAGTCATATAAAGCCCGTTTTGCTCTCAAAGCACATGCTGGAAAAAATTATAAAATATATGGAGGATCTCTCAGTTCACAGTGGTGGTTGCCTATCTGAGTTTCGCATGTTGCAAGGAAGAAAACGATCAAGTTTCATTCTATTGTGATTTTTGAAGAAGTGGGATGCTCATAAGATATTTTACTTCTTATATGGCATACCAAGGACACCGCAGTTTAATGATGATTTATAAAAATGTTTCCTGAACATTGCAGACATGTGACACTTTATATTGATAAAAGTACACTGATTTCCTTTTTATTATCTGTCTTATGAGCTAATTTCTAAGGTAGGGATAAATAAATATTAGAATTTAACTTAAGATATAATTTCAAATGAGAATATTTAGTTCCAGGAATTATATAAGAAAACATGTTGAACTTTCTATAGACAAAGTGAGGTAGGACTATTTTAATAATATGACCAATAAATCACAGCAGATGAGATAAAGCTCAGGCTTGATGGTAGGGTCTCCCAGGCCTCATTTCAGGGTTCATTTATTAGGCTTCCGATCAAACTATGAAATAACACCATGGATGTGAGAGCTATCCCTGAGCTTCCTGGCCCACCTGTTCTGGTGGGTCACACAGGGCTGGCTTGACAGTCTACTGAGTAGCAGGAGGCCCACTCATGGAGGATCGTGTTTAGTGCTTGAGAGGCCCACTTCCACTGTGGAAGTAGTCTCAAGGCCTCCTGCACATTCTCCATGTGTATAGAAGAAGGCAGCGGGATTGAATCTGGTGAGATTTCCTGGTTCCTGTTGAGCTACTAATTTGGCTCCTTTGGCAGAAGGAAAAGGAGGCATTCTGAAGGATTCTAAGATATCACCTGAAGATGAATGAGCTCAAAACAGCTGTCCATTCCTCAATTTAATAATAGTATTAAACATAGATCTTTTTCTTATAAAAGATTCACACTTTCAGTTAAGCTCCATGTACTGTTATTGTGGTGAAAACTCCTTGATATGATAATGCTTCTGATTACAAATAAAAGAATTAGGGGCTGCAGAGATGGCTCAGCTGTTAAGTGCACTGCCTGATCTTCTAAAGGTCTTGAGTTCAATTCCCAGCAACCCTATGGTGGCTCACAACCATCTGTAATGAGATCTGGTGCCCTTTTCTGGCCTGCAGGAATGCATGCATGCAGAACACTGTATACATAATAAATAAATAAATCTTAGAAAAGCAAAAAAAGTAAGATTAATTATCTGTTCAAGATCCTTATCAGATTTAGAGAACCTGAGTTGAGATGTTTGGATTGCCAGTAGGGGCAATCAATTCAGGCTGATTTTGGGTTTGTGTGAGTGAATAAGTTTGGGTGTTTGTAGGTGTGCTTTTGGTACAGAATGGGCACTTTACAAATGAGCTTAGTTTTCTTATACCCAGTGTACAGTAATCGACAGAATAACAAGAATCACTAAGAATGAATCCTTTGATGACGTAGACAGAGTCTCTTTCCTTCTTACCACAGAACTTTCTCTATAGTCATCCTTTAAGTAAATATTTTTTAACTTCTCTGATTTGGGGAAAGAACCACTAAACAATTTAACACAGATGTGTACTCAAACAGTGAACAGAACTCTATGAATTTTTTTACATTGATGTATTAATAACATCTTTAAGTTTATCAATGTACTCCACAATTTTATATGCCAAGCATACTGTCTTACAGTATCTTTGTAATAACATCCTTAACTGTAATCAGGAATCAAATTATAGATTTTGTTTTTAGAGATTGAATAGATTCAGTATATTCCAACAGTTAAGCATCATTGTGCAATTGCTACCATTGGGAGTATTCTGAGTGCTAGCTGAGAAAATTCTCAGTGTATCTTCACTCTCTAAAATCAGTGAGCCATTGCTCTGCCTGAAGACTCAGCTCTGGCTATCTCCTAAGGATAAATAAATAAAATATAAAGGCTGTCATGCTGAGCTGAGGGATATATTTTTGTCCTGATTGCTGATGGTAGGCAAGCAATGCCAGAGGGACACCTTTGCAAAATTTCTTTCAAAAGTCACAAGTTATACTACATTAAAGTCTTATTTCCATAACATTCTAAATAGCTTTTCTCCTCCTTATAATTAGAGAACTTTTTCACTTTTTAAAATGGAAGGGGAAATGATGTAATTATATTTTAACTAAAGTAATATCTTTAGTTAAAATATAATTACATTGGGACAAGGCTCTGCAAATTTGCATATTGATTGGTGGTGGCTTTCTGTAGTAATCTCAATCTGCTTCAAAGAGAACTTTCCTTGATATGAGGTCAAGGGTACACTTATCTGAAGGCATAAGGACAAAAGTTTATAGATTGTTGGTAGGAAATATACCAGGCATGGTATCCCTCCTGTTGAGTGGGCCCTAAATGCATTTAGTGTGTTGTTGGTTACCACCAAGGTATTTGTACCACTATTGCATCGGTAAGGTTATTGTGCCATGATGGTTGTTGATATGCTTCATAGGCATCATAGTTGGGTAGGACTGTTGGTTGCTTCTGGACTTTGCATGGTGCCTTCTGGGTCTAGTTCCAATGAATACATATATAAAAAACTCCCACACCTAAGGCACAGGGGACACTGTTGATGAGGAAGAAATATTGTCAGAGGATCAGGACGTTTACTATGAGATTGTATCTCCTGGTAATACCAGAAATTACAACCATAAAGTCTTACCAACATGACTGCCCAATTCCAATCTGGGTAGAGAAAGCCCATGAGGCCTCAACCCTACCTAAAGAACTACAGGAAACCAAGGAAAGCTGAGAGTTGTTAAGGTGGTAGTCTTCTGTAGGAAGGACCCTACTGATTTGTTGTCAATGCAAAATGGTCAGTCCTGAAAATATATATACAGATAGCATTAAATGTAATTAAATGTATATGTGTGTGAAATACATATATGTATATATGTGCACACTATTGTTATATATTCATGTAATTATATTATATATCCATATATCAATCATACAGGCATTAGTGACACTAGAGGCAATGGATTTGAAGAAGAGTGGAGGGATATATAGTAGGGCTAGGAGGGAAAAAGGGGAAGAGAGAAATGTAGTTAGAAGAAAAAAATACATGATTACATCATTCCCCCCTTCCTTTCACTACTTGAAAACTGTTCCATTTCCCCTCCTTCCTACTCCAACCATACACCAACCCATTACTCTTCTCAGATTAATAGATTATTTTCCTTATATTATTATTGTTTTATATGCATGCATACATGCAAACACACATACACACACACACACACACACACAAATGTCTATAAATATAGCCAGCTGAGTCTATTTAGTGTTGCTTGTATGATGATGATTTCAGGAATGAGCACTTGACCTTGGATAATCAATTAAAGGAGTCATGCTTGACAAAGGTTAATTTTTCCTTCCTCTGCATCCATTAGTTGCTGAAAATTCATTAGCGGAATTTTTAGGGTTACTTATGCATATTATCATAGTATCTTCAAATAATAGAATTTTGATTTCTTCCTTCCTTGCTTGTATCCTCTTGGTCTCCTTCAGTTTGTCTTATTGCTTTAGCTAAGACTACAATTACTGTATTGAATTGGTATGGAGAGAGTAGACAACCTTGTTTTATTCCTGATTTTAGTGGAATTGTTTTTGAGTTTCTCTCTATTTAAGTTAATGTTGGCTATGGACTTTCTGTAAACTGCTTTTATCATGTTTTGGTATGTCCCTTGTTTCCCTAATGTCTCTAGGACTTTAATCATGAAGGGGTGTTTATTTTGTCAAAGGCCTTTTCTGCTTCTAGTGAGATGATCATGTTCTTTTATTTCAGTTTTTTAATAGTTTGGATTATATTTACAGATTTATACATTGAACTGTCCCTGCCTCTCTGGGATGAAGCCTCCTTGATCATGGTAGATGATCTTTTTCATTTGTACTTGGATTTGATTTGCAAATATTTTGTTGAATGTTTTCATTTGTGTTTGTAAGGGAAAATAATCTATAATTAGTTTTGTTGTTGTTGTTGTTGTTGGATTTTTATGTGGTTTGGCTATCAGGATGACTATGGCCCTGCCAAACAAATTGGACAAGGTTCCTTCTGTTTCAATTTTGTGGAATAATTTAAGGAGTATTGTCATTAACTCTTTTGAAAGTCTGGTAGAAATCTGTGCTAAAACCATGTCATACCAGGTTTGGGGTAGGGAGACTTTAATTATGGCATCTATTTAAATAGGGGCTGTATGTCTGTTTAAATTGTTTGTCTGTTATTGATTTAACTTTAGTAAAGTGTTATGTATTGAGAAAAATTTTTTCTTTTTCTTTTCATTTATTTTTAGCTTTCCAATTTGGTGAAGTATGGGATTTTAAAGCATCATCCTTTGAGTCTCTGGGTTTCCCTGATGTCTGTCCCTTTTTCATTTTTAATTTTGTTAATTTGATATTTCTTCTCTTCCTTTTAGTGAATTTGGATAAGGATTTGTCAATCACACTGATTTTCTCAAAGAACCAAGTCTTTGTTTCATTGATTTTTTTCTTTTTGCTATTGTTTCTATTATATTGATTTTAGTACTGATCTTATTCCTTGCCATCTACCCCTTTTGTATGTGTCCTCTTTTCAGTCTAGAGCTTTCATGTGTGCTGTTAAGTTGCTAGGATGAAATCTCTCTATTTTTTCTTTTTACAGGCACTTACTTATTACTATGAAACTGCCTCTTAGACCCACCTTCACTGTGTCTGTCCCATGAGTTTGCATGTGCTGTGAATTCATTTTTATTTATTTCAAAATTATTTCATTTCTATCTTAATTTCATTATTGATTCAGTTTTCATTGAGTAATGAGTTGTTCATTTTCCATGAGCTTGCAAGCTATTTTTCTGTTGTTGCTGATATCCAGCTTTAATCTGTAATGGTCTGATAATATGTAAGGAAATATTTAAATTTTCTCGTATTGGTTGAGAATTGCTTTGTGCCTGCATATGTAGTGAATATTTGGAGAAAATCCATGAGATGCTAAGAAAAAAGCTATACTGTGTTGTGTTCAGGTGAAATGTTCTGTAGATATTCAATGGGTCCCTTTGATCTATAATTTCAGTTAGTTCCAGCATGTCTGCTTAATGACCTGTCTATCAGTGAGAGCAAAATAGTGAAGTCTCCCACTATCATTATGTAAGGATAAATATATGATGTAAGCTGTAGTAGTGTTTCTTTTATGAACTTGGGTACCCTTGAGAGGTGCATCGATCTTAAGAATAGCCATGTTATATTGGAGTTTTCCTTTGATGAGTGTGTAATATCCTTCCCTATTTCTTCTGATTAGCTTTGGTTTGAAGTCTATGTTTATCTTGTTTTGCTTTATTTTATTTTTATGTACATGGTGCTATGTCTGCATGTATGCCTGGATGCCATGAGAAGGTGTCAGATCCCATTACAGATGGTTGTAAGGCACAATGTGGCTGCTGGGACTTGAACTTAAGACCTCTGGAAGAGCAGCCAATGTTTAGTGTTTTGATTATTCTATGATGGTATGACTTACTTTTTTAGTTCAGTCCATTTGGTGTTCTGTTTGTTTCTTTTACCTTGATAGGTAGCTCCTTCTTCCGGTTAGTAAAATTTTCTTCTATAATTTTGATGAAAAAACATTTTCTTTACTTTTGAACTGGGATTCCTCTCCTTCCTCTATTATCTTTTCTTAGATTTGGTCTTCTCTTATTGTACCAAATGTTCTGAATGTTTTGTGCAGGTTTTTTAGATTTGACATTTTCTTTGACCAAGGTATCCAGATTTCTTATCGGGTTTTCAATGCCTGGGATTTTCTCTTCCATCTGTTGTATTATGTTTGTGATGTTTGTCCCAGGTTCCTGTTTGAGTTCCTAACTTTTTATTTCTTGATTTCCCTCAGTTTCATTTTTTTTTTCCAATTCTATTTCCATTTTCAGCTCTTGAGCTGTGTTATTTATTTCCTTCCACTGTTTGCATTTTCATAGATGTCTTTAAGGGATTTATTTAATTCCCCTCTAAGGACCTCTATTGTATCCATAAGGCTCTTTTAAAGTTTTTGTGCCATGGTTCAGCTATGTTGCAACCCTCAGAGCCTACTGTGGTAGGTAGGGTTGCTGGCATTATATCCTTATTGTTACTGATTGTGTTTTTATGCCAGCCTCTAAGCATCTGGTTTGGGGAGATTGCAATTCTAGGTTCTAATGTTGGGTTTTGTCTTTGTTGGGTAGATTTTTCCCATTGTTTCTGTTGCCCTTTCTCATTCTTAGGAAGGTGTGATGGCTGTGCATTGCCTGGTAGGGAATCTGTCTGCAATACTACTTGGTATGGCCACTAAGGATTCCAGGCAAAATGTATTTCTAGGTTTTGGGCAGTGCCACTTAGAAATGGGGTGAAGAAAGTCTTAAGAGGTCCAGAGGAGGGAGAAAAGCAGGATGCTCCACCAGGATCTGCTTAGTTCCCTAGAAATGGAAGAAGAACTTGAGGAAATACCACAACAGATAGTCTGCTCACTTAAATGGGAGACAGAGAACAGTTCCTACTAGGGAGGTTTTATTTAATCCAGAAACATTTATAATTCTATGTGTGGGATTAAATTAGGAAAAATAAAGGCAAAAAAGCATCCACATGCAGAAATTGCCAAATTTTGGAAGTAGGAAGTAATGCTGTGTGTTTGAAGAACTGTATAGTTGTCTCATTCAAGCTGTGAGACAGGCAGAAATAATTGGAGCTGATTCCTGGGTACCAATGTAGGAAGTCTGGTGATTCTTGCTAAGGTGAAACTGTTGGGTAATGATGGCACAAGAACATCATCTGATTCACACTTTTGGCATGTCTCTGCTGAATGTGTTGTGCACGGGAAGATAGAAAAGTTAGTACTTCTACTGGGCCGGTGTCATCTGAGTATCTGTGTGAAGGGTAGTGGTATTTATAGTGATGGGAGAAGTTCAAGGAAGCAGTCATTTAGAGAAAGTTCAGTTCTCTTCTTAGGTAGGTGGTTGTCAAAAGGCAATTAAATCTCAAAGAATTCGTAAGTTTGAAGGCATCAATCACAACACGTCTGTTACACAAAATCCAAGGATAAGATTTCTCATATGGATGAGCCACACAAGATAAGATAAGGAGCATAGAATACCTTGGGCTGTGTGACATTGGTGGGTTGAGGATGAATCAATGAAAACCTAAGCAGTTGTCACCCATGAAGTGGGAGAAAAACCCATGGCCACTTATTTGCAGTTAGAAGCCACTTATAAGGTCAAATGCTCTTGATGAATGAAGAGAGATGAAGACATGCATTTGATGGATGCTGTGGTAAGAGATAGCTGGCATTAGTGACTTAAATGGAGTAGAATTCATGGAGAAAATGCCTGATTGGAGTTATGATTTAGAGAGCATGATGAGTAAGAGAGGGTGGAATTTCAAGAAATTTAGATATTCAGTGAAAGATAGAATGGAACCATGTTTAAGGGGACAAGGTTTTATGGAGGCTGACTTTATACTCTTACCTTGATGTGTATTACAACACATGCATGCTAACATTCATTTCTAGGTCATTTGAAGAGTGAGGTCTGAACAGCCAGGGGAATTTAATCCAGAAGAATGAAGGCCTTGGAAAGCAGTAATGAGGGTAGGCAGTTTATACAGATTTATGGCAGGGAGAAGTCTTATTATTTCTTTAATATATGAAATGGGATACAAGCTTATCAAGTTAGAATAAGGAAGTGAAAGTTTATTGGCCTTTTGGAGCAAATAAGGAAGGGTGAAAATGCACATAAAAGAGTAGAAGATTGAACTAACTAAAAGAAATATAGGCAACCAGTAATGAAGGAAAAAAAAACTCCCTGTAATTTCAGGTTAGAAATTCAAGTGAGGCTGTTACACGTGGAGAGATATTTCATGTAGCCATTTTCAGCAGTTACACTGGAAATGTTCATATGGGATAGAGTTGGGTTACATATCAATAGAGACTTGGCCAAGAAAGTAAGATAGAAACCGGAGTTGGTGAAGATGGCTGAGTGGTGTGGGAAGTCCTTCTGTATATGTGTTGCTTTTATTGGTTAATTAATAAAGAAGCTGGCTTGGCCTATGATAGGACAGAATAGAGTTAGGCAGGGAAAACTAAACCGAATGCTGGAAGAAAGAAGGTGGAGTCATGGAGCTGCCAGACTAGAAAGATGCAAGCTGGTAGCTGGAATCTTGCCGGTTGGCCATGGGCCTCGTGGTAAAATCTAAAATAATAGAAATGGGTTAATTCTAGATGTAAGAGCTAGCTAGCAATATGCTTAAGTCACTGGCCAAGCAGTGATTTAATTAATACAGTTTCTGAGTGATTACTTTGGTTCTGGGCAGCTGGGAACGAACAAGCCGCCTCCTACAACAGCTGAGTTGTGATTATAGTATCTGCTGAGAACTAGCCTCACTGTAGGGAAATAAGGGCCCACCAAAGACAATGGACAATGGGAATTAATGAAAGGGAAAGAATTTTTGAATTGGGATTACAAGAGTCAGTAGACTGTAAAGGTATGAGATAGACAAATGAAAGAACATTGGCTGTTATTGGTAATCACCAAGCCTCAGGGGTTGCTATAAAAGCCAGTTTTAAGATGAAGTGGAAGAAAATATTATCAGAGTTAAAGAGATCAAGAGATGCAAAGTTCAGGGGATTACATGTATCATTTGTGTGGATGTTGATCTCTTGAAAGGTGGCAGAGAAAAAGCTATACAAGTCCTTAAGATTTTTGGAGAAGTTATTTAGAAAATGGTACAGCCTATTTAAGGAATGTGATTAAGGAATGAAGTGAAGCCTGATAGGATGGGATCATAAAGGATCTGTGATTCTTCAGGAAGAAGGAAGTAGAAAATGTCTGTACCCAGAAGAGAGGAGACGTAAATATATCTTCCCAGGTCTTAGGCCCTTGTGTTCCGGGGATTATGAAGGAAAAGCAAGCTCTGTTTCTGAGACCCCTTGGGCTCATGTTCTTGGTCGATCCAGACTTTCACTCAGGATCCAGACTTTCACTCAGTTACAGAGGGTAACAGAAGCAGTTAATATGGCTGCTGAGGATTTCTGTCACTGCAGCACATGTTTGGGAAGCAACTAAAGATTTAGAATTCTTAGGAAGGGAAAATAGGTTTATATTGCTAGACATTGATACTGATATCTATGTATTAAATTATTATTTTTATTAATGCTTTGCATTCTTGCATCAAGTTTTCTCCTAATGCCTTAACTGTAATAAGGACATTGTGTCTATGCTTTCAGGGGTTTCTGAATTTTATTACTTTACTATGCTTGTAAGTCGGAATTTTGTCTATATATTTAGAATACCAATAATAAAAGATTAAATTCCTTTCTTTGGAGAGGGGAAAAAATCTCATAATAGGACCATAAAATGCAATAATGTTCTGAATCTTAATTTACATTGGTGAATTGCTCCCTTGAACAGTCATTGTTGTTATTGCTGTGTGAGGGAACTGTTATCCTACTATTGTTGCAACCGTCAGCATTGCTCTCTTCCTTTCAAAATGTACTCATCTGTGGCAAAAAGATAAAACACACAAAATACGCTTCTCATAGCAGAATATCACTAGGACTCATTTTATTGCCCTTTTTCCAGTCCTGTTTGGTTCTAACCTAGGTCTCTGTGCTATACAGCCTCTGGGTCCCGGCCCTCCGGGCAGTATTAGGGGTGAGCTCCCTCTTGTGAGCGTCTCAAGAAGGCCCTGTCATTGGGTGGCCATTTCTCAATTTCTGTGCCAACATTACTCCAGCACACCTTATAGGATGAACAAATTGTAGGTTGAAGGCTTTGTGGCTGGGCTGGTGTCCAGTCCATCCACTGGAAGTCTTGCCTGGTTACAGGAGATAGTCAGTTCAGTCTTAGTATCCCCTATTGTTAGGAATCTTTGCTGGGGTAGCCCTTGTAGATTCCTGAGATTTTCCTTTGTACTGGGTTTCTAGATCTTTCTAGAAATACCTCTGACTCCAGTGGTTTTTCCCAGTACTCTCTCCCTCCATCCTCCCCTAACTGGATCCCTCATGTTCCTATCCCTTCCTCCTTACCCCACCCATGTCAAGACCACTCCCCTCCCATCTGCCCAAGAGGAAATAGAATAGGCATCCTTTCTAGTTCTTTATTCAGAGGAATGGCAAGAAGGATCACATTTCTTCTGTCCTCTCTACTTGGACCGGTGATTGGGTTCTCCCTCCCTGTCACTGTCCACCAGAAACCTGAGTACAGGAACCACTGCTTACTTAAGCCTGGGATGCCCTAGGATGAGCTCAGTGTGCCCCTGGATTTCCAGTACCATGGTCCTTGTGCAGTTGCATTGATGGGGGCCCCAACTCCTCATGCACGGGTGTTCCTTACCCCCCAGTTGTTCCAACACATTACAATCATTCTATGGGCAAGCTGGATATTTTACCAGATTCCTCCCCCATCCACCCCCCCCCCGTGTGTGTGTATGTGTGTGCATACATGGATGTATGTAAGTGAGAATGGATAGATGTATGTCATAACAAGTTTGTGGGGCTAGAAGACAACAGTCAGGAGCTGGATTTTGCTTCTATCTTGTAGAAGTGGGGCCTTTGTCGCTGTTTCTGTTGTCCCTTGTCAACCCGCTGGCTGCCTACAGGATGCCGTTTTCCTCTCTACACCTCCCGTGCTACTGTAGGAGTGCTGGGATCACAGATGTATAGCACCACACAAGGATTCTTTACCCGGGGTCTGGGCTCCAGAGTGAGTTATGCTGCGTGTATGGAGCGCACTGACTTGCTTAGCCATATCTTCCTGCTGCAGTTCTCCAGCCGCTTTTGGTGACTGCTGATATGTCACACCGAGCTTTAGTTATTGTAGTTAAAGTATTCATTCGGGGCTGCCAATCTTCTCCATGGCCAGAATTAGAATCCCATACATAGAGAACCACTTTCTACACTGCATTCAACACAATGGGACCATCGAATATAGAAAACCAGTCTTTTATTTAGGAATACCTTAAATTCTTAGGAGATGCTTTTATTCTCAGGGTATATTACTCAGCCTCAGATCCAAGACAATTTCTTTTATTCTTTTTCTTTTATTTTTTGGGGGATTTTTTATTTAATTAATTAAAAATTTTCAATTACTTTTACATACACACATATATACTGGCCACAGTTTCCCTTCCTTCCTCTCCTCCCATTCCCTTCCCCCTGCTTCCCCTCTCTACCCAGTCCCACCATCCACTCCTCCTCCATCTTGGTTCAGAAATGGAGACAGGCCTCCCATGGGAGTCAATAAAACATGGCACTTCAAGTTTAGACAGGGCCAAGCTTACCCTCCAAGGCTGGGCAAGGCAACTTAGCACAGGGAATAGGTTTACAAAAGTCAGCTCCAGCTTCAGGGATAGGTCCTGATCCCATTGCTAGCAGCCCCACAAACAGATCAAGCTACATAACTGTCACTGACATGCAGAGGGCCTAGGTCAGTCTCATGTAGGCTCCCTTCCTGTCAGTCCAGGAGTCCTTGAGCTCCCACTAGCTCAAGTCAGCTGTCTCTGTGGGTTCCTCTGTCAGGACCTTGACCAACTCCCTCACCTCCCTGCATCCCTCACTTCACCAGGAGTCCTGGAGCTTGGCCCAGGACTTGGCTGTGGATCTCTGCATCTGCTTCCATCAGTTACTGGAGGCAGACTCTCTGATGACAATTAGGGTAGTCACCAATCTGATTACAGAAAATGGCCAGTTTAGGCATGCTCTCTGGAACTTGAAAACAATCAAGATCAAGACAATTTCTTGCTTTTTCATTGATTCTGTTTTCGGCCAAATTAGCTTATTGATCTTTTGAAATGGTATTGTGGGTGAAAGCCAAAATCATTTAAAAACTGTTTTTGCTTCTCCTTCTGGTATCAGTCTTTAGCTTATACAGTCCAAAGTCTTTTAACAAAAAAAATCCTTATAGTAAAATAGTCAATTTACTATTAAGTATTAGAACAACATACTTGAATCAATTCCCTTTAAAAATATGAGGTTGTTGTCCCTCCCCACCACCAAGAAGTGACCCACTGAGTGGCAAACTGAACGAGAACATGGGTTTTAATTTAAAATATAGGTTTTCTCCATTGATGTTTAAGCAGGAACCCAATTTTCTGCTTTCACCTCATTATGTATTTGCACATATAGAGGATCTTGAAATTTTCTCCCTCATGTTAAAATGACTCAAGTTATCTTGAGATTCAGTAGTGTAATCATGGTTTGAAAATAAAAATGTCCATTAGAAACTCCAGAATCACAGAGTGTACTTTCCTTTGAGATGACTTTTGGCCCTCTATAGCTACTAGTTGCTATGGTTCCTGTACACCTCACTCTGTTTAAGAGGCACAGCACTGTCTGTCACTCTGGGTCTAATGTGTGCATTTAAATATCTTCTTGCAATTGCGTGAAATTTATAGTCGGAAAGTTTTAGGATGCGTTTGTTTTTATAAAATTCATCTTTGATTTCTCCCCACCAGTGCCTGACAGTGCACCAGAAAATATTACGTACAAAAACATTTCCTCGCAAGAGATTGAGCTATCCTTCCTTCCTCCGAGCAGTCCGAATGGCATTATTCAAAAGTACACAATTTACCTTCGGAGAAGTAATGGCAACGAGGCAAGAACTATAAATACGACCTCCCTGACTCAGAACATTAGAGGTACAACACAATTCTTCTGTTTTATATTTACCTTTATATAGACAGCATGGCCAGAAAATATTAACCTAATATGTTAAAATAGCTTAATTGTGATGATTTATACACTAGAAATAAGAATTCTTTTTTGGCAAAACAATGTGGGAATTTACGATAGTCATTTGTGAAAATACTCTCGGTTTGGTATTTTCTACAGTGTCCTATATCTTGTGTTCATTAATAAAAAGGATTTGGCGGGGGCATGGTGTGTGTGTATGTCTGTGTGTCTGTGTGTGATGTGTGTGTATTCACACACACACACACACACACACTGTGGAGGTTAGAAGACTATCCTGTGTGTTCGTGCTCATCTTCCTCCTCATTTGGGGTAAGGTCTCTTTGTCATTCGCCTCTGGCCAGAATGTGCCAGGTTAGACAGCCTGTGAGCTTCTGTGTATTCTCCCATGCGTACCTCCCATGTCACTGTGGGAACACGGGGGTTCCAGTTACACAGTTCTGCACCTGGCTTTACATGGATTCTGGAGATTCGAGCTAAGGTCCGCAGGATTGCACAGCTGCTGCTCTACCCACTGAGCCATCTCCACAGCCCTATTTTAGTACTTCGAGCCTGCTAATCAATCCTAGTTTATTGGGCTTTCACTTTTGGAAGAGCGCCCAATCGAGAGTCATTTCATTGTTTACCTACTGTATCTGTTTTGTTTATACTTAGGACTGAAGAAATACACCCACTATGTGATCGAGGTGTCTGCGAGTACACTCAAAGGTGAAGGAGTTCGGAGTAGGCCAATAAGCATACTGACAGAGGAAGATGGTAAGACTGCCATACATACTGATTGGCTTTGGTTGTGAACATTCTACAGAACCTTAGAGATGAGATTGGGGTAAAGTGATCATAGACCGGAGACTAGACAGAATAAAACCTAGTGTAAAATTCCCTTTCACCTAAGCTCTGCACAGCACTGGCCCTATAGACAAGCTTCAGTGTTGTGGTATAAGAGCAACTACAAAAGTTAGATTTATATTGTGAAAAATCAGATTCAAACACGTTTATTTTTGCCTTTGAAGCCAACTATACTATGTAAATATAAATAATAGTTTTATGGGAGTTTTTAAGGCACAGGTTCTAGATTGAATAATGTGAATATTTTAACCAAACAGTGCTCAACATTTTTAATGATATTTATAGACATTTTTCAGTAGAATTTATGTAATTTTCAAAGTCTTAAAGTATTAGGATTAGCTTATTAATATATTCAGGCTGTTGTTTTAGATTTCCCTAGGTATCAGCAAATATGCTACCAATGAATATTAATACTCTTTTTGAATTGAAAATAGATTCTTCTCTCATACAATACCTCCTGACCACAGTTTTCCCTCCCTCCACTCCTCTAACCCCACCCCCTTCCCTCTCGTGGTGGTCAACTCCTCTTCCATTTCTCTTGAGAAAAGAGTAGGCCTCCAAGAGACAACAACCAAAACATGACAAAACACGGCATAATAAGACAAGGCAAAACCCCCTCATACTGGGGCAGGATAAGGTAACCCAATAGGTGGAAAAGAGTCTCAAGAGCAGGCAACAGAGTCAGAGACATCCATTTCCACTGTTAGGAGTCCCAGAAAAACACCAAGCTAACAGCTATAGCATATACCCAGAGGACCTGTGCAGGCCCATGCAGGCCCTGTGCTTGGCGCCAAAGTCTCTGTGAGCCCCTGTGAGCCCTGCTTAGTTGATCAGTGGGCCATGTTCTTCTGCTGTCTTCCATCCCCTCTGACTCCTACAATGCCCCCTTCTGTGAAGTTCCCTGATCCCCGAGGGGAGGGGACAGATGGAGACCTCAAATTTAGACTCCCTCTTTCTGCAGAATGTCTGACTGCGGGTCCCTGCACCCGCTTCCATTTGCAGAAGGAAGAAGCCTGTCAGATGATAAATATAGCAGAATGTCATTAAGAATCATTTTATTGATTTTTTTGACCAGTTGTGTTTGGTTCTACC
The DNA here is from genome assembly GCA_001685075.1 of Bramus lutescens. NCBI lineage: Eukaryota > Metazoa > Chordata > Mammalia > Rodentia > Cricetidae > Bramus > Bramus lutescens. Next base: position 29,891 of record LOEQ01001758.1, read on the forward strand.
CTAGGCCTTTGGGCTATTCAGTCTCTAGTTACTGGACATTTAAGCAGTGTAGGACATGGGCTCCCTCTCATTGCATGGGCCTCAAGTTAAACTAGACATTGGTTGGCCACTTGCCTAAGTTCTGTACCACCACTGCTTCAGCATATCTTGTAGGAAGGACAGATTGTAGATCAATGGTTTTGTGGTTAGGTTGGTGTCATTTGCGCATGCATTTTCTGAACCTAGGTAAAATCAACCTTACTGCAGAGATCATTTGTTGATCCCTCAGCAAACCACAGGGATATATTGTTCTAGAAAATCACTCTGAGCGATATGCTTTGGAATGGTATTTAGAGTTTATGGTTTATATATTATATGTTTTGAAACAATTGGCTTTTGAAAAAAGAATTTTTATTTTATGAATATGAGTACACCATCTGCATGTAAGCCTTTATGCCAGAAGAGGGCATCAGATCTTGCTATAGATGGCTCTGAGCCATCGTGGTTGCTGGGAATGGCTCTACTTCTGGTAGTGGTAGACGTGCTAGTGCTCTTAATTGCTGAGTCATCTCTCCAGCCCAGCAATTGGCTTTCTATGAAAAAGGAATTCTTATTATAATGTTGGGCCACTTAGGTCATTAAAAAATAGGTTGTTAAGGCAAGTGTTCATCTGAATTCTTGGCCCCATTGTATATTCACCGAGGAACAGAGAGAACAAGAAATCTCTTCTGCCTTTCCTGAAAATTTTTAGCAAATGAAGAATGGCCCAGGGAAGTCGACTTTGCAGAGTTAGAACCCCTTGGCTCAGAGAGCTTTCAGTGTAGAAGTGTCCTTTGGGCTATAAGTGTGTAAACAAGTAATTTGTGTAACTTTAGTCACTGGTTGAAGTGCTTCCGAAAATTATTCACTAGGAATAAAGAGGCAATTATGTTACTCCAAGACATTGGGGAAAATAGAGCAGAGCGTTATGTCTAAGCTGGGACCTGAGGGAAGCTAAGTGAAGAGGGAGTGGGTGAGGTGAGATCATGCCAGAGGAAGACTCTTCGTGTGTTCTGCTGCTCTGAGAGGCTGAATTGATCATGTTGTAAAAGAATTTAGTTTTTAAAAATTCAACTATTTCCAGTTTTTACTATGTTTAAGGTGTGTGCATGTTCACATCTGTATGTGTTGTGCTCATTGAAAGTCAAAGGTCAACTCTAGGGAATGGGTTCTCTTATGCTACCATGTAGGTTCTGGGGATTGAACTCAGGACATTAATCTTGGAAGCTAGTGACTTTACCTGCTGGCCACTCTTGCTGGTCTAAAGTTTAGTTTCTCTGGATTGCATTTGATAATAAAAATGGCCAAAGTATTAATATATATCAATTGGAGTATAATATTTATTATATATTCCATATGATATATATGAACACTTTGGTCTTATATATGTATATATTTTAGTATTCAAAGAATGTTAAAGTTTATTATAAAATAAAATGTGGAGTGCTGGATGTTTGTATCTAAATTACTTCCAGTTTCTGACTGGCATCCTTCTTCCTAAAAGTAAACACAAATTATACCTTATAAAGTTGCTAAGAGTGTATTTATAGGTTTGCTTTGATAAGCAAGAGAATGTTCTTTCTTAGAAATGATTTATAGCACAGGAAATCCAAGTCTCTAAATGATATTCAGACTCCTGTGGTAATCAGTAGTCAGCAGCATTTTCCAGGGTAGTGCTATTGAAAACGGCAAAACAGAAATACCAACTAGAGCTGCCATCACGTCATTAACTCATTTGATAAAATAAGCCATTCTCTGCTACAAGAAAATTGAGAGTGATGCTAACCATTTTCTTATTTATGTGCTATACTGCTGCACTGGTGTTTTCTAAGGGACCCATTCAATTATAAAAATTCATTGATTAGATTTTGATCTTACATAGCATTTTCTGGCATGTCTAAGGTTGAGGAATGCCATTGATCTGGGGGTGGTCAGTCATTCTAACTTCCTTCACAATCTTATTCTTATTGTTTTTTGAATATGTGACACCTTTTCCTCTCAATTCTTCACTGTCTGTGGAGAGCTTTACTGTCCAATACCTTTATTCACCCCAATAAAACATTGGCTTTTATTAGAGGATGATAATTTACTAAGATGTTCTTGAACAGTCAATGAGTCACTGTGACAGACCCAAGTTGTATTTTCTCATGAAATACTTTTTTTCCATTGAATCACAGGAGCAGATGTTCCAAGAGCACCATGAAAATCTTCTTTCATCGTTTTGCCTGAACGTAAACAATCAGGCCCTCCCATCTGTGGAGAGAAGCCCTGAACCTGATTCGTTTACCATAGAGTTTATCAGAAAAAATGCCCTATATGCTTTCAATTTACATTTTCCATAAATATTTAATGAAATGTGTCATTCTTTGTCACAAATTTCTAGCTCCTGATTCTCCTCCTCAGAACTTCTCTGTGAAACAGTTGTCTGGTGTCACTGTGATGTTGTCATGGCAACCACCCTTGGAGCCAAATGGAATTATCCTCTATTACACAGTTTATGTCTGGTAAGAATTTTTTGGGAGTACTTCTGAGAACAAATATTAATTTGTAATATAATAGGAATGTAGTGTTTATTTCAGAATGTGATGTTGCATTAGGGCCCTGGTTATTAATAGGTGGTCTAAAATCCTTTTTAACTAAGAAATTGGTTCATCCCATATTATGCAGCAGGTCAGTGAATAAAAACCTTTGCATCTAAAACATAAAATTATGTTATGGAAAATTTATACTAAGCACATACTCCTGGAGGTCTGAATAATCAACCTACATAGTTATAACTGTATGATTTAAAATATTTGAAACTCTTAAAACAAATACTCTACACAACTCTTTTCAAGTTTCCTTACATAAAATAATTTTGATTGAAATTTAAATCAAAGATACGCTTTTAGGTATATTAAGGTTAGCTTCCATTGATGGCAAGTAGGGACTTATTGATCATTTTAACATTAGTCGCTTATTTATTCTTCAGTTATGAAAATGATGATATCCTAAAGTATCTCATAGGAGCTAACAAACAGCTATACTGCTTTATGACATCATGGGACAATAGAATTCTCTTTTGGATCTGATTTATGTTAATTAAAAAGAATTCACTACTCATGTAACACATTTTTAAAGACATTTAAAATTATTTCAACTCAGAAAATAAAATTTATGTGGGACTTTTTAAAAAACAGATACTTCCTCACATTTACATATCTGATTTGAGAAGGACCAGCATTGGAGAGATTGCCCTGTTTCCAAAGGTTTCATTTCCTTCCTCAACTTAATATTTCCTCTAATTCCTCTATGGACCTTACTATACTATTCCTTAAAGTTTACCTTTCTTGCATAAATACATTATTTCTAGTGTCTTTGTCTAGTTTTGGTGACACTAGGAACATCATGAGCGATATTAATGCAAAGGAAGAATGGAAAGGAAGAAGGAATTCAATTTCATCCGTCTTTCCACTTGGTTTATGCATTCATTCATTCATTCATTCATTCATTATCAATACTGGCAGAATACCTCTGTTCCTGGGAGCAAGACACCAAAAAGAAGGAATTCTATTTCATCCGTCTTTCCACTTGGTTTATGCATTCATTCATTCATTCATTCATTCATTCATTCATTCATTCATCAATACTGGCAGAATACCTCTGTTCCTGGGAGCAAGACACCATAAAGACTCAGAGAGTCTACACTGTGAACAGAAAGCTGGATTGTATACTCAATACTCATAAACAATCATGAAAAGATGAGGTGAAAGAAGCAGACTTCATAAAACTGTCATCCTTTATGACCTGAGTAATAACAAGACTCCTCTTGTCTTGCACTGATCCGCAGAGAACTTTCCAACAGGAGATGATACCAACTCCACACTCTCTGCCCCACATTGGGAAAACACAATTTGTCATGTTGAAGACCAAGTGTCAGGTTTGATCAGGATTATGGAGTCAGAGCAGAGTAAAATTGTGACAGAGCACTGCTGAAGCTCAGGTGCCAAGTCATGAAGACGATCTGGTTGTCCATTTTCCCTCCTAGTTGGCGGAGCATTCCCAGTCCTCTAAGCTCTTTCCGGAGAATGAGCTGTAGGGGATGAAATGGCTGGCGGAATGCCAGGAAGTACTCTATTCAATAGTGTAGGCAAAGATGATACTAGCAGTAGAGGAGGGAGTGGGCAGCTTTGTCCTAAATTTAGGGAGACGAGCCCAGTGTGTCTAGTGATGCATTGGTTGGTTACAGTGGTATAAATCAAAAAAAATAGATGAGATCAATCTACAGTGGCTTCTGGATATTTGAACCATGCATGTTGTATCCTCGATTTCTAGTGTTTTAGTAAAATGTAAGTAAAACATCTTGTTCTTCTGTGCTTTGACCATGCCTGTTTTCACAAGCATCCAGGAGTCTCGGCGCAACACACAGCACACATGGGCCTGGAGAGTATACCAAGGGGTAGGGCTGTACCAGGTTTATCTCTTTCTAGGCTTGCACAATGATGATCCATACTAATCACCTAAATGGGAGCATTGCAATAATTCTAGCTGTTTGTCTTCAATATGGAAGGGCATAAAAAGTAGGAGGACTTTTTGTGAAAAACAGTGTCAGATACTTAGCATTCTAGCAAAGCCAGTCACGTGTATCAAACAAGACATTTATTCTCAGTAAGTTCTTTATGCTTTTTGTAATGATGTAGAGTACTGTGGAGATATTTCAGGCAACTCATACTTTTCACATTCCATGGATTTAGCTCAATTTTTCTTGGCTAAACAATAAATTCAAAGTTCAATTCCTCCCTAAGAATACTCTCATTCTCTTAACTTCGAAGAGGTATTTCTTCTCTGATCTATGTCGAGTTAGACCTGAGCCCAAGGGGAGTTTGGTGAAAGTGGGGAGCCAGGGTCTCTACTGTGTGCTACTGTAGCTCACTGAGCCTAACCTCAGTTTAGAATCTGACACTGACTTACACTGACTTACGGTTATAGTCCCTGTTCTGAGAGTTCTTATCTTCTGTTTTATCCTGGATTCTCTCAAGACTCACCCAAGTCCCCAGGCCCCAATGAACCTCTGATGTTTGACTCTTTCTTTGTTCCCTTGGCCCTAGTCTCCACCTGTGAGGTGCCTGCAAGATCACAACCCCTCCTGCCCCATCTTTTTGTCACTTCCGGTCTCAGTAAACCTTGCTGTACAGGGTGACCCACCATGCTGAGATTTTCAAAAGGCTTTCTACTTATTCCTCTGCTATAAGAAGGAGCATGTTTACATGGAGTTTCCCTCCCAAATCTACTTGGATAATTTTGTTATTCCCCTGAGACATGACTAACTTATGCCTCCCAGCTCCATTTCTCAGAATTTTTTTTATCATGACTTAAAAAAACCCTTTTCTTGACAGATGGCAAGTGATCATTTTTTTAAATGAATGTATGTGTATGTGTGCGTGTGTGTGTGTGAGTGTATGTGCTGTGCATGCGGGTACAGTGCATACATGTGTTTGCTTCTGTATGGTATGCATATGTAGGCTAGAGAAAGCTGATGGGCTGTCTTCTTTTATCCATCTTTATGGTATTTCGTTGAGTTAGGGTTTTCACTGAACCTAATATCAGTACTTTAACTGGACTGGCTGGTCAGAAAGCTCTCAGTAACTGCCTGTCTCCACCCACACTCACCCAAATGTGGAACTTCCTGGCCCATACAGCTATGCTCAGCTTTTTATATGAGTGCTGGGGATTTGAACTCAGGACGTTTATGTTTACAGAGCAAGAATTCCTATCTAATGAGCGATATCCTTAAACTGGGATATGAGATTTTGGCATCTTAAATAATCCAGGGTTTGTTATTTTCATTAATTGATTAATTAAAATTTTATGTGTATGAGTGTTTTGCCTCTGTGTATGTCTGTGTACTACATGTGTGCCTGGTGCCTGAGGAGGTCAGAAGAAGCCATGAGATCCCCCAGAACTGGAGTTATAGACGGTTTTGAGCTTCTGTGTGATTTCTGAGGATCTGCCTTTGCTCTTAACCACTGAGTCATCTCTCCAAGCTCTCAGATTGACTCTCAATATTCTAGAAGTAAATAGAAAACTTGTCAGCATATTTGTCTTTGCGAATCACACACATAAGCATGCGCACACAGACACAGGCAAGAACACACGTAGCATGCCAACATACAAACACGTAAAGACCTAATGTGTTTGTTGCTGAATTTAAGGCAATAAATCACCATTCACAATTTATTGAAAATTTATTGTCATATATTGGGTTGATGAGTAAATTAAAAGTATGGTTTTAAGGTTCAAAACTTAATCTCCACTCTCTTAGGGTGTTTGTCATATGGATAATACCCTTTATACAGCTAATAGTTACTTTAGTTGGGTGATTATTTTTCACAAATAAGAAGCAAAAATACAATATAGTCAAGAAGATAATCCATATAATGAAATATATTTGAGTGTTGATAAGTAGCTGAAAAAAGTATTTTTTAGTTTCCAGCAATTTTTTAATAAGATATTTCTTGTAAGCTTAGAAAGAGTTGCTATGAAAAGGTCAAAGGTTTTGATTTTTGCTTCTTGATAACTAACCTTTCAGGGGAACTTTTGCCTTTATCAGTTTAACTGAGAAGGTGTGGTGCAGGCATCACCATTCCCTACTCATGGATTTCAAGTTAGTGAGACGACCTAGGGTCAATCCCTAGTTCTGATGCGCATTATCTGGGGTTCCCTTAGAATCTTGATAAATGATGTCTGCTGTGCAGAACAGCATCTCTAGTCCAGATTTCCTATATCTCCCATGATTCCAAGTTTTTGTCATCCCAGTCCTTCTGATGTAAATAATACAGGATTTGTTATTTTCATTAATTGATTAATTAAAATTTTATGTGTATTCTTATAAAATTCTTATAAAACCATCCCTTTGAGTAGTCTTTCTGTCACTGTGTTTTTGAGAAAGAGGATTTTATATTTAGCATTCTGGGTTACTCTTCTCCTTGTCCTAAATATTTCGCTACAAAATTGCTCATGAGGATTGATGTGTAATCATTTTGTTTCCTTGACCATATTAGTCACAGTTTGTAGATGATTTATTCAGAAATCTGTCTTAATCTTTTATAGTTAAAAATAATTTGTTCCTCTAAGTCTTTCATCATGAAATAATGCTTATCGTATCAAGATGATAAAGTAACATTTTCCTTCATTTATTTCAATAAATTATATGTTTTCAATGATACACATCCTTGCTGAGGGCAAATACATTAGTTAAATAGTTTTATTAAAACACTGTACATTTATTCTTTCAATGCACTTTCAATTGAGACATGATGTTCTTGTAAAGTCATATAAAGCTAATTTACTTGCTGTATTCTTGAATGCAGCTTGGATTTAAAAAAGTCTCTAAATATGTCAGCCATATATATNATCTGAGAGTTAATGTTTTTCAAAATTGCTGAAGGAATACCCTAAAAGGAATAGGAAACAGACAATTGGGTAAAAGTGAATCTGTGATTCTAGCATATATATAAATCTTGCCTTAAAATATTTTCTTTGCCAAATACTATGAGAAGAAATACTGAATCAGTTTGACAGATGTATATCAACACATGTACAGAAATAAAAATGTGTAGAACATTAAAGTGGTTATAGATTTATTAAATCTGCAATAATATGCCAATGTAAAATAATTTTAAAGGATTTGCTGTTGGTCTTTTATTGGGGTTTTAAAGCAATTCTAATACAGATCTTAATTAAATTTATGAGTCTAAAAATTTCCAGGGTACTATAAAAACTAATCTTTGTACATGACTGTTTATATGATAAAAAATGATGCATAGTACCATTTTTGCAGTGTTTATAAGATTTTCATCCTATTAAAAATGTCCTTGCTGGATGGTGGTGGCTCATGCCTTTAATCCTAGCATTTGGGAGGCAGAGGCAAGCAGATATCTGTGAGTTTGATGCCAGCCTGGTCTATAGAGTTAGTTCTAGGAGAGTAATGACTGCACAAAGAAGCCCTGCCTCAAAAAAAATTAACTAAAAATTAAAAAAAAGAAAGTGTTCTTGTTGGAGGAGAGTCACTTGTTGGTTCCCAGCTGCTCAGCCCCAAAATAATCACATGGAAACCATATTGTTTAAATCACTGCTTGGCCCATTAGCTCTAGCTTCTTATTTGCTAACTCTTATATCTTAATTTAACCCATCTCCACTAATCTATGCATCACCACAAGGCTGTGGCCTACCAGCAAAGTTTCAGCATCTGTCTCCAGTGGGGTTACATGGCTTCTCTCCGATTCTGCCCTTCTTTCTCTCAGCGTTCAGTTTTTCCCTACCTACTTAAATTCTGCCACATCAACAGGCCAAGGCAGTTTCTTTATTCACCAATGGTATTCATACCACACAGAGGGGAATCCCACATAGTGTCCTAATGGAATTATTAAGTAATACCAATTCTTGGGACATTAAAGCAGGAGAACCATGAGTTCAAGGTCAGCCTGGGATACATAGTGATATTATATCTCAAGAAAATATTACCTAAAGTTAAAAGCACTCAATATAAATCAACACCGATCATGGGGTATTTCTTGACTAGAGTTCTCATTTTGGAATGTTGGTAGTAAAGACGGGTTAATGAGTCAGAGAGTATTTCAACAGAGGCAGCATATGAAGGATGAAGTCACCATGACTCTTAGGAGCTTGAAAGGTAGCATTATGGGATGTACTATAGTGCAGTGTTGAGTGAATGTGAAAAACAAGCTTGGACAGATGAGGTAACTGAGTATACGATCAAACAGGAGCTCTAGTGGGATTCCAGTATGTGGGAAAATGAATTAGCAAACACCGGTTTATAGTAGGAAGAAAGCAATTTTGTAAGTAACCAAATAATGAATGTTAACATCAGTTGAGTTATCAGTACTTAATGAGAAAAGGAATGAGTTTAGAATATTTGAATAATAAAAATAGTTTAGAAAATGAATTCAGAAAAACAAGAATCAAGACTACCTACATGAACTAAAATATCTAATGATGAAGATAAGAATTAAGACTGCCATCTTTTATTAACTCTCAACCTTGATTAGTAAAGTATGCCTTTCCATATTTAAAGAAATGGGGAAATTTGTTTAGATCTGGTCATGTAAGTTTAGTATTATAGATGTTTGATTCTTTTGTAGGAAATTAGTGTTTACCATGGGCTTGATGTTCCAAGGCATATGAAATTGGTAATTTCATGTATTAGAACAGTGGTTCTCAACCTGTGGATTGTGACCCCATTGGAGTCAAATTACTCTTTTACAGGGGTCACATATCAGACATCCAATATATGATATATTAACATTACAATTCATAATGGCAGCAAATTACAGTTATGAAGTAGCAATGCAATAATTTTATGGTTGGGGCTCACCACAACATGAGGAACTGTATTAAATGGTCACAGCATTAAGAAGAATGAGAACCACTGCCCTGGAATTGTCTTTTGACCTAGGTGCCATAATTCAGTCAGACAATTTGCAAGTAAAAATAATTAATAACTTTATCTCTAAGACTGCACTAATGCTAATTCAAGATATTTTCTTTAGATAGGCCATGACTAAAAAACAATAAAATGACATGACATATTTTTTCCGAATGATTCCAAAGGAAATTAAGATCCTTTTGAGATACAAAATCAAAAACAGTTTTAAAACATTCTGCCAAGTTTATAATTAAACTTAGTAAAACAATAATAGAAGACTACGTTTGCATTTTTTTAAAGTTTTAAAATCGAATGATATAAATTTGTCTGTTTTAGGGATTCTGTTCTGGGTAGCATTCATAGTCTTTAAATGTGATGTGCCCATGACTTTGGATAGATAAAGATTAGACATGCTTCTCTAGTCCTTTCCTTCCACATCACCCTTAGCTTCTGCGTCCACTCATAAACTGTGCAGCGATTTTTCAGGTGAACAGTTTACTTCCTCTCTGACTTTAACATCTCTTCCTTTCCCATGCTATGGTCATAATTAATTTAATTACTCACCACTCTAAATTTTTCCATTCGCTGTTTTTGGGGAAAGGCTATTGTCCTGTCTTTAGGAAATCACATTATTGCCAATGAAATGTTTTATGTTTAAATTGCTGCTTTCTGTCTGATTTGAGGATAAAAATCTATTTGTTATCATATTGATGTCTACCACAGTGCCTCATATAAAGCAGATGCTAGGTAAGCCTGGGCAACTTCTCTTGAATGTTGGTTTTCTACATACGTCTCTAAATTAACCAAGACACTATCCAAAGAGATACACTATTTACCTCTTGAAAGACTATAATAGGAGATAGGTAAGATGTGTGACTAGCTTATTCTAAAAGTGAACCTCATGCCATGATTATTGTTAGTAATAACTAAGGAAAGAGAAAGCCAGATAATCTGAAGGATAATTAAGAGAACAATGGCTGAGTATTATTCCTGGTATGTTCATATTAAGTAATAACAAAATAGAATAATGTTAAATAATTTTATTAACATGTGAGATGATTTAACTAATGAAAAGATTCACAATAACATATTTTATATAAGAAAAAGAAACATTATAATGGAGCACATACAAATTATATTATACGTTAAAATAATAACTACAGAACAGAGAATTAAATACTAACCCAGCTAACACCAAAAGTAATAACCACAATTGCAGTGGTGTCAAAGTCAGGAAGAGTCAGTCTTCCAGGCTACAGCTTTGCTCAATGATGGCTTCTCAGAGACAAAGATGTTACACTTGGTCCAGAGAGTTCTGTGCCACCTATGATCTATTAGCAGCTACTAAAAGTCAGGAAAACAGGCTGATTCTCAGAGATAGTCCACTCCCCTCTCCTCTTTACTTCCTCTTTGTTCTCAGGTATATGATAAACCATTCAAGGGAAATTGTGAGCTCTATGAATGTATTTATGTTCTTTTATTTTCTACCTAATTTCTTAAAATGCTATGACGCTGCTTCTGAAAGAGAGTGTCTAATGGATACTGTTTGTTCTCAGTCACATACTCTGAGCCCATGTGTTTTCTCACTAGCATAAGCTATCCAGTTATTTCTCTGGGACCAATGCTTACATTTGTATTAAATTGATGCTTCTGTAATAGCAAAGGCATATTGAGATGCATTTCCTTGGATACCATAAATTCACACAAAATCTACTTTTCCCTTAAAATGTGAGAATTCCTATCACTGATAAAGAAGGAGCATTTTCTATTCAGAGGGAAATTTTACTTTCTTCTTGGGGCCCTTCTGTTTATAAAGAAGAAAACTATGATCCTACATGAGATATCTTTTTTTCTGAGATATTACTCTATTACCTTACATAAATCTTTAATAATTTTATTGTTCTTAGAATGCACACTTCTTTTTCAATAGTTATCTTAGAACCACTACATAAGTGTTTATTCCTTGATTTAGATACTAATTAATACTCAGTTCAACACTATTGGAACTGAGTTAACAGGACTGAAATAAAACAATTACATTGTTAATTGTTACAACATTTTCATTATTTTTTAAAATAATTATTTCTCCCTCCTAAGATTTTGATACTTACTTAGAGAGTTCCGAGTCAATATTAATTAGTTTATTTCCTTGTCATAGGCAACACTTTTGTATACCTTAATGATGTGGGATTCCCCTCTGTATGCTGTGAATATTGTTTTTTATTGATTTTATTGAGCTCTACATTTTTCTCTGCTCCTCTCCCTGCCTCCTGCCTCCCCTTCAACCCTTTCCCATGTTACCCATGCTCACAATTTACTCAGGAAATCTTGTCCTTTTCTACTTCCCATGTAGATTAGATCTATGTATGTTTTTTATTCGGGTCCTCGTTTTTAAACATTAAGCAAAGGAAACCAGCCTACAAATCACAATCCCAGAGATCCTAGACAACAACTTATGAGTGAGTACATGTGATAATTGTTTTTCTGGGTCTGGGTTGCCACACTCAATATGATGTTTTCTGGTTCCATCCATTTGCCTGCAAATTTCAAGATGTTGTTTTTTTTCTGCTGTCTAGTACTCCGTTGTGTAAATGTACCACATTTTCATTATCCATTCTTTGGTTGTGGGGCATTTAGGTTGTTTCAGGTTCTGGATTTGAAAAACAATGCTGCTATGAACATAGTTGAGCACATGTCCTTGTGGAATGATTGGGCATACTTTGGATATATACCCAAAAGTGATATTGCTAGGTCTTGAGGAAGGTTGTTTCCTAATTTTCTAAGAAATTGCCACACTGACATCCAAAGGGGCTGTACCAGCTTGCACTCCCACCAGCAATGCAGAAGTGTTTCCTTTACCCCAGAACTTCTCCAGCATAAGTTGTAATCAGGTTTTTGATCTTGGCCATTCTTACAGGTGTAAGATGGAATCTCAGATTTGTTTTGATTTGCATTTCTCTGATGCCTAAGGATATTGAGCATTTCCTTAAGTGTCTTTCAGCCATTTTAGATTCCTCTCTTGAGAGTT
>LOEQ01001758.1:42461-56358 GCA_001685075.1 Bramus lutescens
TGCTGCTGGGGTTATATTTAGGAAGTGGTTCCCTGTGCCAATGTGTTCAAGTACACTTGCCACTTTCTTTTCTATGAACAGTGTGACTGGATTTATATTGAAGTCTTTGATCCATTTGGACTTGAGTTTCATGCATGGTAACAGATATGGGTCTGTTTTCATTCTTCTAAATGTTGATATCCAGTTATGCCAGTACCACTTGTTAAATAACATGCTTTGTTTTTTCCATTTGATATTTTTTGCTTTTTTGTCAAAAATCAGGTGTTCAAAGGTGTGCAGATTAATATTCAGGTCTTCAATTTGGTTCCATTGGTCCTCCTGTCTGTTTTTATGTCAATATTGGGCTGTTTTCAGTATTGTAGCTCTGTAGTAGAGTTTAAATTCAGGGATTGTGGTGCCTCCCGAGTTCTTTAATTGTACAGATTGTTTGGGCTATGTTATTTACAGCACTGTTTGGCCAATGGCTCAGGCATAATTTGAACTAGCACTTAAATCTTAACCCATTTCTATTAATCTGTATATCGCCATGAGGCTCTGTCTTATCAGTAAGGTTCTGGCATCTTTCTCCTTTGGTAGCTACATGGCATCTTCCTGACTCTGCCTTCTTTCCTCCTCTATCTCTGCTTGTATTTCCTGCCTTGCTATATTCTGCCCTTTTATATGCCAAAGCATCTTCTTTGTTAAAATTGCCAATAAAAACTTGTTCATAGCCTACAGAGGGGAATCCCACATTACCTTAAAATAACAGGTGCCAGGGCTGGAGAGATGGCTCAGCAGTTAAGAACACTGGTTCCTCTTCCCAGAGGACCTGGGTTGAATTCCCAGTACCCAAATGACAGCTAACAACTGTCTGTAACTCCAGTGGCAGGGTATCCCACACCCTCACACAGATATACATGCAGGCAAAATACCAATACACATAAAATAAGAATAAAATAACAGGTGCCATTTCTGTTTGCTTCTCTTTTGTAAATTATATTCTTTGTTTTAAAATGACATTTCTATTAAATGAGTACATAATAACTATTACACTCCTTTTTTGGGTATCAGCACTTGGGCTGTGGTGGTAGGAGAATCAGGAGTTCAAGGAAATCGTGAGCGTGAAGTATGTCTGAGCTACACGAGACCCTGCCTCAAAACAAACAAAACACAAGAAGATGCTCTTGCTCAGTATTTTCTATCTACTTGTTTGGATTGCCTTAGAAGTCAAACTCACTTTTATACAACATATGAGAGATGGATTTATATGAGAAAATAATGACATAAATATTATCTTTACAACAATAGGAAGAGCAGAATATGTGAGCGAATAAAGCATTCGTGTGCAAAGTGTGCTAACATAACTTTGAGAACACAGTGTTTTTAGTTATCTGGTTACAAAGTGTGCTGACATAACTTTGAGTACACAGTGTTTTTAGATGTCTGGTTACAAAGTGTGCTAACATAACTTTGAGTACACAGTGCTTTTAGAAGTCTCGTTGGGTCTTCTGTTATAGTGGTAGAATACCTGCTCAAGGGCTAGAGAGGTTACTAAGGGTTAAACAGGTGTACTGTTATTGCACAGATCAGAGTTACGTACGTTCCCAGCACCCAGGGTTGGGTAGTTCAAAACTCTCTGTAACTCCAACTCCAGGGGATCTGATCCCTCTGGCTTCCACAGTCCCCATCACTCACATTTTACACACAGGCCGACACACTTGTAAACACACAAATAAACATGAAATAAATACCTGGGTAAGCAGAACAAATAAAGAAGAGAAATAATAATAATAATTAATTATTATGATGATTATTCTCATAGTTTTGGTCATGGTGCATGTTGTTGTAGGAACATCTCATGGCATGATTGCCAGGAAGAAGAGAGAGACACATCATGCTTTCAATAGCTCTTCTGTTTTCGATGGTTATTTTACACAGACCCTCAACCTCTGGGATGATGTCATCCACATTCATAATATCTTTCTCCAATAGTTAATCCTTTCTGAAGACACTCTTTCAGACACATCCAAAGTAGTGATTTTCCTAGCGGCATCTCAAGCCAATGAAGTTGCACTATCCTAAGATTCACTAAAATTGGCCCAAGCCAATTGTAATTACAAGCACTTAACATTTGATTGAATTGCTAAATATATTTGAAAACTAAAGGAGTTAATTTATTGAAGTATTCTGAAATATAAGTGACGGCTTTATCAAGTTAAGCCAATAAATTACTGTGTAGGTGTGACACATATTTTCGATGTAGTTATTCTCAAAATTATGTGGTGGCATTTAATTCAAATGTTGGTTTTATTTTTCCCCTGTCTCTCTTAGGGATAAATCATCATTAAAAGCTATTAATGCAACTGAAGCATCACTGGAGTTGCCAGACTTAGACTATAATGTGGACTACAGTGCCTATGTCACAGCTAGCACCAGATTTGGTGATGGGAAGACAAGAAGCAGTACCATTAACTTTCGAACACCAGAGGGAGGTGAGTCCTCAGGGATCTCAGTCAATCTGAAGAATAGTCAGCTCAAAAATAATATCAAATATCAATGCTGTTACTAAGTCTAATAACCATCATTAGCTGCAAAAAAACTGCATCTACTTTTTTTGTGATGCTGGGAAATCTAAGTACTCTGTCTATGCTTCCTTTTCCCAGTTGCTAAGGTGGAAACAGTGTATGACATCATAGGGTGCTGATGAGTAAAGGAGTAAGATCTGTGGATGGACTCAGCACAGGACTGAACACATCACCAACATTTTATCTGTAGGCTAAATGTATCAAAGTAAATTATGTGAGGTCGACTTTCTGTTTGCCTTTAGCTTTTTCTATTTCAAGACTATACATTAAAACAGGATTTCATTTTCATGTACTCTGTACTGGAAACTGGCGATGTCACTGTTTGGAAATCAAGAACAGTGGCAGTCTTTTAGAGCCAAGATAGTATTATATGAGCAAGAAAGCTCTCTCTGTAGATACCGCATGTTAAGAGTAGAAGGATAAGCCCAGCCCATGGTAAGGATTTAATTTCTGACATTCACACAGATACTATCCCTAAATTAAGACTTTTCAAAAATGATTATTCCCATTTTTAACTTAACAATTGTTGCAAAATTTAGACACTTCTGCTTAACTTGTAGTCATGACTGTCAAGTTTCTGAATTGCTTGCTTTATAGCACCCAGTGACCCTCCCAAAGATGTCCATTATGTGAATCTCAGTTCTTCATCAATAATTCTCTTTTGGATGCCTCCCATGAAACCTAATGGAATCATACAATATTATTCTGTTTATTACCAAAATACATCAGATACTTTTGTGCAGGTAAGAGATGAGTATTACTTTTCATATCCTTAATATTGTTGATATTGTGGACTATTTATATGGATAATTGTGTAGACGTGTATTTTATAAAAATCTCATTGGTGTATAAAATAGTGGAGGAAAATCAGGTTCTTTTACATTGTTCCCCCCTCTCTCTGTGTCTCCTCTATTCTGTATCAGCTTTTATACATGTTGGCAGCAGCGCAGCTGACACCACATAAAGAGACTTCAATTTAATTTCTCCAATAACTTTTCTCTTTTAACAATAATGGTTTCATTTGCTATCATTTCCTTCTTAGTTGAAAACAGATTTTAATTTTGTTTATATGCAATACAATTTCAGTGATTCAATATTCTTGTGTATTTTCAATTATTTTAGTTTTTGAGAATTATGATATAATTAGATTACACAATTTTCTCCTTTCTTTTCTTCCCTCCCCAAAGCCCTCCATATATCCCTCCTTGCTCTCTTTCAAATTTATGATCTCTGTTTTTCATTAATTTTTGTTGCATACATATATGTATATCTGTATATATTCCTAAACACATAAATACAACCTGCATAGTCTGTATAATGTTACTCATAGATATATTTTCAGGGCTGACTATTTGGTTGTAGGTAACTAATTGGTGTGTTCTTCCCTGGAGAAGACTAGCTCTCCCACTTTCTGCATTCTTCTTTGCCTGTAGTTCTCTGTGTAGGGTGGAGGCCTTGCAGACTTCCCCATTCACTTTGGCATGTCCACTGATGTTGTCTGTGTTCTGCTCACATTTGGGAAGCCATGTGGATGAGACTTTGTGGGTATGTCTTCTGCCATTACTAAGAGACACAATCTCATACTAAACTCTTTGACCCTCTGGATTTTACAGCCTTCCCTCCCTTTTGTAGATGTGTCCATTGGAAATGGCTTCACAGTTCTGCATTTTGGGTGGTTGTGTTTTTCTTCAATAGTCTCTGTCAAAAGAGAAGTTTCAGGGATGAGGGCTGAGGACTACACTTACCTGTGGGTTTAAGGACATATATTTATAATATAATATTTTTTCATCAATTGAATTTTTTATTATTGGGAAGAGAGTTTTAATAGTTGCAGTGATATTATTATTACTTAGCATCAGGTATGAAAAGGACCAGTAGGCATATGGCTATTAGTCTGCTGAATGTAGGTCATGGGACTGCGGTTTGCAGAGGGGACTTATCTGAGATATGAATATGGTAGTAATGAAAATGCCAAGGTGGATTTAATTTAGTGAAATGTTTTCAATTATGTCCAGCATGGTTATATTATTTCTGAAAATTAAATATTTATCAGATTTCTTATACATAAAAAAGAGAAAATTATGGTAGCTTGGTTCAATCAAAAGACAGGGGAGTTAGAATATAATTTCAGAAACATGAATTTAAAAGAAATGTTCTAATTTGAAGAATAAGGTTTTTCCTGAGCAAAATGACTGAATTTGCCATGAGTTGGCGATTCCTATTTTGGGGTATCTTTCTAGTTAAAAGAGAAGGCAGATACACTATTCTTTGCAGAGGCATAGTTTCATTTGTAACTCAGGACACTTAGACTCAGGACTTGTGATTGACTGACTCTAAGACTAGGTTGCTGTATGACTTGCTGCATTAGTAGGAAAAGGGCAGACCTTTGCAAACCACCTCAGGCAAAGGCAGCAGAACACAGTGTCCAGAGGTCAGGTCAGTGCACACATTCTGTCCTCTAAATGGAGTTGTTAAGCTTCATGCCTTGTAAGCAGACTACTTTATAAAAGTTGTATAGATACAGATATATGTGTAATTGAAGGTGAAGGTATTTTTAAACAAATGCCTTAAGAACAAAAAATAAAAGAAAGGTCTGTTTATTTTTTTCTGTGCATCAAGCAGAACTTCTATCCCTTTTTGAAAACTGAAAAGAAGCAAGACAATTATTTCTTCCCACAAAGTCACTCTCAGACTTAACATTGTATCACTAGGCATAGAAGGTGTTCAATATGAAGATTTCCCCTTTTTTCTGCATTTAAAAGAAGCATCACAAAATGTTTTCCGCAGTTTGAGATCTTAACAGCAGTTTCACTTCTAGCCAATATATTTACAGCTTGAGCAAAATTGCAGTTTGATTCTCTTTGACTACAACCACCTCAGTTTTGAACATCTACCTCTGGTTTCAGCGCAACTGTCTAAGTATATATATTAAAATCTGTGTATATGATGTGATCCCATTTTTAACTCATCAGTGTTAGAATAGGTTATCTCCTATTAAGTAATCTTAAGAATGCTTTTAAGTGTGACAGCTGCAAGCAGGCATAAGCGAGTGATGCTCAAACATTTCAGAAGCACAGTCTCATGTTGCTTGACACCACTCAGGCTTTAATGTATCTCTAAAATTAATGTTCAAAGTGGCATATCTTCTCTATCTTTTTATAAGTTGGTAGAGAAAATACTTGGAATGAAAAATTACACAGCAGATTATGTATATAGTTTTTCATCTTCTTCTGTCTCCTTCTCATAGAACTTTGTGGAACATCCCTATCCTTAGCATGTTTTATTTACCTCCTATTCCAGACATCTGGTTCATGTCTTAGGATTCTTCTGTTATAGCTAACACAATGAATAAAAATGGAACACATGACATTCATATTTCTTCTATGTTCCTGGAACAGATTAATGTATAGGTTTAATGATCAACAAATATTTTAATTGAAATAGCATAAAATTGTTAGCATGGAACAAGATTTGCAGCACTTAGCTCTATGATTTAGAAGTATTTGAACATGAACTGCACCCATCATTCCACGCTTTCTTGAGGAGTGTAAGCTCTTTACTGCTGCTCAAAGATCCACCTTTCCTGTTACCGCTCACTGTTTTTAGTAGAGGAAATGACCTCTTATATTATTGTTTCTACTAATATGTGTCATGTTTTCTTAGCATGTCTGACAAAATGCCACATACATTTAAAAGTGTTAGAATAAGTTTGCTTGATAATCAACTTTGAAAACATTTATAGGATACCTTCTGGCTGTATTTACAGGAGCAAAATGTAAGGTTTAATTATATAATTTGAGCCCCAAGACAGTATGAGACAAAAATAAGAAATACAAGGTGAAGAAATTAATGGAATAATCACCTGGATAATGTCTAAGATTTTATGAAATTATTTGATGTCGATGTATGCTAAGACATACACCCAACAGGAAAGAATATTGGGTGATTCAAAATAATCCCTTGTGTAGTTGTGATGTTTGGAGATAATTAGAATGAATTCTATTCCAAAGAAAAGCTAAAATTTATTCTAATAACCTTGCAGTATTAATATTTTTAAGTTGTGGTTATATCAGGCAGTTAGTCTATGTATGCAGCTAGTCTATGGGTACAAGAGTATTGGAAGGCATCCAAGCTCATATATCACTTTTTCAGAGAAATTGTTAGATGTCTTTAATATGTCTATTCTCAAATAAGGCAGTACAAAAACCAGAGCAAAAGATGTCAAAAGAACCACAAAAACTTAGCGAATTTTTAAGTCAGTGAATTTTAGAATCATCTTGACTATAAACTTAATCAAATGGAGTATCCTACATTAATTACTTAAGCAAATTATTCTTGCTTTTATTGTAGTTAAACACAGTATTAAATGGTTTGTGTGTGTCAATGGAGTCTAATCCTTAGTAACTCTCTGTGAAGTGGGAAGAGCTATTCCTATTTTATTGTTAGGGGCCAAGAACCTTTGAGATTAGATTTTGGTGCAGCCTTGCCCTGTTGTACTCGAGTTTAGGTCTACAAGATTTAAAGTAACTTGTGTACATTGTATAGCACATTTTTCTTATAAAAGTATTGGTACTGATACACTTTTTTTGAGAAAGGGTCCACTTTGTATTAGTGAAGTCACTATATAGTGCAAACTGACCTTGAACTAGGGATCTCCTTGACTCAATCTTCCAGGTGTTGAAATTGCTAGATGCATGACTCTTGATTAACATTTTGGTTTTGCTTTATTTTAGAATTCTCTTTGATTATATATTTTATTTTAAATTTTGTACAGAAAGGAAATTGCAGCACAAAATTCTTAAATACTGAAAAAAATAATGAATATTATTTTTAGTCTGTTTATCAGTGTGTTAACTGCCTTTTCATTGTTCACTACACAGTATAATAAAGAGTCACTGGGGATGAATAGTAGAAACGCTTTGAGTTTGTAGATCAGGCAAATACTTCAACACTTCTATTATTATTCATGGAAAAAAGAAAATAAAAAGCTGTTTTAATTTTTTCCTTCAAATTTGTTGGAAAAATATCTAATACTTTGAAAAATGCCTAAACATTTCCTAAGGGAAACTGATCTTGGCCAACATAGCCACAGAGTTTTCTCTTGGCCATTTGACATTTTCTACTGGATATAACCTTAGTGTGTTTCTCTTTAATATTTGATATATTGATCTAAAAAGAAAAAGTGCTACCACTTAGTTCACTTTTATTACAAACATAGTTCCAGTTTAATTTTTAGTTTTGGAGACAGGATTTTTCTGTAGCTTTGGAACCTGTCCTGGAACTAACTCCTGTAGACCAGGCTGGCCTCGAACTCACAGAGATCCTCCTGCCTCTGCCTCCTGAGTGCTGAGATTAAAGGTGTGTACCACCATTGCCCAGCCCAGTTTAATTTTTATGATAACATTGCCTTAAGCTATTTTTCCTAAGAATTAAAATATTAAAACCATAACAGACAGGTCAGTAACTATTTTGAAACAGCCATGCCTACTAAAACACACTCTGAACTATTACAACGATGTGCTTATTTTTCAGAATTTTACCCTCCTTGAAGTAACCAATGAACCTGACAATGTAACAGTGTCTGCAAAAATATACAGACTGGCCATATTCAGCTACTATACATTCTGGGTTACAGCAAGCACTTCTGTTGGAAATGGGAATAAAAGCAGTGACGTAATTTCTGTATACACAGACCAAGACAGTATGTAAATGAACATGTGATTTTATATTTATTCAGAAAACTTAAAAATCTCCCAATTTGTCAGAAACTTCTATTTGTGTACATTGGTATTAAAATCTGTTAGGCATTTAACTACTTGTCCTAGGACTTTAAATGTATCTAATGCAGTTCTGACTACTACAACTACAACAGCTTGTTCTATTTTTCCTGCATATTATTTTCACATGGTTGATGGTTTTTATTTTATATTATTTATTTTCATTTTAGCACTGTGCTGTGAATGAGCTGAGGCTTCTCCACATGTTTCTTCATAAACACCGGGAGGTCGAACACTCTTTCTATGCCTTCTAATGTCCATTAGATCTCATTTTACCCGTCTGTTTTATTACAGCCTTATATATAAGAAGTACCATAGTTTCTCCCCATCACACTTTACAACAACACTTGAACATATATAGATTGGAAAAATATAAATTGAGTAATATGAACACAACCAAGGAATACATTGCTTGTCATTGGTAAAAAATCACTTTTGAAAAATGGACAGGCTCAACGCAGGCTTTCTTCTCATCAGTCCACTAAAATCCTGTTGTTTCTGTTGCTTTGAGAGATGTCCCAGTCATCCTGAATGGACGAGGAAGAGTTACCCCTGCAAGCATGGATGATTTTGTGATAGTTAGGACACCTGCTCATTTATTTCGGAAGTTGCTTTGAATCCCCAGCAGCTGACTTTTTTTCTGGCTTTGAATCTACGCAGGACTTCATGAAGTGTTTTCTTAATTGTTTTTGTGACAAACATAATAAAAATGTCTGTTTGCAATTAAAAGAAATTTCTTGTTTACAGCTTCTTCAGAACGCTGTTCACGCAGGCCATTCACACAACTATGACAACTGAACCCTTGATTTTGATTTTTTTTTGTTTGCTTGTTTCATTTTCTAAAATGAAAAGGAAGGTGGATTGCTGTCCATTTCCCATGTGGCTTCTGTTCCATTTTGTTTAATATTAAGGATTTATTTGTATTGTATGGGTGTTTTGCCTGCATGTTTGTGAGTGCATCAGGGGACGGAAGTTCCATTGGAGTCCAGAAAAGGACATGAAACTTCCCTGCCCCCACTACCAGAGTTAAAGAGTGTGTGAGTCAACATACAGGCTCTGCCAAGCCAATCCAGATCCTCAGGAAGAGCACCAAGTGCTCTTAACTGCTGAGTCATCCCTCCAGCCCCCTTCTTTTTTATTTTTATAAAGATTATTCTCCTATTGAGAATGACTTTGACTTAAAGTTCTACTGAGTTAAATCCCAATGTGTACTGTTTGAAAAAAAATCATTAACTTACCAATATAACTATGAAAAACTTTGCCTTGTTTTCCACAAAAATAACTTGAGTAGAGGACAGGTTCACCCATAGAATATAATCAACATGTGAAAATGTATAGTTAAGGAATATTTAACAAAACCTTTTAGTATAATGTGATCAATATCATTTCAGACTCTCTTAATTGTAGATGTCTCCCAGGAATATTGCAACCCATAATAATTAATCAGCTATAATTGCAGCACTGCAAGTAATAACTATTTGCTGTGCATTGTGTCTTGTGAGACTTTCAAATTCACATTGAGTCTATTTGATATCTGAAAATTAAAATTTTATAAGTGGAATAATTTCTTAAAGTACAAATGCAGGTTAGTGTTTTGTTGGCTGGAGACATCTTGTTCCTGGGGTCAGAACAGTTTAGAGTTAAACATTCATACTACAAACATGACTTTGACCAAGTCTTTTATGGACACTAAGGATCAGTCTCTGCATATTCAGATAATCATTGGAATAAGGAAATCAAATGTATTATTTGGAAAATTAAGAAATTATTGGTTCTACTTAGAAATGTGTTGCTTATAAACACATGAAATCCCCACATGGTAAAAAAGAAGAATATGATAGAAATACAATTCTTCCATGTGTTTAGAATGAAAAGGCATATTTTTAATAATTTTCATATTTATATGATTATGCATGTTTGTATTTAAAGAATGTACATGTATAAGCTGGTGATGGTGTTTCAATAGCTACATTCAATTTGTAAATTGTTACCTCTGGAATAACGAATGGCTTTCATGTTCTGATCACTGCCTACCTCAGTACCTGAAGGGTTTGTTGGAAACCTGACTTTTGAGTCCATTTCATCAACGGCAGTAAATGTGAGCTGGGTGCCACCATCTCAACCAAATGGCCTTGTCTTCTACTATGTCTCACTGACTCCCCAGAAGAGTCCTCAAGGCACGAGGCCACCTCTGATTACACGTGAAAACAGCATACAATTTGATAATCTGGAAAAATATGCCGATTATATATTTAAAATTACGCCATCAACAGAGAAGGGGTTCTCTGAGTCCTATACTGCCCGGCTACACATCAAAACCGAAGAAGATGGTAGGAAGATCCTGTTGTTGCTTATTTTGCAGATTAGTAATGTCCTCTTTGTTTGCAATGCTGTTATTTTTTACAGAAGATATTATTTATAATTATGTTCTCAAGTAATCATCTTTTCAATAGACACAGTCAGTCCTAAGTAACTAACAATTAAACCAGTCTACTAATAAAATTAAGCCCAATTATATTTGAAGCGTCTTCTTTACTAATAAAAATTTGTTCTCATTTAACACTCTCTTTTTCTTTTGTAGTTCCAGAAACTCCACCAATAATCAACACTTTTAAAAGCCTTTCTTCTACCTCAATTCTTTTATCATGGGATCCCCCATTAAAGCCAAACGGTGTAATTCTAAGTTATCATTTAACTTTACAAGGACCACACGCAAACCATTCTTTCGTCACTTCCGGTAACCACATAGTCCTGGAAGAACTCTCGCCATTTACCTTGTATAGTTTTTTTGCTGCTGCAAGAACGGTGAAAGGACTCGGTCCTTCTAGCATTCTTTTATTTTATACAGATGAGTCAGGTAAGCTGGAAGATAATGCTGAGCCAAATGATTTCTCTGTCCAGCTTGCACACTCTGTTTTGAAGGACCAGCCTGAACAATGAAGAATATTAGATCCTGTTGGTAGCCGACTTAGCATCCTCCACCTACTTTTTGCTGATCTCTATTCTTTTCCTTTTATCCCCCCAGTTCAGCCTTCAGAATTGCCTATTCTGCTTAAAACTGTTTTGAAGCATAGGGTAATAAATATAGGAGCAAAATTATTTGTGATATTTATTTTGAGAATTACAACATGTGGTAGTATTATAAATCTCTCTGAATTTGTTTCTTCAAGTAGTTAGAATCAAGACAGTATTTCTGTGATACACGATTTATGAACACAAGTTTTATAATGTGTTTCCCTGCAGCGCCTTTAGCACCTCCCCAGAATTTGACTTTAATCAACTACACTTCAGACTTTGTATGGCTGACGTGGAGCCCAAGTCCTCTTCCGGGCGGTATTGTTAAAGTCTATAGCTTTAAAATTCATGACCATGACACTGATACTATATTTTATAAGGTATGTTGGTTGTAATGACATATATTTATTACAGAACTCGGAAAGTATATTAAAATATTTTGAGCTGGAAGAAAATGGGCTGCTTCATATTAAACAAAGGAAGGGGATGGAGAAATAGTTCAATAGTGGGATATTTGCCTCTTATGTGCAAAGCTACGAATTTGATTCCTGCTACCACAGTAATTAATTGAACAATAAAAATATTTACTTAAAAGCCCGTTTTTTGTAATATAGTATGTTTGTGGAAAATATAGGGACCCATTTTTCAGATGAGAACTGAATGCTTCTGAGAACATTTTACCTATTCTCATAGTTTCGACATTTCAAGAACTAACTGTATCATTTATTTAATGCTAGGAAATATACAGTAATTTGTATGGTTTATTTAAAATATAATATATACTATAGTTCTTTTTATTGATGAAATAAGTATCAAATGAATCATTTTAGCCATTTCACAAAGTATTTACATTGGTCATGTGGTAATGGTTTCAGATGGCAAGTGATGCTAACCTCCGGGTCCTCTATGACAAATTCTTATTCTGTGAATTTTACTGGTAACTCATTTGCAATCCTCAGTGTCTCTTCCTTATTCCATTTTGTCTGGACATAGGATCAGTGAAAAATATGCAAAGAACCAATAGAATAATATATCTGGAACTTAGAGTTCTAGTGTTTGAATGCCAAAATATGTTACAACTAGCTAATATTTACATCAGAAAGTTGTCTCTCTCTCTCTTTTTTACAATGGCAAATAAAACTCCTAGGATATTTTTATTTGCAAGAAGAGTGCAAAATGCAGAGTAAACATTCAATGTTGTGAATACTATAATTAATTTCTCTGATAAATCTATTCTCTAGCATGTGCAGATTACAAAGACAATTGTAGAAAATCAAGATTGACAGTTATGGTTTGTTATCAAAACTATGAACGTCTTCTTTCCTGGAAATTAATATATTGCTCTAATATTTGATAGGCTGAGTAGCATTTCCATTATGTAACTTCCTAAATGTGGAATGATTCCCAGAACAATAAAACTTGTATTAGTGACCCAAGTGTCTAGCCCTTTATTATCTATCCCAAGGTTAATCCAAGTGTTTTCTCATAATTTTGGATTGCCTGTATGGGCTACAGAAAATATTCACAAGAGAGAAATAGTTTCTTTGGAACAATCCCATTCTTAAGATTACCTTGTATATACATCAGAGTGTGCATGCATATATGTAGCCTAATTTCCATAGAATGATGGCCTTTAATTTAACACTCTTAACAAAATGATAAAGCAAAGGCTCTGACATCAAATTACCTGGTTCAAATCTTTCCATTGAGATTTACAGCAATGCATTATATTATCCTCTTAAAATTATTTTCTTCAAATATAAAATAAGAATTAAAAAGCTTCCTATGTTAATGAAGACTGTATAGGCAAATCCATATAAAACACCTTGGACAATTTCAGAAATATACTAAATGCTTTAGCATTCATTGCACAGTGATTAAAGAAGAACAAAATATCACTCTAGAGTCATGGTAGCTTTAAACATAAAAGAAAGTTATACTGTTACCTGAATATGGTTTCAGTATCTTTAAACATTCTTTTTTTCTATTATGTGTTTTTAATTAATGTTTCACTAGTAGCAAACATACTTTTTTTGCCACACAATGTTAAGTATATAATTTTAGAGCAAGTAGTTTTCTTTTTAAAGATCTACTACATTTGATTACTTCTATTTGCCACTATTTTCAATCGTTACTTTATTTATTTATTAAAAATTTCCACCTCCTCCCATTTCCCTCCCCCCTTCCCTCTCCCCCTCCCTCTACAGTCCTAAGAGCACTCAGGGTTCCTTGCCCTGTGGGAAGTCCAAGGTCCTCCCTCCTCCATCCAGGTCTAGGAAGGTTAGCATCCAAACAGATTAGGCTCCCACAAAGCCGGTCCACGCAGTAGAATCAAAACTCAGTGCCATTGTCCTTGGCTTCTCAGTCAGCCCTCATTATCAGCCACATTCAGAGAGTCCGGTTTGAGCACATGCTCATTCAGACCCAGTCCAGCTGGCCTTGGTGAGCTCCCATCAGATCAGTCCCATTGTCTCAGTGGGTGGACGTACCCCTCGGGGTCCTGACTTCCTTGCTCATGTTCTCCCTCCTTCTGCTCCTCAT
>LOEQ01001758.1:57976-74679 GCA_001685075.1 Bramus lutescens
GTCATGCTCAACCTCCTTAGCGATCAGGGAAATGCAAATCAAAACAACTGTGAGTTACCATCTTTTCAATCCTTCTTAATGATTGTATTTTTCTTCAAATTCCTTTAAGTCTCTTCTCATGCCATGCCCACCTCTAAATATTTAGTTTACCATGCTGGTTATTCTCCTTACGTCTGACTTTCACTGCTTCTGCTTTTGTCAGCTTTCCCTGCCAGATCACTTTATGTTCCATTTCGGTTTTTTTGTTTGTTTGTTTCGTTCTTTTTCCGTTCTCAATTACCTGCAACTCTATTGAGACAGCAGAGCTTTGGGGCCATCCGGATGTCACTGGCTCCTCGTCAGCGCACGCTGGGACATTGACATCACTTAGAAATTTGGGTCACTCTAAAATGCTGCAAGAAGTCATTTATTTAGTAGAAAACTTTTAAAGACTCGCTTCTGTGGAAATATATTCAACAGCCAATAAGCTAATTTACTGCCGTGAATGATTAAACTCTCAAGTTCAGTCATTTCCCTGGTCACTAGTCCTTCTGAACCAAAATCAAAATGAATTTTTATCGTGCTTAATTTTTTATGTGATTTTAATAGCTAATATGAAGTTTTCTTGCCGATGGGGATCATGTTCTGTTTACTAATTCATATAATCCACAGACCATCTCTCAGAATGGTTTATAAATAGAAAGTGTGGAATAAGAAGGAGATGGGATAGTAAGTCCCCCTAGCTGTTACTGTCTTCCTGAAGATTATTTTCTTTTTAAGTACAAATTTGGGATGATATTTACAACATTCCTTCCTTCTTGCAAGCCCTTCCATATGTCCTTCTGCTCTCTTATAAGGCCTTGAATTCTTTTATCATTAATTCTTATTGCATGCATATGTGTATATGCATATACATATCTATTCCTAAATACACCAGTTTTCATGGAGATGATTTTAAAATGTGATCTAGCATTATTATCACTGTAGGTGCCTTAAGACTTAATGCTTGTTGGATGGCACAGTGGCTCAGCTAGGAAAGATTCTTGCCACCAAGCCTGACCACTTGAGCCCATTCCCCAAAACCACATGATAAAAGGAGAGAACTGACTGTCACAAGTTGTCCCTTGACCACTACACAAATGTCCTGGCACTCCCTCCAAACAAATGAGTAGATCAGTGTTCCTGGTAAATTTCCACCAGCGAAATATGCAATAAGCCGTATAGTTTATTTTTTGAGATATACAGTTGAGGGTTTGTTTGACTGTTATATAAGTGCTTCAGCTTGACTTTTCGCTTTCATTGGGATACATTTCCTAATACTTATTTTATTGGCAGGGAAGTTTTCTATAAGAAAGCATATTCTTCTCTGGTCAACTATCAAGTCTTTTTAGTTTTTTCCTGTATTTTCCTAAGAAAGTTGTCAAAATAGAAATTTAGGAGTTGTTTGGAATCTCCAACTTGAGTTCCATGGAGACAGACTTTGTTTTATCTATGGCTTTCTTTCCACTGGCTATACTGCAGTTGCTGGTAGATCAGTAAACACAGATATGTTGGGTATTAGCAAGTAGGTGAATGTGAATTGGGAAGAAATGACTACTGCTCACTGCCCGTAAACAGCACTTAAATTTGAAACTTTCACTTAGCAAATTGAAAGGAAATTATCATAAACACATGAGTCTAAAAAACAGTTCAAAACCAAAAATTATGAGATTCTTCAAGACTAAAATAGTACACAGTCCATCCTTGTATCATAAGCTCAGCATGCCCTGAAGGACAGAATGCTAATGATTGTTTTAGTTATTAATATTAATCAACTCCTAGGTTAAATATAAGAGAAATATATCATGTTCAAATATATCTGGTATTACAAATAAATATTTGAAGATGTCTTGTGACTAAGCATCTTTTGCTTTTCAGAATATCTCAGCTTTTCAAACTGATGCCAAACTCGTTGGGCTGGAGCCTGTCAGGACCTACTCGATCAGTGTGTCTGCATTTACCAAAGTCGGAAATGGCAATCAATTCAGTAATGTAGTGAAATTCACAACTCGGGAGTCGGGTTAGTCACAGTTTTTGCCTCTGCAATGTTTACTCTCATATTTAATCAAGACTCTCACCATCCCTCTGTTTAATGAAATGTCATTTAGTATTCCCTCAAAGGGGAAATAAATTCCAGGGCTTAATAAGGTTAGGCTGGGTCATTCCTGGAATCATATATATGTATTGATACAAGCATATTTACATACAACTTTTCCTCTGTAACTGAGAAAGACAAAACAAAAGGCTACTTTTTTTTTTCAAAGAGGTGACAAGGCAGGCTTCTAGAATGTGAAATGTCTCAATTCTTAGGATTACCTGTGGGGCTGGGAAGAGCAGGTAACTGAACCAGCACTTCTAACATAACTTCATATTTTCATGCGTCGTGACTAGGATTATTCTTCAAGAAAGTAAGCTATAAGGTTTGAGAGGCAGGAGTCAGTGTTGTCTCTTGGACTTCATACAGTCCCCTAATAACATAGAGTACTAGAAAGGGCCACTGGCCTGGTTTCCCAGCAACTAAACTACTGTAGAACAATGGTATGGGTCACATCTAGACTCTATGTAGATGCTAAATAGCTTTCATTTGTGAGTTAGTTAATTGTGGGTTAAATATGCCCCCTATTTTCCTACTAACTAGGTCATATATTTGAAGACACTCCTCTTCATCTTTTCTATTTAACGATGATTAATGAATGACTGAAAATTCTTTTTCTAGTAAATCATCACAGTTCTGGATGTACTTCGATTAATGAACCTCTACATTAAAATTGGAGGTAAAAGATATGAAATCAATAATTTCCCCATGAACTTACAGGCACTTGAGGTCTTCTCTCCCAGCATGCCTACAGACAAATCAAATCCCTAGTATTTGGAATTGGAGCTGTGCAATCAGTGTCTGAATTAGAATTCTAGCTACATGGCTTGTTGGTTGTTTAAGCTTGACAAAGTCTCAATATTTCTTTGAGCTTTGCATCTTCCACTGAAAAGAAACACACATTAGCCACAGACACTGTAGGAGTTGTCCAAAATTTGAAAATATCCATTAAATCTTACTCTATTTAATATGCAATAAATGCAATATAAATATTATCATAAGTACCCCATCCTTTTCATGAAGAAGCCATGATCCAGGCAGAGTAAAGTGTAACATGCCTTCCAAACTTAGTGAGTAACCCAAGTGGAAAACCATCATTGTTTTGTTGTTGTTGTGGTTGTTGTTGTTGGAAATGACTAGGGGAAGTGGGTATCAACTTGAGGGAAAATATTTAAAGATTTTCAACCTATAAAATATTTAATAGTATTCACAAAATGAATAAAAGTTGAGGATTATCTTACATAAACTGCTTCACAAACTAATATTTTTCAGTAACAAAGTTATGTCACAAAGCATAATGCTCTGATTACAAAAATAATAGAAAATTTACACAGAGAGAGAGAAAGAGAGAGAGAGAGAGAGAGAGAGAGAGAGAGAGAGAGAGTAAGCTGTCCTTAAACTCCAAGATCCGACCTGCCTCTGTATCCCAAGTTCTGGGATTAAAAGTGTGAACCACTGCCACCCAAATAATTTTTTATATATTAATTGTTTATTATTTGTTGGGAGTTCAGTGAGTCAGTTAAGTAGATATCCCCAAAATGTTTAATTTGTTTATTTTAGACACATTTAGTATTATCTTTCTGCACTGATGTATTCATCCTACAGAAGAAAGGTTTATAAGGGACACGTTTAGGACCAGGGAACAATTGTTGAGAGTCAAGGATTTCATAAACTTTCTTTAAATCAAGTTTATATAATAGCAGCATCCCTTTTTTAGTGTTGTGAAAAGTTTGTAATCTGCAAATTAACCACATGGTAATTTTCTTCCACTATCCTCATTTTACCATAACAATGAAGTTATGCTAAAATATCTAAAACTAAAATTGAAGTTAGGCTAAAATACTAAAACTAAGGGACATTATTGGATATGTCCACTGAAAGCAGCCATTGTCACTAACTCATAATCACTCTCACACATGGGGTATTACTCTTCATTCATGTCAACTGCATGGAACTGAGAGAAAAGAAGCCATTATCAAATAAATTGAGAGAAGTTCTAGCAGAAAAACCTGAGACCCTTTAAACAATATCTCCAGATTTGTATATTAAAATAGTCCCCGTTTTTCCAAAGAACCCCAATAAAATGTCTCTGCTTTTCTTATGAACATCCCAGCCATGTTGAACCTGAAACAGTGATAGTAGCCAATTTTGTACTGCAAAAATATTCAAGGATAGCTATTGAGAAGGTTGCACCAATCTAACTAAGAAAGCTGACATCTGTGACTGCCTGGACTTGAGGCCAATGCATTTTGGGACTATGTGAGAATGTGTTTGCTACTTGGGCCTAGAAAAACGTTCCATTAATGGCTCAAACTTGTGAGCATTAGGAAGATCGGAGACAAAAGTTTCCATTAGCCATTTATGTTAAGAACTCGTTACACACATATTAGAAAAGTTGACATATTAAAATTTTATTTTATCTTTGTGAAATCTCATCTTAGGTCTTGGTTGCATAGTTCAATGATTTACTATGTGTGTATAAATGTTAACTCGGAGCAAATGTTTTTCTCTTAAGTTCCAGATGTCGTACAGAATATAGAGTGTATGGCACGTAACTGGCAGTCAGTGTTAGTGATGTGGGATCCGCCCAGGAAAACAAACGGGATAATTATCCACTATGTGATAACAGTTGAAAGGAATTCTACAAAGCTTGCTCCCCAAGACCACGTGTATGCTTTCACAAAACTTCTCTCCAATACATCATACGTCTTTGAAGTAAGAGCATCAACGTCAGCTGGTGAAGGCAAGGAAAGCACTTGTAATGTCAGCACACTCCCCGAGACAGGTAACTAGTATGGAGCACATAACTGACCTGAAGCAGGTAATGGGTGTAAAATAATTAACTAAGCCAAAATAGGTCATCAATAGCATGAAGTATTACGAAATGGGTAGCTGACCTCGAGTAGATGACTAACTTGAATGCAGTAACTTGTATGGAGTAATAAATATCACGAAACAGGTGACTATTAGCAACATAAAACAGTTTACTAGTTTTAAACCAATAGCTTATATGAAATGGGCAAATAACCTGAAACAGGTATCTAGGCTTCAGGTAAGTAGTGTAAAATAGGTAACTAATGTGAGCAGTTCATCAGTATGGGACTAACCCGATAACTAGCCTGATAGATCTAATGGCAACTAGTACGAAGTAGGTAACTAATCTGAAACATTTAGTTATTGATAAATAATATCATACATTTGTCGTAGTACATAGTATTTACATGACACCTGTTTTTAGTTGTATGTGTCTGTAGTAGTTATGCCTGCCTATATGTAAGTGTGTTTGTATGTGTCTGGGGATGTATGTATGAGTTCAAACATATACATGCATGTTTATGTTTGGTTATGGACACCTGAACCAACATGAGAGTCTTTTTGACCTATGTCCACCTTCTAAGTTAAGTCAGAGTCTCTCAGTTGAATGCAGAACTCATCGATATGGCTACTGTAGCTAACCTGCTTGCCCTAGGGATCCCACATCTCCTCCTCCTTCCAAGCTCTGGAGTTACAGGTAGGCTGCACACCCAGCCAGCATTTATGTAGGTTCTAGGGATCGAAACTTTGCTCCTAACCCTTGAATGATAGGTGATTTACATACTCAGCAACCTTCACAGTTACTATAGTACATTTATATGAAGATACTAAAGTTTAGTTCGAAAAGGCAACAAGTGCTTCCTTAGCCTATGCATGTGATCCCTGAGTACCAACTGAGTGTATATTTAACCTTATTTGCTATGATGGGAGATTGAGAAGAGGAAACAAAGACAGTTATACAAATATAAAACCCTCTAACGTATTGACTGTGTTTTATCATTACTTAAAGGAACTAATTAACATACAAACTTTTCAGACTAAATTTTTTTTAATGATTGTTTTCTTGGCATCTTGCTTGCTTCTGTGGAGTCTTAAGACTTGCAGTATCAGAGCCCTGTGCATCCATTTTCTTTTCCAAACCCTCAGAACTATCTTTTAGACCATCTGAATAAAAGAAAAAGGTCACTCAGCTCCAGCCTAATAAGAAGCGTCACAACTTCTCAGCGGTGTTTCTTTGTGTTGGTACCTTCTTTCTACCTTCTCCCACATTCTACAGGTTACATAAGAAAACCTGGATCACTCTTGATAACACCACTTCCCTGGCGGTCAGCCCTAATGAGATCCGTGGTACAGCCATTCACATGCACTTCCTCTTCAGCGGACTATCTTATGGGTCCCAGCCCCCTGGTTAAAGTCACACCACCGAATTTAACTTCACATTTATGTACCTGAGGATACAAGCTTTAGAAATTTGAAAGGCCTACCTTCCTCTTCGTTGTCAGCATCCATTCAGTTCCCATTCGTCTTTCTAATGCAATGTTCCCCGGAGCTCGCAATATTCTTCCTTTGTAGGTTAGAATGGCCGTATTGCAATTGCTTTGTAGGTTTCAAACCATGCTGTGATCTTTCTCCCAGGAAGACCCTGAACTCTGAAAACATACCCAACATTCAAGCTGATGAATACTGTCGGGAAAAATAGGAGCAGTTCAGCTTTAAATTCCCCTTTCATGAAGGTGGCAGCTGCTTTGTCATCTTTGATATGTCTTGGGTTAAAACTTTAGCAGTTTTCCTATGGAGGAACATATTTACAGACAGGAGCGGTAGGAATGAGGATCAGTGGCAGCAGTCAGGTTCCAAAAAAGAAAACAGCAAAACAAATAGTTCTTTATGCTGGTTTTATACTGCTTCCTGCAGTGTCTCTGCAGAGGTCTTACCGCCCACAGTTATCCAGCCTGCTCTTCAGTCTTGTCTTTCCAGATTCCTGAACTATCATCCAATCTTGTTTCATCAAAGCCTCAAGTGGGGGAGTACCTAACTCTGTACATTGAAGCACACCACCAACACTGCAAACTTGTTGAAGTATCAGACTGGAGTACACATGTGTGTCTGAGGACAGATGAATAGCTTCATATATGTCCAACAAGGGGTGACAACTAATTTATTAGTGGAAGGAAAGCAGATCATTACTACAAGGAGCTATTTCCAGTTCCACACAGATGGTCTATCAGGGAGCACAAGGTAAAAAAAAAATCATATGTCAGCCACACAGGATAATAACTTCAAAATAAGTGAGAAGTTCAGACTTCTGAAAAGGAGATAGAGTGCCTGTTGTTATTTTAAGTATACTTGTGTTTTGAGTTGAAGTCAGTCAAGAGAACAAAGCAGAAATTCAGTTAATAGAGTCAAGATAAAGCCAAAGTTCAGGGTACATTAGATATGCAGCCACCTGACTTCAGAGTCCAGGTCTTTGTCACAATTATTTGTTCAAGAGTTTGAATGGTTCTTAATCCAGGTTTGGAAGTCTACCTAAATGGGTAATAGAGGGATAGAAATAAAGATTTAGTTAGTCATTGGCATTTTGGATGACTTCTTGTGTAACCATATAGTTTGCTCTTCTGACCTCTGTCTCAGAATGAACAACCAAATAGCCTCATTCTAGATTTCTGGAGTCAGAATTTTACATATTAGCATGCCATTTTTTCTTTTAAATGAGAAGATGTGGATAATAATACACTTAATTCTACTGTTTGCTCTTAGAGCAACCATGTTGTTTTGTTTCTGTTTACTTAAAATTCCTGGCAGAAAGTTCCAAGTCAGAAGGAATTTGTCATCCGGGCATTTACAAGTTTGTAGAAGTAAGAGATTTGTCTTTTTCTGGTAGCTATTTTTATCAGGGCTTTTTCTCCATTTCTGTATATTATTTCCACATACCCATCAGACAAAAATAGACCTATTTTCTCCCAGTCAAATATAAAATTTCTTGTAATTAAAATGAATCATTCAGATGAAATATTAATTTCTACTTCAGAAGTATTTTTTATCCTTAAAATTAGGTGTTGAGTCTAGTATATAATTATACTTATGATTACAATCCTTGTTAGGTATCTAATTTTTTTTATCAGGATTCACATGAATTGCTTGTTGATGAGATGGTAGTGAGAGCTGGAAACTCATTGTTCAGATGGAAGCAGTTTTATAGCTGCCGCAAGCTTCTAATTTATGGTGGAAAATTAGTCATGGTGTACAACTAGCTCTAAGTCACAGACACAGCTCTTATTCCTGTCCTAAGAAGAAATCAAATTTGGCCAACACTCCTACAGCCTGGTGTTTGACCTTGACATATGCTCTTTTTCAGGGATCTCTTCTCTCTGTGTCTTTCTGTCTCTCTCGCTCTGTCTCTCTGTCTCTCTCTCTCTCTGTCTGTCTCTCTCTCTCTGTGTACATAAACACACATGCATTTGTATAAGTCATTGGACAATCTCAGGTATCATTCAACAGGTAATATCTACTTTATTTTATGAGCCAGGACTACTTCTAGCATGGAACTTGCCCAGTAGGGCAGGTTAACTAGTGTGTCCATTTTCCTGTCTCCGTCTCTCAATGCTATGATTACAAGAGCACCCTGCTTTGGCAGAGCATGTTTTTACTAAGGTTTTAAAGTAGCATATAAGTTATATCAGTATGGAATTTTATTTCAAAAATTGCTGTTTAGACTACCCCAGTCTTTCCAACTCCTTGATTTCCCAGCCCCTTTTCTTCATAAATGTCCCATGTATCTTTTTGTCAACTCTGCTCTTCTTCACTGCATTTGTAGGTAGTGGGGAAAATGGGAAAGTACAAATCTGCCTTCTTCCATGTCCAGTCAAGTGTGTCCTTTTAAACTCATTCATGTTCCTCTTTTATGCCCTGAAATGGGCATGTCTACTGGATTGTAGACTTGGCTTGATGGACATAGGTACTGTATGAGGGCATATATAGAAGAACAAAAAAGCACATATATTTATTGTGCTTTAAAGTTCAATGATGCAAGGCTAGACCATCAATGGATCTTAAGAAGAACTTCAGCAATTTTGCTTTGTAAGCATGAGAAACGAAGCCAAGGGAAGGATATTTGATGTGTACTGGCTTTCTGAGACTGATTCTGAGCAGAGTTAATACTGGCCCAGAATGCCTCTCCTGCCTCATGATTTCTCTGCTTTAGAAATTAAGAATATTATCTGTATTTATTGTAATTTTTCCACTCACCATTTAACAAGATAAAATAGAAAACTTTAGTTCTATCATGAGAATTTTCTCATTAAAAATCTACAATAATAGTTATACTGATGAGGGTAAATACAATTTTGCACAAATATGGATTGAAAATGTAGGTAAACAATTTATAACCTCAAACCTGTGCTTGATTTACAAAAGAAAAAGTGCTACAAGCTGGCATGCTGAAAGCTATAAACCACAGAGGCATTGTGGGAAATGTTTTTAACATTCCTAAACTTGTTTTGCATTGTCTTTAGCTTGGACCAGTTCCAAAAAGGTAATGTTTGGTATATTCAAACAGTCTTAGGTATCAAATTCTAAATTTAAAAGTTCTTTTAGACACATTATAAAAAATGAATTTGGGTTTCCATGTATAATTCTCCTTGACCTCCTTGTTACTCTAATATCTTTCATTAAGTGACCTCCAGGCAGGCATTCTTGGCTTCACCCAAGCTCCAGTTAAAGCCAGCTGTTCGTCAGGCAGTTTTTAAAGACGTAGTTAGGAACCAGGGAATATCTTATTACTTTATTTTCCATTCCTGCTCTATGTAGCTGATACTCTTTGGAACAGCCTTGACATAAAAACCGCCTCCCTCATTGTCCCCTTGTTCTTTTTATTTCCAGTGTTCAGGAAGTTATGTGTATGTGTAAAATTGTTTTTTTTTCTTTCTAATAAATATAGTATTTGTTTTTATGAGATTGTAAACTGTGCAGACAACACTTAACATTAGTATAAATACTCTGAAATATTCAATAAGTGAATAGAGAAAACCATGTTTCAAAAGGAATATATTAATTTTGACTTAATTTAAAATCAATGCTTTATAAATGATTGATCATATATATCCTACAAATACTATTAATCACAACTTAGTAAATTTAAAACACTAAGGCTCATTGGCTTACAAAAATACAAATTTGAGGAAGAATCTTATTTTTTAATGCAAGACAATAAATACTATCCATATAAGGTATTTTTTAAATTCAAATAGAATAAAATCCCATTTCTTAGCATATTAGTGAATTATAATTGTAATATGAATTTCACCATATATTTACCACAATGTTGAGTAAATCTTGTGTTAGTTCTGTGATTGGATATCTTATTATAAAGAGTTACTACATTAAAACTTGCAGTATTAGAAAGAAAATAAAAAAGTGACTGGATAACAGTGGCACATGTCCTTAGTGTAGCACTTGGGAGGCAGAGACAGATGGGTCACTTGAGAGTTTGGGGCCAGCCTGAACTACAAAATGAGTGTCAGAACTGTTTCACAGAGAAACTAGGTCTTTAAAAAAATAAATGTAATAAAATGTCTACATGGAGTAGGTTTGTTTCCTGACTGTTCAGACTCCCAAAATAATCACACAGAAACTATATTATTTCAAACACTGCTTGGTCCATTAGCTCTAGCTTCTTATTGGCTAACTCTTATATCTTAATTTAACCCATCTCCATTAATCTGTATATAGCCGCATGGCTGTGGCTAACCAGGTAAAGTTCTGGCATCTGTCTCTAGTGGGGCTACATGGCTTCTACATAACTCCTCCTCCTTTCTCCCAGCATTCAGTTTAGTTTTCCCACCTACCTAAGTTCTGCCCTATCAACAGGCCAAGACAGTTTCTTTATTCACCAATGGTCTTCACAGCATACAGAGGGGAATCCCACATCACCTCCCCTTTTCTGTTTAAATGAAGAGGAAGATTTTAACTTTAACATAGTAAAATTGCATATAAAAACAGTTATCAAGTAAGAATTATAGTTACAATATTTATAACTACTTTATGTTTTATCCAACTAAGGAAGACTATGACTATAACTATAAATTCTTCAACTCCATCAAAGATTCCAGAAGGATATAATATTACCTGAGTAAATAGGAAGTGAATTGTAAACAACTTCCAAAACTCTAGAAATGACAGAGACATGTCACTACCTGGACAGTCACCCAAAGTTCTTATGTAACATTGGGGCATCCATCTTCAGCCTACAGGCCCATAGTATCCTGGAGACATTTTATGAAGCAGGAAATTTCAAAGACAATTCCACCTATATTGGCAATTTATCAGTCACTTTCTTCTGTGTCCTGAAGAATGTCTAGCAGACTCTTTCATGAAGCAGAAACCCTGAAGTTTCATCTTAGACAAGTTTAGCAGTCATTTCTCTGTAGGTCCTGCATGTCCAGTTCACATAGCATACCATCAAGTATTCCAGGCAAGAACAGTTTCTTGCCCAAATGGCTAATGAAGTTCAAAAGGAGCCTCTTCAATGCCCATCACCCTCTTGAAGTAATTGGTGCTGACAGGAGCAGATATCCTTTACTGTCATGGAAAGTCCTAACGTCTTAAAATATTTTAAAAGCTGTATTCTGTAGCCTTTGAAAGATTTGAAGAATCCCTATCCATCTTAAATACATCTCTAATCTAGAAAATCCAAATAACATGACTACAAGCTTGACTGTTATAGATGACTCTCTATTTATCTGTATTTCTTAATTATATACTGCGTTTTCAAATGAGCTACACGGACACAATACCTTACTCAAGATCAGAAATATACAACTAATAAAATTGACCTCAAATTTGTAAACAAACATTTATAAACAATATTTGGGAATATGGGCATAGTTCTCTTCAAACTACTTCTTGTATTTTGTTGGGCAAAGCAATTTTTGGGGGTGTTTGTGGCAACCTTCAGGGACTCTTTATCCATCAAACCACATTAGCCTGGAATGAATCCACAGGTTCTCATCATCTGTGGAAACAAAAGAAGACCTCTTTTCCAAAGCAATGTATTCTTAGACCCAAATTCTGAAGTCAAGATATCTTTATAATATACAAGCTGGTTAAGCTTAGCAGCCCATACAATGAAATATCTGTGCTTAGCTCCTTCACAGTCAAAAAATTCAAAGAAAACACAATAATATGCATAATCCAGACTTTCTTCGTATTTTTCATTTTTATGTGAGTTATTATACTCCTTTAATCTATGACTGTTTGTACTGTCTCTTTAAAGACTTTGCTTTTTTAAATAAACCATTTACTTCTTTTTAATAAATCTCTATACTCTTTTTCTCTCTCCCAAGCCTACATACATTGTGTTTCATTTAGAGGTCTTTTTCATCTGAATTTGTCTTTATTGTATATCTGTAATTCATTTCTGATCAAATGTTTTTCTTAAAATGCTAAACTCTTCTTATGAACTTAAGCAGTTCCATTGCTAGGGGAAATACGGCACTGCCTGCTTGCCCCACCAAGTCCAGCATGGAGGAGCTATTTGCTGCTTCTGAGAACCATGCTCAGAGCCCTATTTTTAGGCACATGTTCAGTCTATGTTGCCATTAAGCAAGTTGTAGCCCTCTGTTCACAAACCCCATTTAAATGCTCCATAGCCAAACCTCCAGAAAGAGTCAGAGTTCACGCTGGCAACATGGCCCAGAAAGCCGACATTTTAAAATGGCATGGCTTTTTTTAATATTACTACTGAATCAGGAAAACCTCTCTTAAAAGAGCCATGCCTCTACTTGCTTCTAGCAAAGAGAGCCCACCCCCAAAATGTCACTACCATACCATGCTTAACTCTGTTCTTTTGTGTCTAGGATTCCTTTTTAAGCTCTCTCAGGTTTCAAGTTGATTTAGTTGCCCTACATTAGGTGCCAATTTGTATTAAGGAAGGCCGCTTGTTTGTTTCCCAGCTGACTGGCAGCTCAGCCCTGAAATAATCACACAGAAACTGTATTATTTACAACAATGATTGACCTATTATCTCTAGCCTATTATTGGCTAGCTCTTACCTAATAACTTAACCCATCTCCATTAATCTGTGCATCGCCACAAGGCTGTGGCTTACCAGGTAAAGTTCCGGCATCTGTCTCAGGTGGGGTTACATGACTTCTCCCTGACTCCTCCTTCTTTCTCCCAGCATTCAGTTTAGTTTTCCAACCTACCAAGTTCTGTCCTATCAACAACCCAAAGCAGTTTCTTTATTTACTAATGATATTTACAACATACAGTGGGGAATCTCACATCAAATAGCTGTAGATATTTTTTCTTTCTAATATATATTATAGCTTTGCTTGATTGCATGTCTGAGATAGGGTCACTGTTACTCTGACTGACCTTAACTTGATACTTGGACCAGGCTGTCCTCAATGTCTTGCAGTCTTTCTTTTTAAATAGAGTCTTATTATATAGCCCTTACAGTATATACTATATAACCATGGCTGCCTTTGAACTCTTTATGTAGAATAAGCCAGCCTTGAACTCACAGACATCCACTTTCTCTGTTAACAGAGTGCTAGGATTAAAGATATCCCTGGCCACCAAAAAAAAAGGGGGAAATTGAGTAGTAAATGGAGATAAGTATAATTGACCTTTGATCTTCACTGGATTTTTTTACAATACTTTTAACTGTCTGTATTTGTCTCTTTTGCATTATTATGATAAAGCACCAGGACCAAGGCAAATTACAGAAGGAAGATCTTATTTAAGCTTCAGGTTGAGTCAGTCATGTAAGGAGGCATGACACATACTTACATATATTTGTGTGTATACATATATGTATGTATGTGTATTTATTTTACATCTTGACTACAATTTCTGATCCTTCCTGTCCTCCCAGACCCCCTCCTCCACCTTCCCTCTGTCTCCCCAAACCAACAACTCATCCTCTGTTTCTATTCAGAAAAGGGCATGTCCCCAAAGGATATCAACAAAACATTGCATACCAGGTTGAAGTAAGAATAAGCACTTCACTTTGTATTACAACTGGACAAAGCAGTCTAGTATGAGTAATAGGGTCCCAAAATCCAGCAAAGGAGTAAGAGACAGCCTCTGTTCCCACTGTTAGGAGTCCCAGAAGAGGACCAAGCTACACAACTGTCAGATATATGCAGAGGGACTAGGTCAGTCCCATGCAGACACCTTGGTTTTTCATCTTAGTCTCTGGAAACTGCAAGAGCCCAGGTTAACAAATATTAACTTGATAGGCTGACCTTTTAAAAAAGATTTCTTGGCATTATCATATAATTATAGATGTTTTGTATAGTTTTAAACATCTTTCATGTACCCCTCATGGTTCTCTTTCCCTTGAGCCTTAAGTGAAAGAATTTTATTGTAGGTGTTTCAATTGGGCCTGGGCTCTGCAACTCT
The DNA here is from genome assembly GCA_001685075.1 of Bramus lutescens. Taxonomy (NCBI): domain Eukaryota; kingdom Metazoa; phylum Chordata; class Mammalia; order Rodentia; family Cricetidae; genus Bramus; species Bramus lutescens. The sequence goes on from LOEQ01001758.1 coordinate 72,309, forward strand.
ACTTTTTGATCAGTTGTAATTTTTCTGTGTTCTTTGTCTGTTAAAAATAGAAGTTTCCTTGATGAGGGAAGAGAACTACACTTACCTGTGGGTAGAAGAATAAATATTTAGAATGTAGTGAGAGATTGTGCTGGCTTAGTAAAGTGGTGATTATAGGCTCTCTGCCAAGATCTATCACAAACTTCACTAGTCTGGGTCCACTAGACTAGGAATTCAGTCCCAGACATGGTTTCTCTCTTGTTGAGCCAGTCTTAAGTTCAATTAGACAGTTGTTGGTTACTATCAAGGCATTTGCACCACTATTGCTCCTTTAGGGTTATTGTGTCACGCGGGTTGTTATATTTCTTATGCATCACAGTTGGGTAAGACTATTGATTGCTTCCTTTCTTTTATAGCACCTTATGATACCATAGAGATAAGCCTCAAAAGAGGCATTTAGGTCAGATCTATTTCAGAACCTTAGACTCTGTGTCCAAAGTGTATGGTGTCTTCAGCAACATGGAATCTTCCAGTTCTGGAGGAAAGACAAGGGCAATAGCAATGCCCTTAATTGTTTGCAGGTGTCTCTTAGACAGCCCTGATAAACCCTCAAAAGAAGGCTTCTCATGCCTCAAGTTTGGACTTTTATTAGATAGTTTATGGCTTTTAGAGGGAATATTGCAAACCCAGATTGTAAAAGTCTTTCTAAACTATACATCACTTTCTATTCCTTTAATGGTACCTGTGGATGAAAAGGTAATTATAATTAAGTCCTGGATAGTATTTTTACCATATACTCACATTAGTATTCATTCCACATTTTATAAAGTCTGAAACCTGTGACATTTGCTTTTTTTTCTTTTTGAGATCGCAATATAATTTCATAATTTCCCCCTTTCCTTTTCCTCCTTACAAACCATCCCATTTACTGCTTCTTGTCTGCTTTCAAATTCATGGCCTCTTTTTCTCATTAATTGTTTTTACATTCATATATGAGTAGGTAGATATCCTAAATAAAACCTGCTCAGTCAGTATAATGTTACTTGTATGTATGTTTTCAGGAGTAATCATGTGCTATTAGAATTTTTAATCTCATGTTAATATATTTACTTTCTTAAGAAGACATCACTTATTTCAATATCATGAATATATTGCATTCCAACATCATGGATATACTGATTTAAGTTTTATTCTATATATTAAATAGCTTTAGATTATACATTCAGGACCATTATTCATCTCATGTAGTATAAAGTATGATAAAAATTAATTCTTTTGTATTATTCCTAATTTTATTAAAATTTTCTGAAATATTTGATAAATAGCTCTCTAAGCTTTTTTTTCCCTTATGGAAGTTTTGTTAAAAATAAACTGAGTTTATCACTTTGGTCTATTTTAGATAGAATATCTTACATTCATTTATCTATCTTTGTAGGTGGAAGTTTCTGTCCCACAAGTTGCTCCCAAGTAACTGACATGGAGACTTACTATTAATTACAATTGCTTGGTCAGTAGCTCAGGCTTGTTCCTAGCTAGGTCTTATATTTAAATTGCTCCATATTTGTTATCTACACTTTACCATGTTGCTTGGACCTTTTCTCAGTATGGCATGCTCATCTTTCTTCTTCCTGCATCTCCCGGAGTCTCCTTGGACTCTACACCTCTTCTGTCTCAGGTTGTCTTGACCAGTCTCTTCCTGTCCAGCTATCAGCCAATCAGTATTTTTAAACAGTGAGACCAATACATATTTATAGTGTACAGAATTATTATTCCACAACATGTCTTTATCATAAAACTATACTACATAGATCATTATGGCTTTATAAAGTCTTGTATTTTTTTTTTAGGACAGGGTCTCTTATAACTCAAGGTGTCCTTGAACTCACTGTATCGCAAATATGACCTTAGTCTTCTAATTGTCTTGCCTTCTACACCAGAAAGATGGGATTACAAAAATTAAATATCACACCTGGTTTAAAGTTGCTGAGTTCAAGCCCAGGGTTTCATGTATGCTAGGCAAGCATTCTATCTTTGACTACATCCTCAGTTCTTATAGGAACTCTTAAAGTCACTAGAAAGAATTTCTATATTTTTTTCAAAATTTTAGCTATATTTAGTTCTTTACATTTCCATATAAATTTTGTTATTAAATAATTTTGTTCAGTTTTTTAAAACATTGATGTGGCATTTTCATTGATATTGCATGGAATAAATATAAATTTGAGATTTATGGCTTCTCAACATTTTGGAGTTGGAATGAATATGATTCTTCATCTTTTAGGTCTTTAATTTCAATAATTTTCAGTAAAAATTATTTGTCTTTTAATAAAATCATTCCTGTTTAGTGTTCTTATGTTACTTGAATGAAGTTATTCAATTTTAGTTATATTTT
>LOEQ01001758.1:74684-89513 GCA_001685075.1 Bramus lutescens
TAGTTATATTTTGATATAAAATACAGTTGATTTTAATATTGGTAATTATATTCTTGTTTAGTGTTCTTATGTTACTTGAATGAAGTTATTCAATTTTAGTTATATTTTGATATAAAATACAGTTGATTTTAATATTGGTAATTATATTCTGTGCTTTTGATAAATTCATATTCAACCCTTTTGATAAGGGTTTTATTTCTCAGTTGTAGAAGACTATTAAAATACATCCTTTTAGAAGTTCTTAATATATAAAATGCCATACAGTCTGCAATGAAAGGAATTTTTACCTCTTTTGTAACTCTGACTTTTTTTTTCTTCTCTTATTACACTGGCTAGATTGTTAAATCATGACATATTGTTTTTCTCAGGTATAGGACAGGATTAGTACTTTAATATTTTGTGTGCTACTGTCTTAGGCTCTCTGTTAGTGGCATTTTCTTATTGAGAAATACTTTTTCTAGTTAAACATGCTTATTTATTGCTAAATGGGCATTGAATTTTGGACTTGACTTTTTGATTTTATGGAGGTATTGCTCATTTTTCATCCCATTACTATGAAAACTGGCAGGACTTAGTTTGATGGTTAACCAAAGTTTGAATTCTATAGAGAGATATACTGAATCAGATGCATTATCCTAGTGTCTGTAGTTAGGCTTGATTTGCTGATATGTGTGGAATTGTATCTGTGATAAAGTTGTTAACTGTTACTTCTTTTATATTGTAGTATATTTTGAAGGTATTTATACTGTCCTAATGAAAGTAGTTGGAAGATAATTTCAACTTGTTTCCTCAGATAGTTTTATTTTATTCGTTCTAAACTATTCAATGGAATTTTTGAGGACATCTAGTCTTGGCATTTTGTATTATTGCAGATATTTTTTATGGACTGACTTTTTAATAATTATTTATTTAATTTTATATGTAAACATGTTTTGTCTGCATGATCAGCTTGCAGTTCTCTAGAGTTGTTCAGTGTAGAGGTTAGAATATGTTATTATTATTAGTTTGGATCTTTTCAAAATTATTTTTTTCAAATAAATATATCTGAATACTATTATTTGACAATAACTCTAATCATACAAAGTATTTTGTGTAGAATATTACAGTAAACACTTAGTGATACACATTATATGTGTTTATAGTATAATAATCTATGTTGTATTTAATTAGATTATTAGACATTCTGTTCATATATATTTTGGTAATTAGAGATTCTATTAATCTTTTTCTTCTACGTTCTTTCCCATTTTACCTTTCATAGGATTACTAAAGATTTAAAATAATTAATTGTTTACTATGAATATTTTTTTAAAGTTTAGATCCAGGGCATTTTTGTGTATATATATTTTAATCAATGTTTCTTTCTGTAGAGATATAGTCCTTAGAAAACAAAAAAAATTAAATCATCATTCAACTAAGGTTAGTATTGTGGCACACATCTTGTGGAAATCCTCTCATTTAGCAATACATGCATTACTTTTCTCACTTATACCCTTCATTGTTGATGAAATTAATATTCACTAGGTATCAATGTTCAACAGGCATTATAGGCTAACCTGGGTCCCTTCTGGCAATTAAGCATATGATATTTTAACATACTGATACTTGTGTGTGCTTTTATTTCTGTAAAACTTTTTAAAAATAAATCACATGAACGTTCTAAAGACTAAACATTTCCTAACAAAGTCTGAAAAATTGTTGTGATTATTTTTAGTTTTTGTAAATATAATTAAAAATTATCAGATAGTGTAAACATCCATGCAAGAAGACACACAATGTATCTGAAATGCTTAGTTACAATTAAAGATGTTTCAAAACTTGGTTTTGCATACTTGTGTACTTAACCAGGTTAGGTGAGAAAGCAAACCAAGTGACCATCAGCCTCCTGTGATAAGAGGCTGGCAATTTCAAAAACATGATGCTCATAAATTAACATAATATTTAAATATTATATATATATATATATGTCCATCTTCAAAGTAGATACTGTAGTTTAGTCCATGGAGACTGGGGGATGTTTAAATCTCTAGTAAATTTAACATAGCACTACAGGCTCTTGAGTTCAACTGTGGTGAGCATGTTTTTGCTGATACAAATAATTTATGAATAAAATTGTAGTTTCCTAAATGCTTTGGCCATTAATATTGATCACTTCATCACAGTTTAGTCATGTTTAGAAAATTTAAGCAAGCTGTGTGATTACTCCAGGAAATATGGAATGATGTGTTCAAATTAGTACCATCTGTGGGTTAAAAAAAAGTTTGCGATTTTTAGTCATTCTTAAAGAATGGAAATCTGATTCTCCATGCTAAAGTGGGAGTAATCCTCTTTGTATCTGTAATTCAATAGGGCGGTTGCCTTGAAATGGTCCAGTTCCGCACACAGTTCATCAAAAGTGAAGATACTGGGTCTAGATGAGGGTTACTGCTAGTCACTTAGGAGTTATTGTGAAGTTGCCCTATTATAGATTATCCATGCATAACAGCATCTATTGAGGGTCTCATCATTTCTAGTTCGTCTTTGTAGATACATTGAATGGAAAAATGCGTGCTGTATTTGATGCCACATCAAAATTAAAGGACTGTTTCATTGAATTAGAATTTATTCACACAAATACTTGCTGAAGAGCCACACTCAGCCACACTGAGGACATTGTTGATTCTACGTGGTTGTCCTATGGTACAAAACAGAAGAGTTTGCTGCACGAGAGCATATGTTTCCACTAGCAACAGTAAGGAAATCATATATCTGGGCTTTGTTTCTTTGTCAGGCAAAAGTATTACTCTAGTTACAGTTTCCTTCTTTGGAATACTTACTTGGGAAAAACTGGATTCTGTGAACCAGTCATTTACTGAAAATACTATTCTGCATCAATTTTTTTTTATTGAAGTCTCATTTGCTAATATCTGAAAGTTCAAAGACAACATTGCTCCCACAGCCACAGATAACAATTGTGTCCCCTGATAAGATGAGAAAGGGCCAGTACCTCTGCCTTTTGTAGTTCATTAACTAGTGTCTGCTCTCCCGTGTTTGTTTTTATACGCACCACAGAGTCCTCCCCCCAGATCACGTAGTTGTGGCAGAGTTTAATTTCTTGCCCTTGAAGGCTACAGTTACTTGGTCCTTGCAAAGTTCCATCTTCTTGGTTGGCTTTACCCCCAGTGGGTTGAAAAACCTTGGGTCAAAAGATGGAAGGAGTGGTTGGAAGAATACTTAAAAGAAAAGTGTCCTAGTCTACTTGGCTCTCAAGGGGAAGAGACAATGAATTTGAAAAAGAACAAAGTAAATCTGAATGAATTTAAAAAGAAAAACAAAAAAGTATCATCTCTTCACTGCATTTAGGCTTAAACTAAAACCTTAAATCAGTCTAGGATGTGATTCTGTTCCCCTCCCCACTACCACCTTGTTCCTTTTGGGTCTGACTCTAAGTTGAGATTGATCATCTGACTCGCTATTTCTCATTTTCTGTTCTCGTACTAAATCATCTCTCACCAGCAGAGCTTGCTTGAGTCATTTAAATAAAACTCATGGTATGCATTCATTTAGTTGTGAATTCAAAAAGGGGAGTCAACAAAGTCTAGCACACTGCTTTGACACAGGACCAAGGCCCTCCCCACTATATCTAGGTTGAACAAGGTATCCCTCCAAAGAGAATTGGTTCCAAAAAGCCAGTACATGCAGTAGGGATTCAGTGGGTATTCCCATCACGGTCTTGACTTCTTTGTTCTTATTCTCACTCCTCCCACTCTTTGACTGGACTTTGGTAGCTCAGCCCAGAGCTCCGCTATGGGTCTCTGTCTCTGCTGCCATCAGTTTCTGGATGAAAGTTCTATGATGACATTTAAGATAGTCATGAATTTGACTATAGGGCAAGGCCAGTTCAGGCACCCTCTCCTCTGTTGCTTAGTGTCTTAGCTGGTGTCATCCTTGTGGATACTAGCTGCAAAGCAAAGGAAAGCGAGCCTATAGTCCATGATCCTAGAGAAGCTAAGTAACAAGGAGAACCATAAGAGAGACATATATAGATCCCCTTGGAAAGGGAACTGGACAAGATCTCATGAGAAAATGGGAACATGGGGGTGGGGAGGGTAGAAGGGGATGAGGATAGGATAAGGGGAGGGAGGAAGAGAACATGAGGGAACGGGTGGTCAAGATGAGGGAAGGACAGAGCAAGGAAAGAGATATCTTGATTGAGGGAGCCAATGTTGAGCTAGCAAGAAACCTGGCATTATAGAAATCCCAGGTGTAATTCAAAATTTTAGGACATGAAGCCTACCACTTCCACAGAACTCCAGACTCACAGATACATCTATCATTCCTAATTTCTACTGAGTATCTGAGAGGCATTTAAGTTACCATACTGAAAATAAAACCTTTTCCTTTCTCCTAGACCTTTCACCATCCACAGAGCTCGTATCTTTTGATTGGTTCTCATCTTTCAGTTTGCTCAGTCTCACTGCCTGGGCACATTCATTTTTCCTCCCCTTCCTCTCACCTCCCAAGTCACACAGGAGTTAACCCTGCTGTCTCTCCTGCAAGACATATTTGCGGTTTGAAAGCTTCTTTCCCCTTCCCTTGCTACCATCTGACTCCAGACCACCGGGGCCCTTGGTGCTGTCATCACAAACCTACACATTCATTTCCCCATTCTCGTCCTTGTCTCCCTTCGGTCAATCTTAACTCAGAAGCAGGAATGCTTCTGCAGACGCATGCTGGAGCCTGCCTTTCCTCTGCTGATGGGGAAGCAGTAACAACACTCTGTAATAATGCAAGCAACCTGGCCTGCAACTCTTCGAGCCTCCGCTCCTGCTAGTCACTCCTTGCTCATTATTTTGCAGCAAAGCAAGGCATCATCCTATAATAGTCACTTTAATTACGGTTCCCTCTACCAGAACTAGTACTTTTGGAAGCTTTTGTACAACTTCCTCCCTTTCCTTTATCAGGAACTTAATATCTTTTCAATTAACATATTATCCATGAAGACTTCTTCCATTCCCCTTTACCTTGTCTTCTACATCAATGAACACCTTCCAATGCACTATATACAACACTATCTGCATATTTTAAGCGTTTCGTTGTGTATGAATGTTTTGTGTGCATGTAGTATGTGCACTGCATGTGTCCCTTATGTGCGCAGAGACCAGGAGAGGGCACCAGATCTCCAGGAACTGTAGTCAAGGAAGGTGGTAAGCAGCCCTGTGGGTGCTGGGAAGAGAGCTTAGGGTCTTCTGTGGGGAAAGCAAAGTCTTTTAAACACGGAGCCGTCTCTCCATTGCCCATATTATTTATAGTTTTATTGTACTTTAATATAGATTTATTTAATTAAATACATTTCTTTTTAAATATAAATTTCACCAAGCAAAGATCTGGATTTGTTTACTGTATATTTGGTACCTACAATATTATCCATACTAGTAGATGATCTTTACATATTTATTAAGTATTTTACTAATTTCACATATTTAGGAATGAGTGAGTTTTCTGAACATTTATTAACTTCACTTTTAATCTGAATATTAGCATAATTTTCATTAATATTTCAATTTTCAAAATTCAAAATCATTTTTATGTCATTTTAAAAAGGGTATTGAAGGTATGGATAAGCATTCATGGTTGAGAACAGTTCCAATACTATTTAGGCTATTGATCTTTTATATTTCTAACTATAATATGCTTTTATTACTTTAAATTTCTTTTAAAAATATGAGCTTTAGTGTATATTGATTGCCCAACAGTGGGCTCAGAGTCTGATAGAAGGTTCCCAGTTATTAAAGTGTTGTAGGGCTCCTACTAAAAGCATGCGGTTGTGACAATATATTGTTACTTCAATCTGTACAGTAATACTAGTGTGTCAGGGATGCTACAGAAAGAGTTAACTTTCATTATACACAATATCAATGGAGTTCAATTAATTACATGAATTTATTAAGTAATCTTGTTTACTTAAAACAGCTTTTAATCAAAACTTCTAATAAAAAGAATGTACTTATTGCTTACTAGATACCTAAATAATTAAAAATCTTCCTTAGGAACAGAACAATCAAAATTCAGGCTGTTTCTAGGGAAGTTCTGAGGATGATGTAATCATATGATTATCTTAATTATCCGTAAATTTTTCTATGCAAATCTAGAGTGTTTCTCTACAACCATTTCAGTGTGGGTTGTACAGTCAAGTTAGAAATGAAGAATAACGAAAATGTTGGAAATGACGGCCCCCAAAGGATCAACATGAGATTCTGCTCATTAAGTGTGACAATAATGAGCTGAGCGCTGCCATCATGTGACTTATCTTCGCAGGTTCCATTATAATGTTTATAATTTTTCCCTTTAATTTTTAGTTCCCAGTGTTCCCACAAATATAGCATTTACTAACGTGCAGTCAACTAGTGCAACGCTAACATGGATGAAACCTGATACTATCCTTGGCTACTTTCAAAACTACAAGATCACCACTCAGCTCCGTGCTCTAAAATGCAGTGAGTGGGAATCTGACGAGTGTGTTGAACACCAAAAGGTTCAATTCCTCTATGAAGCGAACATAACAGAAGAAACGGTATATGGATTAAAGAAATTTAGGTGGTATAGATTCCAAGTGGCTGCCAGCACCAATGCTGGATATGGAAATGCTTCTAGTTGGATTTCAACACGAACCCTGCCCGGCCGTGAGTATTGTCTTGACATATTTATTCATACTGCTTCTGTTATGTTAATGATTGTTACTGTATACAAAATCAACAAATGTAAAAATGAGTTATGCAAACTAACTTATGCAGCAAAATATTTGCTTCTAATTTAAACAAAAATAAATGTAAAATTAAATTGCAGTGATTGTTAGAACTTTTTATATATGCCTAGAACTGTGTCAACATCTTAGAGTATTATATTACAACAAGGAATTATGGGGACACTCTCTTATGGAATACCATTAAGTCATATTAATTAGCCATATGCTTACCTAGAGTGATCCCTACACATTCACTTCATATAAATTGTTTTTGAGAGTTTTTTTTTCTTTCTGAAATGTGGTTTATCTGAAACTTTGGAACCTGTCCTGAAACTAGCTCTTGTAGACCAGGCTGGCCTCAAACTCATAGAGATCTGCCTGCTTCTGCCTCCCAAGCACAGGGATTAAATCATGCGCCATCACCGCCCATCAGTTGTGTGACTTTTATGTAGAATTTTCAACTTTTTAAATTAACTTCAGACCCACACAAGCATATATAACATAAACACTGTAAATGTGATGACCCTAGTAGATGTAAGTCTCTGGGAAAATATTATTAAGGATCTGATAAATACCTGAAGATAGGGAGAAGAAAAAAATAATATAAAGAAGTGTAATCTGCCACAATAATATTTACAGTTCAAATTCAGGGAAAAGTCCTATAAATATATTTCTTTTTGGGAATAATTGATTATAGATAAAGATTACTCTTGAATTTAAGTTTCACATTTTAAAATAACTGGCTTCCCCATTTACTTAAGAAACATTAGTAGCCATGTTTGAGTCCTGTCTTCATAGAAGTGTGGGGATTTCCATGAAATATAAATGATTTGTAATCCGGCCCCTTTCTGTGTTTCTTCGTACACAGCAACAAAATACCTGACCAAAGGGACTTAAGAAAGAGGGACTTATTTTATCTTATAGTTCCACAGAGATTAGTCCACAATTGCGGGGGGTGGCATGGTATCGGGAGCATGCCCACAGCTCGACACATGACACCTGTAGTCATGAAGCAGAACAAGAACCGGAAAGCCTCCTTCCACTAAAAATTCCACAGTCTTCTCAAAATTTCCAGTAACTGGGGGTGAAATATTCAAACATGAACCTGTCATTTTATATAAAAGACAACACCCTCTAAGTACAGAGTTTATACTGTTCCTCTCTTAATCAAGGCTCTTGTTCAGGGATTCTTTTCGAATTAAAATAAGATTTTCCAAAAAGAATTTTACTCTTATTAGCAGACAGACAGACAAAGACTGACAGACAGACAGACAGACACACACATGATTTTTAGTGACAAATGTATTCTGTTGTGGGACCTTATAGCTAATAAAATAAGCTTTCATCTAGACGCTTTGTCTGGTCCCTTGACTGTATCTTTTGTTACAGTTCCCTGGAGTGCCTGGGTCATTTTTATCATAGTGATTAACAAATGTTGTCTAGTGTAATTCTACACCTGACATTGAATCCCCCAAATTCAGTTTTCAGCACATTGCTTTTCCAAGTCCTTTTCTTTAATACTTTGGCCTTTCTGGAAGATTTCCCCCCTTAGTTTTCTGTTTTTTTTTCCCCCCTGACTTTCCCGTCAGTCCTTTCTAAGTTACTCTTGCTTATTTTTCCTGCCCTGTTTTTTTTTTCAAATTCTAAATGTTGGAATATCCAGAAATTCATACTTGTTTTTTCTTTAATATTGCATAACATCAGGAGATCTTACATTAATTAGATTTCTTCTGTCCTCTGACTTTATGTCTACTTACATACTGATTATCCTTAAATCTGTATAGTCCCAAATGTTCAATGCTCCCAGGAACTGTATGTCTATATGACTTGGTAGTATTAGGCAGGTATGTCTGATAAACCTCTTGAAATAAGTAAAATCTAAACACAAAATCTCCCCCAAAGTCTTTGCTTTGTTATCTTTGTATACACTATTATTTATTTACTTGCAGAAAATGAAAATCTAGACAGTGTTCTTTTCCTCTTCTATATGTCTAGGATTAGCTTCAACTAAGTGAACTAACTTGACTTTTTATAGCTGACTTGTAACCACCTTTTCCTTACTTCCACCTCCTGTTTATGCTATAGTATTTTTACTGCTAAAATTCCTGCTTTTTTGGCTGAAATGTTATACCCTGTCTTTCTTAGCATGACCAGAAGAAAATATTTATATAACCTTCTATTTAATGATTTATGTTGAGAATCATTTATGATATCTCCATCTAAAATAACCATGCAGTTATTTTTATAACACCATCTTACAGTGAATGAATAATTACCTATTTATTTTTAAAGTTTTTCTTGGTTGTTACTGGAACCTAATTAGTTGGGATAATTTCTGATAATAGCAGATAGTCTGTGGGAATTTCTCAAATAAATGAAAAGTTGACTGAATAAACTATAGAATTATAGTTGATAAGGGAGAAGGAGTTGTATTTCAATGTGGGTGATAATTAGGATGCCAATGCTAAGAGAAAGAGAGAGAGAGAGAGAGAGAGAGAGAGAGAGAGATGAAATGTGAAAACATTTGATTCAGTTGGGATAAGTAATAAGAATAGTCATTTTAAATGAATGCTATTATTTGTGAAAGAAGTTGGATTCTTGATATTTCATGTGCTTGAGTTTCTAGTTGAACACTATTCCTTAAACTCCTTTCCGACAGTTCTTACCCATTGTTAAGACTTTATTATCATATTGTTTGCAGGAACAGATGCAAAAAATTACATTCAGTTTGAGATCAGTCAGTCAAGATGCATGGGTATTTTCAACCCCTTCTGGTGTGGAAAAGAAATAACTATTCTAATCTCAGTAACTGGAAAAAATAGTTGCATATTGAATAGAATAATATATGTATGTATATATTACATGTATTTATTGTATATTATTGTGTTATGTGCTATTAACATAATATATTAATATATCACATAAAATGATATATACATGAATTTTTCTGTTTGCTATGCAACTATTTTTTTCAAGTTTTAGTGATATATAATATACATATAATATATACACATATAATATAGAAAATGAAAATATACTACATGTATTATATATTTAGCACATATGTACCTTTGCTACATGTATCATACATACATGAAATGATATTTAAAAATAGAAAGCACTAGAACAATCAAATATTAAGAATATTAAAGAGCAGTTATGTTTTAAGTAGTCAATTAATTCAAGACTGGAGACAGATATTTTTGTAAATAATCATTTCTATATGTGTATGTGTACACATTTTAGATTTGTGAAAGTATATTATGTTTTTAGCATTCATAAAATCATACCCCTTAAAATGAGAAGTCCTTTGTGTGGGTGTAATAAATTAATTCTTTAACTAATGAAGAGTTGTTTACTTATCTTTTATTCTAAGGAATATGGTAACTTCTTGATTTAATAGAAGAAACATTTTTCTAATGATTAATATTTTAATTTTTGAATTACATATATGTGCAGTAAAACACTATTTTGTTAATTTTATGAAGCCTAATTTTATTTTATATAAAAGACTAAAAGATGCTACATATATTATATATGCTAATAAACATGTATACATGTGTTACACGTATGATTGCATGGTAAACTGACATTTAAACTAAGAACTAAGTAGAGATGGACATGTGGTGTACACTTTAGTTCCAGCATTTGGGAGGCAGAGGCAGGTGGATTCTATGAGATCAAGGCCAGCGATGACTGTATACTGAGTTCCAGGACAGCCAATGCTTCATAGTGAGACCCTGCCTCAAAGCAAACCAGAGAAAACCAACAATGAAAATGAATTAAAATAACCAAACAAAAATATCTTTTAAAACAGTCATGTTTTCAGCACTTAGATAATGCTTAGGTTTCTTCACATCAAAAATTAATAAACATTTTATAAAATCATATAATCCAGGTGAAAATAGTTAATGTTTTATATTACTCTCTACAATAGAAAAATGGTGTGCTGTTTCATTATACAATTTAAGACAAAGTATTTAATCACATATCTGAATTAGATGAGGAGAAAACTAAAGTAATGATAGAAAATAACGTTTCATATAACTGTGTGCTTTGTTTAACCTGTGGGAAGTTGTCCCTAAGCATTTATTAATACAACAACTTACTAGCAGTTGGTGCCTTTAAGAAAGGGATCACGCTTGGTGATTAGTCTGAAATTAAACTTCTCAGAAGCTGAAGATCAAAAAATGTCAAAGTGGGTATCACAAGTGTAAAGGCTGGTTTACAGCATAAGAAAGTGTCATTATTGAATCTCTCTGGGCTCCTGAAGAAGGGCAACAGGACGGGATCTCTCTGAGTTAGAATGTAAGCTGGGAGCTAAATTGTCTTTGAATGCAAATCTGCAAATATAAACCAGAATGAACAGAAGAAACGATACCCAGCCAATTCAAACTATGCTTCTTTCTCCCTTGTTCTGTGGTCTCCATAACTGAAGCAAAATGTTTTCACCTTAAATCATCTCTATAGTAATTATATCTCTATTTTGTTCTGTGTGGATGTAGATACAAAGCACAAAATTACAAGGCAGAGAGAGAGAGATTTCACATAAAACATTAACTTACAGATTATTATATTCATCCTTTTGTTTCTGATTATCCTTAGCCTCAGTTTGAGCTATGTGGTCCGAGAGTACAGCATAGAAATCGGTTAAATCTTTGTGTTGTGCAACAGGCATGCATAATAATAAGGAAACAGACAACATTAAAGAAGTGTGTGTGTGTGAAATTAGTATGGAATGAAGAGGGAATCTCATTACGTGCATCTCCTATAGACCACCAGGACAGAGGGATTGTAAGAAAGGAAAATTCCTGGGGTAGAGCCTAGGTTGTGAAAACCACAGGATACCATACTCATGAGGAATTTTAACTACCCAAACATCTGTCAGGTTAAAAAAATTCAACAAAACATGCCTCATCAAAGAAGTTTCTAAGGAATGTAACTTTACAAACTAAAAAAGAAGAAAAGACAAGCAGAGGACGAAGTGGCACTTAACATGTTTTAAAAAGTTGTTAATGCAATGCCGTGTATTGTCTTTTCTTAATTTAATTTGTAAAATACACTTACAATCAATGTTAGAGCAACACAAATATAGAGACACAATGCCAAAGTCATGTTAGCCATAAATAGGAAAATTGATTCCAGGACACACAAAAAACCACTGCCTAGATAGAAGAAATACTCTCTTAGAATAGTTCTACCCTCCTGTCACTTGGGAAAATAGAATAATTATAATTCATTCTATAAATGAAATCAATCAGACGCTGTTGAAACGTGTCTATATCAGTTAGTTGCCTAGAACTATCAAATCTGTCTTTTAAAAACGCTTCTCCTTTAAACCTGTATATTGATGTTTATTGGCCCAGCCATTTTAGATTTCCAAAGATTCAGTTGCCGGTCCCCTCTGCCATGGCCAGTCTTTTCCTTCCTTTTGTTTCCTGGTTCTACATACTAAACAACTGATTGTCTAGTTGCTGAATGTATCACAGAGGAATCGTTTCTAGTTCTTGTTTTTGGCTATTTGCACCATCCATGAACTTTTCTGTTTAAATCGTTCTTGTCTCTGTATTTATTTTTATTTTATTAAGGTCTCCAAGAATATTCTTCGTATCTGTCTTCTGGATTAGTATAAAAGATACTTCAACATCTGTCCTGTTTTCTAATTTTTAAACACACCATTTCTATGATGAAAATTTTTTGATGCTTTTGTATGCCTGCGTGTAAAACATACCCTTCAGTAGTCTTAAGACCATCGTTTGTTCCTTTATGCGCCTGTTTTTCTTCTGTTCTTAGTGTCCTTTCCATACTTTTATGAAGACCAGCTACCTTTTCTTTTTAATTTGTATTTTAAAAAAATCTTCTAGACATTTCCTTTCTTGCTCTTGCCTCCAAAAAATGTGTTTCTAAAATATTAAACAAATTATGTCATCATTTATCTTTGAGTACCTTAAAAGCAGAAATAATCAGGTAACCATTACTTATGAATTCTTGCATCCTTCATGTATTTGTACCTATGACGTACTATTGAGATTGAAGAAAGACATGATTTGATGAACATTTCAAGTTTAAATCTACATTTCAAAATAATTCATATAATTTTTTTTTAGTTTTCTGAATCTTGTCCTTAAAATATTTGTATAGGTGTTGTTAAAAGTAAAATCCATCCAGTGAGTTACTGTTCATGTAGAATAGATTTAGCTTCATTTTAAGAATTGATCTACTTAATACTTTTTAGAATTTTGAGTTTTCTTTTTAATAATCAGCATAAATCTGAATTGTTATATAGGAAAGAAGAATGTTCCTAATATTTCTGTCAGGACTTCAAACAGTGAAGAAATAACTTTCTAAAATGAATCTAAACACTCATCATATTTCATACTTTTTAGAATGACTGAAGAAGTCAAAGTACATAAATAACTTGCTAAAATAATGAAGTATAATAAATGTACAGAGTGAAGAAAGATTACTCACACAGGGAACAAAAAGGAATCACAAAGTTTACACCTAGGGTGCTACCTCACAAGTAAAAGATGCTTGGTAGTCTTAAGAGACAGTAAGTAAGCACATAACATTTCATGATATCATTTAATAAATAGTGTCAAATGAGCTGTTCCAAATTATTAAACAAATGTCCCAGAATTCAATACAATGAACAGCACGTCCAAGAAGACTCTCAGTGAGGGCTCAATATCCATAGTGTAACAGAAGCCAGAGACCTTGAACCAGACCAATGAATCATTGCAATTAACACTTACAAGTCAAGGTGTACAGAGTAAAGTATATACTGTGTGACTCACTGTGTCACACCACAGCTTCCATGGACTGATGGTTTCCTTTCTTTTAATTATTTTTGGTAGGGGAGAAGGTTTCAAGGGCACAGGGTGGTTATAAAGGGACAACAGGGAGGTGAATGGGATCAGGATTCATGATGTGAAACCCACAAAGAATCAACGAAAAGTGAAAAAATATATTTTTGTTGAAATGTCATTAACATAAACAAAAAGACTATTTTGAAACAAATTTAGTAAATCCAACAAAAGAAATTATAAAGGTTGCCATCATGTTTTTTAAAAAATTTTAGTATTTAGTATTTAGTATTTAGGCCCATTCTTCACAGAGTAGGAAGGAGACTCCTATTTATGTCCTATTTATGACTCAACCATAGTTTCTCTTTTCAGAATTAAAACAATCACCTCCTTTCTCATCACAAACTTCAAATCTCATTTCTAGTTGGATTTGCTTTCACTCTACAGAGAATAATCGTTCATTTGATCCATAAAGGAAGATTAGTGTGTTGGGAGTTTGGGTTTGTAACTACCTTACCAGCCTCAGTAACTAAATCATCACAAATTCAGCGGTTTTTTTCATTTTTTAAGATATAATAAAAACTCATAGTTAACTATGGAAAACTCTAAATAAAAAGAAACATGATTGCTAGACCTCAGGAGTGTTATTGAAAATGTTTTTATTTATTTTCATAAAATATATCTTGATAATATTCTTTCTCTCAGCTCTGATCAGATCCTCCCTCCCCACCTCCTTATCCATAGTTCTATTCTCTCTCTTTCTTCCTCTCTTTCTCTCAAAGGAAAAAGAAAAAATACATGAAGAATAAAAATAAAAAATTAGAACAAACAAGCAAAAAAAAAAGAGAAAAATCCTAAAACAAAACACAAGGACACACAAAAGACATGGAATCTGTTTTGTGTTGACCAAATACTTTTGGGAATAGGGCCCGCCCTTATATATAGTTGGTATGCCAGTGACACCCCATTAGAGAAAAGTGATTTTCCTTTTACTCACAGTTATAAATAGCAACTAGCTTCATGGTTAGGGGTGTGATTTTTGCACATAATTCCCCTTCTCCTTGTTGGTATTGTTATCTGGTTTGAACGTGTGCAGGCCTTGGGCCTACGATCCTAGATTCTGTGACATGTCCACCAGTTCTGCTGTGTCTGGATGGAACGGTTTTCTGGAACTCATCCTGACCTCTGACTCATACAATCCTTTGGCTCATTGTTCATATAGATGACTGTGCTTTTTTTAAAAAATTATTTATTTATTTTTATTAAAAATTTCCACCTCCTCCCCTCCTCCCATTTCCC
>LOEQ01001758.1:105283-117508 GCA_001685075.1 Bramus lutescens
ATATATATGCCTCTTCTCTGGATTGGCACTGAATAAATCCATATGCAGTGTCACCACGGGGAACTGCAGGAAGGTTACACAGGGCTCTGATCCTCTTGGTGACAACTTCCTATGAATCTGTTTTATTTTTGAATAAAGTGATTTAAGAGTAGAGGAGGCATGTCCTGTAGAAGTTGGCTTGCTGATGAAATAGGGGGTTCTGGCTTTAATCTCCAGTAGTAAACACAGAGCGCCTGCTCAAGGCATATAAACAAACTAAAGTACCAATGGAATTTCTAGGAAATAAAGTCAGTGTGCTTGGTCATTTTCCTAGTTTCCAGAATACATGACTTTTGTAGTATGTGTAATTAATCTTTCAAAATAGAAGTGTGAAGGCAATACATTTTATATTGAGATTTAAAAATTATAATTGTCAACTTCTCATTTCTAGTGCCCAAGGACCCACCTAACAATATGACATTTCAGAAGATACCAGATGAAGTAACAAAGTTTCAGTTAACATTCCTTCCACCTTCTCAACCCAATGGAAATATCCAAGTATACCAAGCGTTGGTTTACAGAGAAGATGACCCTACTGCTGTCCAGATTCATAACCTCAGCATTATCCAGAAGACAGACACGTCTGTCATCGCAGTGTTAGAAGGATTGAAAGGTGGACATACATACAACATCAGCGTAAGTCAGCCACAGCTTTGCACCACCAGTTTGTAAAGTCAGCACTGCAAAATATGTCTGCATACCACATGTCAGCCTATTTCCTTATAAAATACAGCAAGTACTATCAGCTTAGAGCCCTTTCTAGGAATAGCAAGGATGCAGAAATAAAGAAAGAAAATGAGCATTAAACATAAAGGAACAGTGACATGTAGAATGACAGCTGCCCTAAAGAAAACTATAAATGGAGCATGCAAAAGCGAATTTTGAAGAAAATGGCAGGAACAGGATTTTTTTTCCATTTCCTTTCTCTAAAGCCTTTGATTCTGCTGCATGTTAATAATAATTTTACAATTTTGTGCATGTGAGACATGCACAAACATGTGTGCAAGTTTACATGCATGAGCATAAACCCAAATTACTTCTTCCTATACTTATTTTGTGTCACCCTTCAGGAATTATAAACAAAATTGTTTTGTTACCTGAAACATCACCTTTCAGTAACCTATCATCCATTATAACAATCCCTAGGATAGTTTCCATCGCTCAAAGCAATTCTTAATAATTATCAATTTACTTATAAGAATATTGTTCATAATAGGTAAATATGTTCCTTGCTTCAATTTTGTATCTTCCTGAGGTTCTTGTCGCGATTTCAGTTCAGTTTAATGAAATATCGATTATAAAAATGAGTGGTCATTGGAACACCAGTTCAAATCCTGGTGTTTATATCCATATGGGAAACTTCTTCAAAAGTTGATTCACAGTCCACTTTTACAAGTTAAAACTTGGGGATAGGAATGGAAACTCTTGCAGAACATGTTGGGAGGAACCGATATTTACAGTGATAATATAGAAGGAAATATTATATCAATATTTCCTGCTGAAAATAAAATAAAAGAAGAAATAAAACAAAGGACAGCTGGTCTCTAAAGGAAAAATGTAACTACTTGCAAGTTTCAATGTGAGCATTTTAGGATATTAAAGTTTACCAAGAATATTTGTATTTATCAAGATGTCTAAGTAACTTCTATGCATCCTATTATTTAAGAAATACTTTCTCTTTTATCACCATACGTTTTACTCAACACCACAGTTTAAGTCATATACTAAAGAAATAATTTGTGTTGAAAAGTTCCTTTTTAAAGGTTACAAATAACCCCGAATTTTTATTCAGTTATTGAAACCGAAGTTCCTAAGATCGGTCTATTTAATATAGTTACCATATACCATGTACTATATTATAAGTTCATTTCAATGAAAATATTTCCAAAATATTGATATAAGGAAAGGATGGACCATTAATATATAAAATGAGTTCATTCCAAAGAATATATTACATATGCCAAATTGTATTTACTAATTTCAAGGAAGTTGGGACTACTTGTGGTCTTTGTTTTCTTCAGCTAGCTGAGGCGAAGGCAAGGACTCTGGGTCTTCAGCTTCCTGACCACAATGCTAATTGAAAGGGTTCCCATTTGTGTAAATCACCCTCTGTGTACACAAACAGAAATGTTTTATGAGTATATGCTGCATTATGTAGGCTATGCATCGGATACTTTGGGGCAGGGGTGAAGAAGGGCATAAAAGGCCAACTTTCAGGAGGATGATTTAATACAGGAAAATGGGGAGGCGGGAGGAGTTGGGTTTCATCTCCGACACAAGAAGAAGATCTTGAATATGGATTTAAAGGAGGGCAAAATGTGCTAGCTACAGAGAGAAGTAACAGATGTTAGAGTCAAGGACGAGGTAGGATAAGCACGGTGGTTGTCTACTCTTTTCCTCCCGTGGGTTCAAATGGCAGCCAGCCATCCTGGTCTTGGTGCTGGGACCTTTGTGTCAGCATTTAGTCTCACAATTTACTTCCAGAATATTAATTGTAGGAAATTCTTGATCGTTCATGTTCTTCTGATCTTTATGGTAGTAAGCAAGTTTGAGAAAATATAATTCATAGGCAGAAACAATTGTAGTAAGCATGTTTGAGAAAATATAATTCATAGGCAGAAACAATTGGTTTTTTTTAAAGGGGATCATTTTTTAATTATTTTTAACCATGCTCACTTGCATATGCATAGACAGAAGGCTTGGAGTCGTGATAAAGCCTTTCTTTGTTTCAGGTTTATGCTATCAACAGTGCTGGCGCTGGGCCAAAAGTGCAGATGCGAATAACCATGGATATTAAAGGTACAAATGAACTGCCTTCCATTAAACCGTTGTGGGTTTTTTTGTTTGTTTGTTTGTTTTGTTTTTACCAGATGGTGATTGTAATCTGAATCACGTGCAGGAGGCTAACCTTTGCTTGATGCATATGCATGTGATATGCATATATATTAAGCAATAGTGTGTGCATATTCAAGTATGATTTAAACATCAAAATGAAGACGTGAATTACTGTTGAAGAGAATGTCGGTCTTAAAGGTTGTCACCTAAACTTTATTTTTATTGGAAAGAGAGTTTTTTTAAATCTCTGTTTGTGTTAGGAGTTGGATTCTGCTCACATGACTACCAAACTCCCACATAACCAACCTTGTATTTTAACTTTAACCTAGATCTACGGTTTTGTTATTTTGGCAGGCATTTTAGTAAAGTTCTCCTCTAGCAAATAACCCTAAAATCCCAAAGAGGAATTTAAGTCCATTTGACCAGAAAATGCCTGCCTAGATATTGAAATCAAGCATTTTTTTTGCTATCTCTATCACATAAGGGAATACTAAAAATGAAAGAAAACCAAATGTCCCAAGATGTTTAAGAAAACCCTTTTCCAGCCCTAATAAGAGGGTCTGTGCCTAGTCTTATTGTAAATTATTGTGCTGTGTTCAGTTGGTATCCCTGGGAGGCCTGCTTTTTCCTGAAGGGAAACGCAAGAGGAATGGATCTAGGGAAGAGTGGAGTGGGGTGCGGGTTGGGAGGAGTGGGCAGAGGAAAGAAAATGAAAACAAAAGCAAAAATCCCATAAGGATTTGTTACAGGATACCTGTAGTAGAATTCCACCAAGCACGTTTTTCTAAAGGGATGTATAATGGTCCCCTTCTTTGGAAGGGACAGTAGAGTGCCGTGGCTGGCGTGGAAGCCTTTCAGGCTATTTAGGTAACTCTTGAGACTGAATCCTGGATTGGTCATTCGATAGCCGTTTGACTTTGGAAGATCTTCTCAACATACATAAGTCTAGAAAGTGCAGATGCTATTATTTTCTACTTCGTAGATTGCTAGTTATAAGGATTAAGAGTGAGAACATTTGAGAAAATCCTGTACACAATGCCTGAAAATTATTATTAACAAGAGCATGAGATAGTTATTGTCAGATGCAATTTTACAATTAATCTTTTAATAATGACTAGTAAGTATAGGTGTGTTCTTATTTATAAGCCTTATTTATCTTATTTGATAAATTCTGGAGGAGTGTTTCAAGAGTTAAGAGCACTTGATGCTCTTTCAAAGCCCCTAGATTTAGGTCTCAGTACCTGCTTTGGGTGGCAGACAAGGACCTATTCACTTCAGTTCTGGGTGCCAAAGCCCTTACTCTCTTCTAACTGGGCAGGTCCCTTCATGCACACTGTGCACATACAGACAGGTACATAAACACATACATATTAAGTTTTTTGATCAGTAACTCTCTGTCTTGGAGTATGCAAACACATACTTTGTTTCAGCTGTATTTTTTTTTCACAAAATGACTTTAGAAAGCGCAAAGGAGAGGTGGAGCCATCAGAATTTCTTCGCATCACTTTGTAGAGACACACATACAAACACAGCATACACAATATTTTTTTGTTTTACCAAAATTTCTCATTTCACATGCTTCACCCATCTCCATGCCAAAATGCTTCAGGCTGCCACTCTTCATCCAATGCACGAAAGAGAGGTGCAAGGGCATGGGACTGTGGTAGAGTCCCCTAGAGAAAACCCGTCTTTACTTCTACCTGTGATTTTCTTAGCTACGTGGTGTACTGAATTAGAAGCAGTCCCGCTAAATTTTTATCTGACAGTTAATACACAGTTGGATTGTGGCACCCTGATAACGGGTTCCTGTTACTGAAATTTGTCCTTGAGGACCGCTGGTGACCTCATTGAGGGTTCAGAAAAGAAAAAGCCCCAGGCCTCTTCCTACTAAACCCCTCTCTCTATTCTGTATCTGCTACATCGGGCATTTGTATCTGAAGGCTCTTGCAACCTACTCCTGTGCTTTGCCTCTTCCTTTGTCACAGATTTTACTCTCAATGAACTGCATACATACTCAGTCTCATTCTAACCTTGACTTGTCAGAATAACAAAGTGGCGTATCAACTTAGAGATTTGCTTTTGAATCTAAGGCACAAGAAAGAGCTAGTCAAATTCTCAACTCAAGAGGTTTTATTCAAACCCTGATATTCAGATTTTACATCTGTTGGCTCAATTATCACCTATTAAAAGGAAACAATATTGCTAATTTTGTGAAACTGTTCACAGATTCTTTCCTTTTTAAAAAAAAAGATTGCAGTTTGGGTATGTAACTTTCATACAATAAATATGCATATGTAAGCACATACACAGCTATTAGGAGCACTGAAAGCAGCAGAAACCCAAAAATATTGGTTTGGGAATTTTTGTGTTTATTAATATAAAATATTAAATATTATGGTATCTTTTAAGCTATCCTAAAATATCTACTAATGTTAAAGATAAAATGTTTTATCACACAAACGTGATGACCAGGGTTCAAATTCCCATATCTCATGTAAAACTCTAGCAGGCATAGTGATTACTTGTAACCCAGTACTATGGTGGCAGAGGTCCAGGATCTCCGGGATAAATTGGCTACCTAGACTAGCTGGATTCTTTATGGTTCTAGTGAAATAAAGTCAAGAGTGGTCAAAGAAGACATGAAATATCAAATTCAGGCTGCCTCAAGAGTGTACATACTCACATATACACATCTGTACAGTTGTGCACCTGCATTACATATATACCATCTCAATACACACATAAAACGCACATTTCTTTAATTCCACTATTTGGAATATCTTCTATGAAAATAACAGGGCAACTGAAGTCAGCTGTTTGAGGTTAATTATTGCAGAAAATGCTAAAAAGTATAAAAAAGGTAAATTCTTGCCCTTGGATGAAGAAATATTATTGAAGAAATAATATTGAAGAAATATTATGCAGCTGTACCACATACTGTAGCCATTAAGAAGCAAGTGTTAGCATTGTATTTCTTTCTGGGTGAGACTCACACAAGAAACCAATCTGCAGGGTAATTCTAATGCCTGGTGTATCTGTATTAGTAAACTCAATAGTAAACAGTCTGTTACATATCAATCTGAAATTGTACCTGATAATATAGACATTACCTGTTATCCAGGTTTTGACATGGATTACCAGCAAAAGAAAAGTTACTATGAAGAGGGTAGATAATAATCAACCAAATGAAAAAAGTGAAGAAAAAGAACACACAAAAATGTTATTGAGATACAAATAATTTTTGAAAAATATTTGTGGCAGCATTTATGAATTGTTTTATCACATGAAGAAGAGTTGCATGTCTGAAAAATTCCACCTGGGCTCCAGTTTCTCAAGAAAGTCTCAAATACATAATAACACCTTTATGAGATAATAATTATTGTTTATCTACTGGACCCAAAGACAATTGTGTAGTTTGCATGTGCTGTCATTTTCTGTGTCACTTACTTACATGAAATGGGAATGTGAAGTTTATTCTTTCATGCTCAGAAAAAAATTAGTCATATTTTACTGTTTTTAGCTCCAGCACGACCCAAGACCAAGCCAATCCCTATTCATGATGCCACAGGAAAATTGCTTGTGACGTCAACAACAATTACAATCAGAATGCCGATATGCTACTACAATGATGATCATGGGCCAATCAAAAATGTCCAAGTGCTGGTGGCCGAAACAGGAGGTAGCTCAGATTCAGTCTACCTTGGGAGACTGGGGAATGTGAATTTCTAAATGCTAAGGAAGTTCAACTAAGAATTATCCAGGAAACTTGACTCAGGATTCTAATTTAAGGTTATAAATAGACTATTAATATTATCAGTAATTATAATAACAACTTACATCAAAAATGCTGTTCTCAAAAGAGCAAAGGCCTAATAACGAAATGTGATCTATTTATTGTGCATACTGGTTGGAGTAATTTGATTTAGCCAAGATAGAACCTTTTATTTTTAGCTTTTGCCTGTTATTTTTTTCTGTAATTTTTATCGAGTTACATATTTTTCTCTGCTCCCCACTCTTCCTCAGTCCTCTCCTTCTAACATCTCCCATGTTCCCCATGCTTCCAATTTACTCAGGAGATCTGGTCTTTTCTACTTCCTATGTATATTAGACCCATGTATGTCTCTCTTAGGGTCCTCTTTGTTATCTAGGTTCTCAGGGGTTGTAAATTGTAGGCTGGCTTTTCTTTGCTTTATGTCTAAAAGCCACTTATGACTGAGTACATATTATATTTATCTTTCTGGATTTGGATTACCTAACTCAACCTAAATGCTTCTCAACCAAAGAATGAGCAAAGAAAATGTGATGCATTTACAAAATGAAGTACAAATAGCCAAAAATAATAATAATGACATCTTGAAATTTGCAGACAAGTGGATGGAGCCAAGAGAGAATCTTGATAGTTTCTTTAGAAATATGAACATTAATAACACATGACTGATGAACTTTTTTTGTACTTTAGTGATTCTCAACCTTCTTAGTGCTGTGATCCTTTAATATTGTTCTTCATGTGGCAGTGAACATCCCCATCATAAAATTACTTTTACCACTACTTCATAATTGTAACTTTGCTGTTATGAATCGTGATATTAATATTTGAGGTGCAGAATATCTAATATGTGACCCCTGTGAAAGGGTTAATCAACCTCCATGGGGGTCTCAACCCATAGGTTAGACATCACTGTTCTACTTGCTACATCAGCACAACTATAGCACTTCCGATTCCTGTGTGATGGTGGACTGTCCAAGTTCATAAACTGAGTGGTCCCGACGGTTCATGGCATGACTCTTGCTGTGTCTAGAATTCTCTAATGAAATCGTAAAATGCTGTGTTGATGTGAAGATACCTTCAGTGTGATTTGTGGTGGGTGTTCTTTTTTCCCTTCTACTAGTTCAGCAAGATGGAAATGTGACAAAATGGTATGATGCATACTTCAACAAAGCGAGGCCGTATTTTGCAAACGAAGGATTCCCTAATCCCCCGTGTATAGAGGGAAAGACGAAGTTCAGTGGTAATGAAGACATCTATGTGATAGGCGCTGATAATGCCTGTATGATCCCTGGCAATGAAGAGAAGATTTGCAATGGCCCTCTGAAACCGAAAAAGCAATATTTGTAAGTATAGTTTATATCAACTGTGCACTACACTACAAGTTCATTAATGCATGTCATCTATCTGCTGACCCATCCTTTCATCCTTCTGAGTGATGGAATCTCCCATGGATACTGGGTCTGATTGTGCATGCAATGAAAATGAAGAGCTGGATGAGGCATTATCTATTTATTGCAAAGACATGCAGATTCATGGGAAAGGTACACAATCCTGAAAGAAAGTGTGATTTGATATGATAAGTTGTTTAAAAGCAATTTGAAATGTATGGCACTGGAAAACATACAATGTGGAGCAACTTAGTTATTTCTGTAATTAATAATGTGGTTGATGTGTTGGAACTCAGTGTTTTGCTTTTTTGCCATAGACGATGATATATATATATATATATATATATATAGGCTTTCAAAAATAGTCTTGTGGTCTTTCAGTTAATTAAGGTTTCCTTTTATAATACTAATACCAATCTCTCTCTCTCTCTCTCTCTCTCTCTCTCTCTCTCTTTCTCCCATCAAATATATGAATGATCACTCTATTAATTTTTGTTAAATTCATTGATATTATTTGCTATTTAATTGTAGATATTATTCTATAAAAGTAAGTTTGCAGTTTAGAAGATGATTATCTTAGCCTTGATTTTTCCAAATCTTATTGTTATTACTAATTTTTAAAAGTAGGTGCTCACACTTAAGCATGCTAGTTAAAATGATATTAAATTCCTTATGAATGTCTTTGACTGAATTAGAATTATGAAATTTAGAATGATTTGGTAAGTGAAAAATAATGTTCCATCCCCCCAGTGCCAGATTACTAAAGATATCTTGTCTAATTTCTCTTCCTGGGGGGGACTCATATGTCTCTCTTAGGGTTTTTTGTTTGTTTGTTTGTTTCCTGTCTTCTCTGGGGTTGTGGACTGTAGGCTGGTTATCCTTTGCTTTATGCCTAATATCCACTTATGAGTGAGTACATACTGTGTTTGTCTTTCTGTGTCAGGAAAGGGTGGTAGGGGAGTGGGGAGGGAAGAAGCCGAGTGGGGAGGATAGAAGGGGAGTGGGGAGGGTAGAAGGGGAGTGGGGAGGGTAGAAGGGGAGTGGGTAGAAAACCTAAGGGGTTATGAAGATCCAGTTGGGTGAAGGACTGAAAGGGAGAACAAGGAAATAAACACCTTGAAAAAGGAAGCCATTATGGGGTTAGCCATTATGGGGTTCCCAGGTACTAGGGAAATTTCCAGGAACCTACAAGGATGACCCCAGGTAAGAATCTAAGCAATAGTAGAGAGGGTATCCAAAATGTCCTTCCTCTATAATCAGATTTATTACTACCTTAATTGTAATCATAGAACCTTCATCCAGTATCTGATGGGAGCAGATGCAGAGATTCAGAGCTAAGCACTGGTCCAAAGTCCTAGAGTCCAGCCATAGAAAGGGAGGAGCAATATTACAAGCAAAGGGGCCAAGACCATGATGGGGAAACCCAAAGAAAGAGCTGACCC
The DNA here is from genome assembly GCA_001685075.1 of Bramus lutescens. Taxonomy (NCBI): domain Eukaryota; kingdom Metazoa; phylum Chordata; class Mammalia; order Rodentia; family Cricetidae; genus Bramus; species Bramus lutescens. The sequence continues at coordinate 114,757 of LOEQ01001758.1, forward strand.
AAGCTAGTGGGACTGAGAGCTGGGGAACTTGCCTTGTAAGACTGAACTAGGCCCTCTAAATGTGGGTGACAGTTTTGCGGCTTGAACAGTTTGTGGGGTGACTATCAGTAGAACCAGTTTTTATCCTTAATGCATGAACTGGCTCTTAAGAACCCACTCCCTATAGAAGAATACTGTACTCAGCGTAGATACAGAGGAAAAGGCCTTAATGCTGCCTCAAGTGATGTGACAGACTTTGTTGATTCCCCATGGGAGGCCTCATCCTTTCTGAGTGTGGGGTGGAGAGAAGGTGGTGGAAAATGGGAGAGAGAGGGAACTGGGATTTGTATGTAAAATAAGATTGTTTTAAAATTAAAATAAAAAGAGAAATAATGATCTATCATTTATTATCAAAGGCAATTAGTTTAAATTTTGGTTGTTATTTGAACTAAACATAATTTTTAAGATGATAAAATTTCATATTTACTCTTATTCATTGGTTTTTGCATTTTGTTTTCTAAAAAATTCTTTTCATAACAGATGCTATCATAAGAGTTTGGTAATGCTAGAGAAAAATATGCACTGTAATTTGCTTTATAAATTTAAATGGTTGTTGTGTTTTAGTTTTCAAGTTAGGTAATTTCAGATGTCTTCAGGGTTGATCTTCTGCATTGTTTGTATTTGATATTTGTAAAAATGGGTAAGCACCATTAGGCACATAATGAAAATAGCAATTTTTGTTTTTAATTTGTGTACATGTGAACAAGACAATTCTACTTAATCTTTGTTCTTTGATTCTGCAATATTTCCAAAAATAAGATACACTAGTTACTATGCTTCATATCTTAATTATAGTGGCCACATTGTTACTCATATTAAATTGTTCCATCTAAACATATCTGTGAGTGAGATTGTCAGCTTAATGTTCTTCGACTACTGCTGCTTCATGATTTTGGCCAAATCCCAACTCATTGTCCCATCAAATTCATTGAGCCTGAGAGCAAGATAATTATTTATTTGGTTAGATTTCAGTATAGACTTTTCCTTATTATAACTTAGTCTTAAGCTCACGTCTTATAATTTATTTTTCTTGAATAAAACTATTAATTTTCAATAATTATTTATCAAAATATTTCCAGAAAAGATAACGGGATATAAAAAAGTTTTTCTTGTATAATTTTAGAACAATATTTTTGATGAACATAAATACAAAAGTTCTCAATAGATTACTTTCAAAATTAGTTAAATAAAACATCAAAAATGTCATCTCCCATGACGAAATAGGCTTAATCCCAGAGATGTAGGAATAGTTCAACATAGGTAAAACAATAAATATAACTTAAAACATAAGTTCAAGAACAGAAACCACATTGTCATCTCATTAGCGATAGAAAAAGGCCTTTGACCAAATCAAGCATCCATTCATGATAAAGTTCTAGTGGAACTACAGGTACAAGAGATGAACTTCAGCATAATAAAGCAATATACAGGAAACCTACAACCAATGTCATCCGAAACAAAACAAAACTCAAAGTACTTTCACCAAAACTAGGAATATGACAAGGTTTTCCATTTTCTCCATACCTATTCAGAAAAGTACTTGATGTCTTAGCTCAAACAATAAGAGAAGTGAATGGATTAAAGGGAATAAAAATTGGAAAAGAAGTCAAAGTATCATGGTTTGTATATGATATAATTATATGTATGCATGTACATATGTATGTATATATGCATGTAACTTTTAATACTCCACTAGAAAACTCCTAATTCTGGCACACAACAACAAAAACATTATCAAAGTACCAAAATATAAAATTAACATATGAAAATCAGTAGCTTTTCTAAACACAAATGACAAACGTGTTCATTCAAAAATCAAAAACAATACCACTCACTATTGCTTAAAAGTTATCTTAGAATGAGTCTTTATTTCTTTTATAGGTTCAAATTTAGAGCCACAAATGTCATGGGACAATTTACTGACTCGGATTACTCTGACCCTATTAAAACTTTAGGTAAGATTTTGTAGTTTAACTTATCTCTGGTTTTTCTTTTTTATGGGTATACATGTATACATGTATACAGGTATTTATGTTTGCTTGTGTGTAGGTGCAAATGTATATGCAGGTGAGCATGCATTTGTGTTCATATGCATGTGGAGGCTGGAAGTTGATGTCATGTCTCTGTCCAACATTTTCTACTATATTTATTGTGAAAGGGCCTCTTGTTGAATTCAGAGCCTTTAGATTTTGCTGGTAGTAGCTATCTAGTTACCTCCAGGGGTCTTGTGTTGGGATTACAGACCATCACCATGCCCACTAATCTTTTAACATAAACTCTGGGGATCAGAAATTTGGTTCAGAGAATGTGTCAGACACATTATCCACCAAGCTATCCTTCTAGCCTTTACCTACCATTTTAATGTATTTATATGATGGTAACAGTTATTAAATGTTTGGTAAATAATCCATGGCTGCATAGTCTTCGGTTACAAATGTATCTTAAAGATAATTAACCTTTTTAAGGAAAACTGATATTTATAACATCCTTTTAAATAAGAAATGCTTCAACTATTCACATCTAGCTATAAATTTTGTTAAAGTGTTTGTTTCTTGATATTCTAAATGAAAAAGTATTTTGTTCTTTAAATATATAGCTTACACTGTAAAGTTCTTCATAAGAGAGAAATCATATAATAATGTTTTACCTAAGCCGGGCTGTGGTGGCGCATGCCTTTAATCTCAGCACTCGGGAGGCAGAGGCAGGCGGATCT
>LOEQ01001758.1:119930-137237 GCA_001685075.1 Bramus lutescens
TGTTGAGGTCTTTGATCCTTTTGGACTTGAGTTTTGTGCATGGTGATAGATATGTATCTATTTTCATTCTTCTACATGTTGATATCCAGTTATGTCAGTACCATTTGTTAAATATGTTTTCTATTTTTCAATTTTTTATATTTTGCATCTTTGTCAAAAGTCAGGTATTCATAGGTGTGTGGATTAATATCTGGATCTTTGATTTGATTCCATTGGCCCTCCTGTCTGTTTTTTATGCCAATAACAAGCAGTTTTCAGTACTATATTACTGTAGTAGAATTTGAAGTCAGAGATTGTGATGTCTCCAGAAGTTCCTTTATTGTACAGGATTTTTTGGCTATCCTGAGTATTTTGCTTTTCCATATAAAGTTGAGTATTGTTCTTTTGAGGTCTGTGAAGAATTTTTCTGGGGATTCCATCTTACATCTGAAGGAATGGCCAAGATCAAAAACATTGATGACAACTTATGCTGGAGTCCTACACCCCATTTCCCTTGTGAGGACGTAACGACCACCTTCACGTTTGTGGTTCAGCCCCTTTGAATATCAGTATGACTATTTCTCAGAAAATTAGGAAACAACCTTCTTCAAGATCTAGCAATACCATTTTTGGGTATATATCCAAAGGATGCTCAATAATACCACAAGGACATGTGCTCAACTATGTTCACAGCAGCATTGTTTGTCATAGCCAAAACTTGGAAACAACCTAAATGCCCCTGGACCAAAGAATGGATAAGGAAAACATGTGTAAATGGAGAACAGCAGAAAAAAATAATGACATCTTGTAATTTGTGGGCAAATGGATGCATCTAGAAAACATCATATTGAGTGAAGTAACCCAACCCAGAGAGACAAATATCATAAGTACTCACTCATAAGTGATTTTTAGACATAAAGCAAAGAAAACCAACCTACAGTTCACAATTCTAGAGAACCTATACAACAATGAGGACCCTAAGAGAGACATATGTGGATGTAATCTACATGGGAAGTAGGAAATAGCAAGATTTCCTGAGTAAATTGGGAGCATGGGGACCATGGGAGAGGGTAGGAGAGGGGAGAGAAAGGAGGGGATCAGAGAAAAATGTATAGCTCAATAAAATAAATTTAAAAATTTAAAAAGATACTTGTCAGCAATGGCTTTCTCTTCATTTCCTATACTGCAACCAAGGGAGGGGGCTAAATAAGCCCAAGTTTGAGAAACACATACTGTTTGTGTTTGGAAAGATGACTACTTTCACCAAATCATCCAGAACTCATTCCTACATGCCCAGTAAATGGAGGGCCCCTTCAGCCTGTGAATGATGCGGGATGAAGGATGAAGCTTTCACAAAGGCCACAAAAGCAGTGACCAGTGGGACACAGACCAGACAGAGCAAACTGAGTCCCAATGGGCTGGTAGTGACCAAGAAGTGTCCCATTATCCAATGACTCAAAGTTCAGTGTAATATTCATATATCAGCGATGTAAGGAAAGTCTTTTGGATGCTTTCTTCGACTGACCTTTTGGGGACTCCCTCTTGATGAATAGTGGTTTTATAATTGGCTTTTGCCATGTAATGTTTAAATGGCTATTGGAACAGTGACAGATGCGAGAGGAGGCCATTAACAGAGGCCATGAAATAGAAAAAGGATGCCTGGCAAAAGAGCACGGCAGAGAAGAGGAAGTAGAAGGACTCAGAATGGAAATAACATTGATTGTCGCAGTGGTGAGAAAATGCCCACAGATGAAACGGATCCCTGAGCACCTGGGGGCAAGCAAAGAGACATGGACTTGCAAGAACACCTTTGCATAACCAGATGATGACAACGGAAGCCTGAGTCATTTTTTTCTGTCCCAGGTATGCTGTGTGTCCGTCAGGACAGATGGCATCATTTACAGCAGACCAGTGGAACCCAGCGCTGCCGACCAGCCTGCTGAAGACATATTCATGAATGTAATCCTAGACTTCATGGAGGGAGGATAGGTCCCTTTCAGGGATATCTAATCATGGGCAGATAAGCATTCATTTAGTAATATTTGCATACTCTTGGCAACAAACACTGAACTGAATAGCCTATCAACTGATAATTCAAATTTGAAAGATTTGCCAAGGCTGTGCTTCAGCAGATCATGCTTGTCCTTCTCATGGGTGTTAGCATATAGAACTGAAAATAAGGGACAAGAAAAATCATTTTATACCAACTAACTAAAAGGGTTAAAATTTAGTGAATATCTTGCATTGAGAGAACTCTTATGACATGTAGTAGTAACTGGGAAATGACATACACCTTACTTTAACTGTACTTAATTGATTTTGGTTTTACTTTAGATTGAGTGCTAGCATTCTCATTTTCAACGTTTACATGATTTTACTTTTACATCATGTACTCTTTCCAGCTTTTTCAATCTTCTGCCTAAGGTATATGAGTTTGAGGGGACTGTGTGTAGGCCAAGTGTGGTTTGTATGATTTTATAGCAGAAGGTTTCTGTGCCTTGAAAACCAGACATTCCTTTCTGTACCTAGCAGGGCCCTTGTCAGAGCATAGCAAGAAGACACCCTAAAGCCCATGGCAAAGGGACTCTTTGATGGCTTTCTGTCGTCATAATGTTTCCCATTTAAATACTGTGCAAAACATGTCATGGTATATTCAAGGTGAGAAAGACAAGGGAGAGGGAGATTGTGTGTGTGTGTGTGTGTGTGTGTGTGTGTATGAGAGAGTATGAGAGAGAGAGAGAGAGAGAGAATTACTATGCCATCTGCACCATTGATCACATTTTCCAAGGTTACCCTTAAGCAGAGGGAATGTTCATCTACTGTAAGACAGTGTTGATGTGGGACAAACCTCACAAACTCCGCAGTCAAACAGATATATTTACTATGCTATTCATATGTGTTGACTTTAGATACCTCAAGATAGATATGAACGTGCTTAAAGTACTTAACTTTGGAAATCCTATTTCTACAATGGCAATGCTAATTAAAACCAACTTTATAAATCAACCGAGAGATTTGTTCAGATTAGGGAATGGCTGTGCAGCTATGAAATGATTACTAGCAAGGATACCTGACACTGCTGCTTAAATTAAAACCTGGGAAGTGGCCTTAGAAATCAGACCCTGTGTCCACTCTATAGCATGCATTCCTACAGATAATACTAACTCATAAGCAAGAAACCTGACGCAGTGGGTTTTAACCTAGCAAAGGCATAGGCGGCATTAGCTTTCCAATCTAGGCAGTGTGACTCTGGCCAGTGTGCTGCTAACTACTGTACAACATTATGGGGGGAAAACAGACAAAAAAACCCAACACGTCCTGACGCTGCCTCTAATTTCCTTGTGCACGGATGGATGCATCTGCTTGCTTGCTGTGCTGGGACACTTTCTCTTCTCAGAATTTTAAATTATTTCTAGCTGTTCTTGTTTCTTTACCATCTTGTCTTGGCTTTTAAGGTTAGCATTTCAGAAATAAGCGTGTTTTGGAGGTGTGTTTCATTCTTTTTGTTTTCTGGACAAAGATTTGACAATAGCTTTTAACTTTTTTTAAACATTGAACAAATGACTATTTTCTCACATTCTGTTGGGCATTGTTTATCTCCTTTCCAAGTTTTGTCAGTCTGACTCGAGGAAAATGTTCTTGTAGTGCATTTTAGGGCATACTTATTTTTAAATGAATTGATTGACCATTAGAACAGTACCTATTTGGGCTTTACAATGATGCCATGGTGAACGTACATAATATAGGATACTGAATCATGCTAATTAACACATGCATCACCTCAAATCCTTATTATGTTTCCCTCCTATATAACCATATTTCAAAATATTGATATTAGTGTTGGCAAGATATGTCTGAGTATAATAGCTTACTGGGCAAGCCTGACTACCTCAGTGTGATACACAACCCACAGCAGGGTCAGTTTTCAGAAACTGTCCTCCGACTTCTACTGGCTTGGCTTCACATGCCCATTCTTAAACACACACACACACACACACACACACACACACAATGTGCTTTAAAAATTATAATGTAATAAAATTAACTGTGGCTAATTCTTCATGTTGTTTTTTAATATCCTAAAAGACTAGTAATTTCATAAGAGAAAGGACAGTCTCCCCATATGTTAACTCTCGGAGCATTTATACAGAATGAAGAGACTAGAATGATGAAACCAATATGGTAGTGTGAGAATAATACCTTTCATTTAACTCAAAGTCTTCATTTTAAAACGTTGAATCCCTGTACTAAAATTAAGTGGTAATAATTTAAGTCAGAAAATAACAGTTGTGAAAAATGTGTGTGTTTTATTATACATTGCTAAACTACAGTGCTAGAATATATTACTGAAATGAAATCATTTAATTAACAGAGGCCAAGACTAGAGAGGAAGTGGCTTTTGTGTATTATGAGTAATACCACATAAAAGAATCCCACTTCGTATGACAGGATTTGGAGAAATGACCTCATTCATACATAGCGGTGAATCAGAAAGTGTGCCCTACAATCACGGTACATTGTGTCTCCTCCTGAGGGCACTTTTAGTACATGTGCTCAGAGGATTACACGCTGTTTATTAATATATTACATGTCATTTCCTCACTTGGGCCAGTGCTTTGAAATGGCAATCTAGTCTGAAATTTCATTTTGTGGTCTCTGAAAACTGTCCTAAGGCTCTGTGTCTTACCATCACCTGATCAATGAGGTTCCTTATTCACCTTCCTGTTTCCTTTGACAAGAATATCTCCATAGGAAGCCTCCTTACCCTCTCTGAGGAGTAGATGGGGTGGGGGGTTGGGTCCTTCCACCTCCCCTACCCTCCTCCCCTCCCTCACCCTTGACCCTTTGGCTTGTTAAATGAGAAAAAATAGTTTTTAAAGAATAAATAAATGAATTTTAAAAAGAATATCTCATATGTAGCATGCTAAAAATTCATAAAACAAAGCACTGGGGCTTTAATAAATGAGGAGGTACAGTTAATATCATGTGAGACACTCATAATATCATATGAGACACTTGCTCTTATAGCATCCTTTAAATGGTGCTTGATATACTAGGGGCTATGAAATTCTGATGACTATTTAAAACTCAGTATTTATTCAACTCTACCAGTAGCCATAGGAACTTTTCAGCATTTTATAATCACCAATTTAGAGGAGAGAGATAAAACATTAACCTTTGTTTATTTTAAAGATCTTGAACTTATTTTGTCATTGAACTGAAACATTTTTATAGTAAAATTTTAAATCATATCAATTAAAAATTCTCTCAATACAGCATTTGAATGGAAAAACTTTCCCATATGAGTTACAGAGATATATATATTCATTCTATAACAAATTACTGAAACATTATTGAACAATCACCTGCAAAGAAATGATGTGACCAGGGTCTGTAGAGTAGGTTCAGTGGTTTTTAAAGTACCTGTTACATAATAGAGAAGAGTTAGGTAACCAGCAACTGCATCAGGATGCTTACAATGCCTATAATTCCATTCCAATGATTCTTGGGACTTACTTTATTTTTCTTTCTCTCACACTGAGACTATGATTTTATTTATTAAAAAGCACACATGTTACTATACAAACATACATATATAAACAAACACACATACATGATAGTACCAATGGGAAGTAATTATCAAGGCAAGAGAGTCAAATGTGACATGAAGGTTTCTTTTTTATCAGAGCAACTACAGTAATGGAGTTTTCTTCAACTGAGAGTAGGGTTCAGTTAAAAAGTAAATAGCACAGTTTGTACGTACTGACTTTGAAATTATAACCATAAGTCTCACTAAAAAATAATCTGGTAGGTAAATATAAGTCTGTAGTTTATTAGTAAAAAAATAAGCAATTATCATATAGATGAAATTATAAATCCATGAGCCTGTGTGAGCTCACACAGGTAAAACAAACAATTGCATGGGGAAAGAAAAAAATTTTAAGAACTGACCCTCCAAATTAAAAGGAAGAAGAGGAAGGGGAGGAGGAGGAAGAGGAGAGGAGGAGACAGCAAATTCAATTTGTTTCGCTGGTTCTCTTAAGTACTAGGCTGAGAAACAGTCTGTGTGGTTTGAGACTCAAGACAGAACTCCAGTATAGTGTTGATCATCGTGTTTGATCTTTTTCAGGTGAAGGACTTTCAGAAAGAACTGTCGAGATCATCCTGTCAGTCACCTTGTGTATCCTTTCAATAATCCTCCTTGGAACAGCTATTTTTGCCTTTGCAAGGTGAGATGTGTCCCAAATGCTCAGTGGGTATTGTATCTGTCATAGTTCAATCAAGAAACAATAACCACAGCAATTATCCACGCGGGAAACACTTACGTTTAATTTTTCTTAAGTTTATAAAGCACCCAACCTGCCTGGAATACATAATGCAATGTTTTGAAGTATGCAATGCATTATGAATTAAACAAATATAGCTTTAAAGAAGTAAATTCTGCTATTTTGATAGGAAATGTTCAATATAAATGCCACAGAGAACAGGAGTGAAAGAGAACGAAAAGGCATCAAGAGCTGAGAGCGCTTGATCAGTGAGTCTCCTTAGACTAGGGAGACAGAACGAGGAAAGTAAGAGCCATGAGGTCTTCTCCCAACGTTGTCATGGGATGACTATCACAAGCATATGCAACCTTTCCATGATAAAGAAGCATGTCAGAGGGAAAGTGGCTCTTTGCAGACGTTGCCCATCCTTATAGCAGGGTGGGAAAGTTAGAATTGGTTGTCGACATATCTCATTTATACAGAATGGTTTGGGGAGACGAGGGCTTTGTGGAATCATTGCCTAATGAGGTGGGCAAAGGGGCATTGAGAACTCCTCAGGTGGGCTGCCAGGTCCCCACATGGAGCATTAAAATTTCAGCGCCTGTCAGGTATGTGGTGCGCTCCTTTAATCGGAGCACTTGGGAAGCAGAGGCGAGTGGATCTCTGTTTGTTTGAGGCCAACCTGATCTATATAGTGAATTCTAAGCAAACAAAGGCTGAAACGTGAGACCCTGTCTCAAAAATCAAATCAAATCAAATCAAATCAAATCAAAAAACATTCAGTACTAGAGCCCAGAAAGACAGAAACTCCCTGACCCATTGCCTGCTCAGTTTACTTTGCCACTCTGGATAAAGTTTAGCATTCTGGCAGGTGACAAAGGAGAAAAAGCAATCAATGTCCAGTCGATTATCACAGAAGGCAAATGGAGGTTGGCGGAGGTGACATTTTCCATCTAGACCGCGGATCAGCTTTGACCTACCAGACACTCCCCAAGTAAAAGCTCAGCTAGCGTAGGCTTGTTTCCAGTCCGTTCTTATAACCTAAATTAACCCATTTCTACTCATCTATTTGCTGCCCTAAGGCTCGCTTACCTCATCTATGAACTTCCCATGGTATTTCTTCCCCCTCTGACTCAAAACTCCTCTGACCCTCACTCCTTCTTCCGAGCATTCTCTCTGACCCAAAACTTCTGTCTTGCTATAGGCCAATCAGCTTTTTATTAACAATGAGAACAACACATCTTCACAATGTACAGAAGAATTATTCCACTGCAGGTTGGTTTGTTATTTGGAGACAATAAGGTAAATGAAACAGAACATAAACTTCTTACATAAGAGACAACTGTTAAAGATGTTCATTCCTATTAGGTTTTTTCTCATATCATTCCCTTCTCTTAAGCTACAGGCATATATTTGATTTTCAATGTCTCTCTTCCGATTCGCAGCACTTTCAGCCCCATCCTTCTCCCATAAAACCTCAGAGGAGATCTCTCTTCAGTCCCCTACAATGGAGGTTCATCCGAGAAACTGCCAAGATAACAGCTTTTATTTGTGAAAATAACTAGCCTACTACCTTTCTAAATAGCTCCCTGGGCTTAATTTTTAACTAAAAAAATTGCCCGTGTAGTTTGGGTGTCACATGCCACCACCTTTTTCACCTTGAGTTAAGTCAGCATTTTAATGTATGATTTGAAAGTCTCCTTTAAAAACATCCTCTTTGTAACAGAGCCTGGTTTTTGGTTCTTCCATATGATTACAAGGGGAAGACATTATTCTAGGCAATTAGAAAGAATTTACATTTTAGTAAGAGTTTGGGCACATTATCAAAATGCCTCGACATGTAGAAAAGCCCTCAGACTACAGGAAAATGCAGAAAGTATGTTGTACAAGTTATGGGCCTTGCCAATAAGAAGCATTCATCGTCAGTGTCCAAATCATTTGTTTGCTCCAAAACTGTATTTGACCTCCTGACTTCTCACAAGGTGAACCCTTGTATGGGCAGGAAGTGCTCTCCTATTGAATACATCTTCCCAGCATCTTCTTTCAGCCAAAGGACATGTGTTCTTGGGTGAACATCAAGTGTTAGGATTTCTGAAACTGTGTTTTAGTTCAGCTCATCTGAAGTGTGCTCTCTTCCCCTCTCTGGCTCCAGAGCATTTAAGTCAAACTGGATTTCTCTATGTTCTCCAAATATTACTTATAATAATCACTCTAAATACCTTATCAAGGAGTCAAGCACTGCTTCATGAGTTTGGCTTCAATATTTTCTTCATTCTTTATACATTTTGAACCTACTTCTCAAATATATAGTGCCTCTAAGGATGAGGCTACATTTTATGCTCTTGATATTATCCTAGATAGCAATATTTTTCATACACAACCCATGAAAATATTAATGATTAACACAGATCAAAAATTGTGTCTTGTAATGTATCACACCACACCTTAGACAAATGAGTAGAGGAAGCCCTTACATTAAAAAGACTTTGGGCTGGTGGGAGCTCATTCTTTTAATCTTAGTACTCTTGATGCAGACACAGGAAGACTTCTTGGAGTTCAAGGCCAGTTGGGTTTAAATAGAGAGTTTCAAACCAGTCAGAATTATATAATAAAATAAAACTCTGTCTTTAAAAAAAGAACAAACAAACAAGCAAACAAAAAAATCCATGATTCATTTAGATGTTCAGGGTCATATTACCCAGTTCTGAACCTAAACCTGAGTTTTCTGGTTACAAAATAGAGATAATATTTTACACCTCATATTTCCATAAAATTAAATGAGACAATTTAAAAGCCAATTTATATATTTGATGCATGTAAAATATTCCATTAAAAGAAGCAATAGCTAACTGATTTTTAGCACTGATAGAGTCTTAGATATTTCTATTTTATTTTCATTTTTGACAAAATGAGGAGAAACTAAAGGGGGAAGAGACAGATCACATGGAGTAAAAGAATTATTTGTCTGAATGGTTTTGTTAAAAAAGAAAGAAAGGAAGGAAGGAAGGAAGGAAGGAAGGAAGGAAGGAAGGAAGAAAAGAAAACACTGTATCTAATCTGCCATGCTTTCCCTGGTAGTTCCTGCACTGATAGCCCTGCCCTTGTTTCAGAATTAGACAGAAGCAGAAAGAAGGTGGTACATACTCTCCTCGGGAGGCAGAGATCATTGATACTAAATTCAAGCTGGACCAGCTCATCACGGTGGCAGACTTGGAACTGAAGGATGAGAGATTAACGCGGTGAGCACACTCCTCTGGGCAAGCCATGGTTCAGAGGGCCTGGAGCCACTACCCTCTTCTGACCTATGCTTGTTGGAAGTGTTTGTGGGGCTCCAGTTTACACAGGTCACAGAGATCTTCTTTTAAAGGCTAACCTCCATCTTCTACACACTTCTCCCTGCTATGCAGAGACTCTGTTTTATTTGAGTTCAGTGTGAACCTTGCTTGGACTATGGTACTGAAATAAGACATTTTCCCTGAGATGAAATATTTCTATGCATTAAATGTTTAACATTTTATTTCATAATTCTTCTCATATAAAAGATTTTCTAACTTGGATTTTTCTAGAAATGTCCACAAATATTTACCATAAGCTTAATTTAATTATGCTTTCTAAAAGCTTGCTGTTGTTTATACCATTTAATTCCGTTTATGAGAGCTCTACTCACAGTGCCTTATTTCAGCATAAAACTATATGAATGTTCAAACTGTATATGCCATTTATATTTCTAAACCTATTTAGAATTTAGGAACCAATGCAAAATAAAAGCATATTACTTTTAGAAAAAGAAATGTCAGCATGTGTGTTGAATGAGTGACATTGTAGCTTAATTTATTTTTTAAGTAAGTTTAAATCTTTTAAAAAGCATTCACACTGCTTATAATATCAGCACATTTAAAAAACTTATCTAACAAGAATATTTCCCAAGTACTTAACAAAAACTGTCATGAGACTTTCTTAAATGTGTACTTATGTGAACTCCAACACCACGAGGTTCTTATAAGTACACGATTGGTCCAAGGCCTTGGCAAAGCCTCCCTGACATTTTAAAAGTTATAGTTAATTTTTATAAGGGGGCATTAAAATGTTGAGCATCAAAAGTAATGTGTGGTTACTACCTTTCAAACTTAGCCTTTATTTGTGTGATCATATGATTCTCATGTCTAGAAGATGTGCTACCTACGGAGGTCTTCCAAAACCCTAGGAAAGGAAAGTTATTGAGTATCACTACAAAGTAAGGACATTTTGTGTGCGAGACAACCTTTTAACTTTTAGATATTGATCACTGTTTGTATTCTACTACAATCAAAGGAGGGTGCTCTAAAGGCTTATGTATGGAATTGTATATTATCTAGTAGTGTGTAGCTTGTTTGTTTGTCTTTATATAAGCAAAGCTATATGTGGAAGAATAATGGATTCCCAACACAACCTCCACAGTAAACCATATTATCAGAACACTAGAGCATCCTCATCTCCAGCTCACCTCCTGGTTCTCTTGAGGACCAACCAAATTTCAGCAATTGCCCTTTTTCTTTCTGTACTCTTCTCAATTCCTATGTCTCTCCCATGGGGCCAGGCTGGCCACAGTCCTTCTGAATGGGTATAAGGGAATAACCTCAACTCTCTCAGAGACATTAATTAGAGAGGCTTGAAAAAATATAGTGGAATCCTGCCATCCTGCTGTGAATCATAGGAAGGCTACAACAATTCTTTATGACCATTTTCATTTTGTCTTGAAGCATCTTTATTGAACCGGTAGAAATTCACAGTAGGCAGATCTTGAAAATTCAATACAGTACCAAGTGTGGGGTGGAGCAAAATTAACATGAGAAAAAGCACCCACTGAGATCACTTTTCCTCATGGATGTGGGTGCTGGGGTTGCTTTCCTGAACGTGGTGTGTTTGCAGAGCATAACCATTCTCTACTTCTTAGCAGTCAACACAGCTAGAACACTGTGTGGTTTTCTTGTTGACTTTTTATTCTGGTAAGGACCAACTTGGCAGTTACAGACAGGTTTTGAGTCATAGAAATGTAGGCCAGTTGTTTGTTACTGGGCATTTTTAATTCAAGTGTGTGCTTATTTTCCTTTGGTTCTTTATTGATCTTCCCGCTTCATGCTATTTTATCTATATATCATGCTATTTGTTAAGGCATAAAAGATCAAAATAATATTTTAAATATGTTTGATTTCTGTATCACAGAAAATCATTGTTTGAATAATAATGAAACTGAAAATATTAATTTCCATTCATCCCACTTTATCATTTTGTGTGTAGGACTACAGAGTTTATCTTATAAAAATCCTTCCTGGGGAATCAACTGAGCTTCTGTTGATTCTAAACCTATTTAGAATTTAGGAACCAATGCAAACCTTTTCCTTCTTTTTCCGTTTATTCATTGCTGTGTGTCCTTCACAGGGTTGGGTCCCTTCCATTCTGAAACAATACAAAAAGAGTTACATGTACCAATGGCCCATAACAAATACGATTTGCTGGATTTAGTACAGAAAATCATTAAAATTTTCATGTTAGTAAAGTCACTAATACATTAGACAAGGCTAAAAATTAGTAACTGAATATTAGTGCATTAGACATATTTGCATGGGAGCTGGTCATCAGTAGAGTGAAACAACATTGGCAGTCTTTGAGGTGCTTCACAATCTAAGTATGTTCCAAGTCAGAAATGAAAGTTTAGTTCTGGGAATGAAGAGTCAAGGAGATTAGGTTTGCTCCAGAAATTCCTGGCTACCTTATACCAAGTGCCAACTATGTGCAGGAAGGAGCCCAGCTTCCTTGAAACCTACCCAGTTCTCATTTTATTTTTGCTGCTCAGGTCATGGGTGCATCCTTCCAAACTGCCAGAATTTTCTTGTTCAAATGAGCTTGCACCCACCCTCAATTCTGTTATCTCTTCACCTGTCCAAGAGAAAGCACTAGTCAGTAAAGACTGTATTAATTCTAAAGAGTTACATGGTTGATATAAACAAAGTCAAGATGTTTAGTAGTGCATAATGCTGTAGGCTTGAGTATACATTATGAAGTCATTTAATATTTATGCATTCTACTGTGTACTTCTGTTTCAAAACTCATTGTATAAATGTTCATTCTTTAATTACATTCCAGTCTTCATCCCAACGAGTTTAAGGATACATTCTCCATATTGTACGTTTCTTTCCCAATGAAGTAAAAGAAATATACAAATTAGTACTTACTGATTCTAGGAGAATTTTGAGTGATGTGCTAAGAAAATGTTTTAAATCCTTAGTCAGAGTTCAAGGCCAGCAAGTACAACTTACTAAGATCTTATCTCTATACACACAAACAAACAAAAAATAGAAGAAAAGAAAAAAGAAAGGAAGAAAGACAAAAAATAAGAAAGGAAGGAGGGAAGAAACAAAGAAAGAGAGAGAAATAAAGAAAGAAAGGGAAAAAGAAGAAAAAAGTAAAAGCTCTAGACAAATAATTAAGTCAAATACTGCTTGTTTAACCTATCTTGAAGTCATCTCCATTACTTAGAAATATAATTTAATAAATAATGTATTGTATGAATATGCTTTGTAAGCTGTATATCAACATGCACTGGCTGTTGTTACTATTATTTGTATTTGTAAAATTAAAAACTATTCCACTTCACTATCATACATAGAAATTAACAACATAATAGTTACTAATATTACAAGCAAGTTTTACTTATTAGTTACTTATTATTACTTGCAGAAACTAGAAACTTGAAAACTGCAGAAGTGCAATTTTCATTCTGGCTTGATTAAGAATCTGCTTGGTGTTTGGTGGTGCAAGCCTTTAATCCTGGGACCTGTGAGGCAAGGCCAGGCAGATCTCTGAATTGGAAGCTAATCCAGTCTACATAGTGCATTCCATGTGAGCCAGACCTAAATAGTTGGATGCTGTTTCAAAATAAAATAAACAATAATTGACACAAGAAACTAAATGTAAGATCATTTTCACATAGATTGCCATCATTGCTTGATAGATTCTGATTATTGATTTTACATCTGTTCTAAATTTACAATCTCTTTGTAAACAGTGGCAAAAATATCTGAGTCTGTAGTATAATTCCTCACCAGCAGAATGAACTGTAAGACAACCAATGCTCATGTTCCCATAGTGGAAAATAGAAGATAATGTGTGTTGTGCACTAAGTGAATAATGAATCTTTACTTCCAGATACTCTTCATTTTTCTTTAGACGCAAGGAGATTTTTGTCATCCAGTAAGTGGCGTGGTAATGCAGAGTTCTGCTGTGATTATTTTGATTTTGCCAGGTGCTGTGCTGTCTATTTTACAATACACGATATTGAGCATTTTGTTGCTTAATATGCCATTCTTTCCAAGGCCAGAAAGAAAAGAAAGTATTTTCTTCCTGTGCTGTGTTCTCACTTTGACTGCATGCTGTTGCTACAGTAAAATTCTTACCAAAATGTGCATTAACTTACAATGTGTATGTATTGAGGCTGTGTTGTGTTCTTATGTTGGTATAGTTTTGATGGTAAATTGGGTTCTCATCTAGATTTTTTCCACAGGCTTATCATTTTTACCAACCACCCCCTGTGACACAAGAGTTTAATTTTCCATATGATGATGGAGAATAATTCACAAAATCCCATTTCTCCAAGTCCAGATGTCACTCTGTAAGAAGCAACGTAATGGACTTTCCTGTCCTCTGTTATCTAGCTATGATTTATGAAACTTAAATTTCTGTTGTGACCAGTAGGTAACCAACTGTGCCCTTCCAGGAACTACTCTAATGCTTGACGATTCCATTTGTGTCCTGGCACAACTATAGCAGTGTGAAGTGATTAATAATATTATTAATAATAGCAGGGATGGCCCACAGCTAAATTATAGGTCTGGAGATAATAAATGTTTAGAGGTAAATCGTCTGGATGGAGAGGCAGCAGATGAAAAGGCATTTGATTTCAAAATCACAAACCTATTAAAGAGGAGCTAGTATCCATAACCCATAGGGCAATATGAGCTAGGATTCCTACCATTCTACTTGACAATGTATAATATACCTAGTGATTAAAGTAAAAGGGAATAGGCCTTTTTTATTCTAGGCACACTTGATATCTTATAATTAAAACTAACCCTGTTTTATTTTAGTTTCAATAGGGAGCAGGTTAACATGGACAGAATTAGAAACTTTATGAAACACTTTATTTTCAGAGAATTTCCCTGATGGCATAATACCTGTCAATGTCAGAAGCTCTTAGACTAAAGATTTCATTGATCTTCTTACTCATAAACCATCCATTTCCAACCATCATTATAAGCTGACCTTTAGGAATTGTTGATTTATGGTGTATTGGTTGCTTAATTTAACTCCAGTTAATGTTTGCCATCAGCATAAAATAGAATACCTTTATTGTTGTTTTCCTTTCTTGCAATGAGTACATCAGGAGTTCTCCCAGAATCGGTGAAGACTGGGTCTTGCCCATCAAAGAGACGAGCTTGATATTTTGGGTGAATCAGTTTTCGCCTAACTCCTTCCCATCCATATGTGATGCTAGCGGACCTGACCTACATATGATTTCTGTGGTGCTTCCTAAGCTCTTATACAGGGCTTCCATTGCTTGCCTGCAACCCTCACGGATAGCTCAGGCCAGATTTCCTATATAGCGTTGTGAGGCCTTTCCAATGCATCTGCACCGAGGGCACTTGCACCTCTTAAGACAGCTGTCCACAGCCTCACAAAACTCTCTGCTCCTGTCTAGTTGCTCCTGAGATAAATAATCTGTGCCAACGGTTAGTGAAATAAAACATCTGTCAAGGGTTTGTTTGCAACTGTGCTAATGGAGAGAGGCTTTGTAACAAGGGAAATGCAATGCCTGCCACACAGGGAGTCTCCCCTTCACTGGTTGGCAGCAGGGTGAGCACCGCCTTCTTATCTCATCTAGAAGCTATTCCCTTTGCCTGAATGAGAGGAACCTGTCTGTCACTGATTGCTCCGTGATTACGGCTATGTCTCCCTTAGGAAACGATGCTTTAGAATCAGAGTTACTGTTTTAGAATCTTTTTAGTTTTTGTTGGGATCCACAGAACAATTACTGGGATGGCATGACAAAAGAATGGAAAGGATTTGAAAGAACACTGTGTCAAAGCCCAAAGCAGATTCAAAACATTAGGGTAGGAAGGAATTAAGTAAGAAATATCTATAATTATGGCTGACGTTGGACAGGTGACAAAATATCATAAAGGAGATAGATAAAACCCTAGGAATAATTAGGGATGGTCAAATATATAATATAAAAACTTAGTTAAAGAACTTATTATTTCACAAAAACTTGGTATTTCTCAAAACCTAGAAAATTTAACTTGTACAATTTACTGGGGAGAGTCTTCTCTGATTCATTATTTGAATAGCCAGGACATGATCTGGTGTACGATCCATGTATTTTATCAAATCAGTATTTTATTTTATTTTAACCTTATTGAGCTATTTAAGGGGAAAAGACAAAGTTTCTCTGTTTGCCCTGTACCACTGTTATTGCTGATTTGAGCTGCCTCTCTACTTCCACTGTGGACTTATCTCTATAAAGATGATATTTTAATTCCCTGTAGATATCAACTAATTGGCCTTGGGGGAAAGCGGACTCCCTGACAATACGATCTTTCATCACCTCTGCCAACGTAAATAAATGGTTCCTCCCTGGGTCCATACGAGTCATCTGAGTGAAATTTAAGTTTTTGATAGACTTTCAAGCAATGAGTTCAGCAGTGAAATAATACTCTTTCTACCAAAAGACTCAGGATTTAAGCCAACTAGAATTTTTGTAATGAAGAGATTTATGTAATAAAAGTATTTAGCCCTTTATATTGAAAACTGGTCAGTAATCTTACAAAAATCTGGCCAATTACAAACTTGATTTATCTACTAAGTGAGATGAATATAATTTGACAGTTGCTTTCACTGCCAGAAGTGACTATGAGTGCTGTACCAATGTGAAAATGAGTTCCACTCAACAGTTTTTAAAAAGTTTAAATTTTTTTAATTAAAAGAAACTTTTTGATTGAGAGTGGATCCCCCTTAGAACACTTTATTTGAAAGCAACACTACTGAACTAATACTGTTGTTTTTGCTCATCATCTTGGTGAGTTTCTTTTTTTAATTTTTTAATTTATAAGCATGAGTGTTCTGTCTTTCTGAGCATCAGATCGAATTATAGATGGTTATGAGCCACCATGTGATTGCTGGGAATCGAACCTCTGGAAGAGCAACCAGTACTCTTAACCACTGAGCCAACTCCCCAGTCCATACCTCCTTTTCTGGCCTTACATTTTCCAATTTAATGTTTCTGAGTAAACATAAAAGTCCAGAATTTTAAAAAGAAATAAAGTATTCATTTATTTTGATTATTTATCAATAATTAGTATTATTAACATGATTTATTATGCAAATGGCATATGAATTAGAAATATAGCTATACAGCCTACAAGAATCAAATACAGCCATATAGCATGAAGCTAAGGAATCAGAGCAATGGGCTGGGCAGGACGCACAGCCAAAAGAGGAAGATATCAGATTTCTACTTGAGATAGCTAGATACATATTCTAAAATACCATCTCCATTTCTGTTGTCATACTTAAGGATTTCAAACTTTTAATTCATACATAAGTGTGATATAAACATAGACTAAAATGTACCAAAATTTAGGGGTTTATAAGGTTTATTTCTTATGTTACATAAAGATAATTATGAAAAATAATTACAGAAAGTTTGAGTTTAGATAAAGTAAGTGATAGAAAAGAAAATACAGATAAGAGCCCATCATCCTTCTTCCTTCCCTCCTCCTTTCCTTCCTTCCTTCCTTCTTTCCTTCCCTCCCCGTCTCTTTTCTGCCTTCCTTCCTTCCTTCTTTTCTCCCTCCCTCCCTCTCTCTCTCCCCCTTTCCCTTCCTTTCATTTTTCTCTTCCTCTTTCACTCCCTTCCCTTTTCTTTTTTCCTCTGTTTTTTCCTTTCTTCTTTTCTTTTCCTCCCTTCCTCCTCATTTCCTTTCCCTCCCTCCCTTCCTTCCTTCCTTCCTTCCTTCCTTCCTTCCTT
>LOEQ01001758.1:137289-166502 GCA_001685075.1 Bramus lutescens
TCTTTCTTTCTTTCTTTCTTTCTTTCTTTCTTTCTTTCTTTTTCTTTCTTTCATCTGTGGGACTGTAGAAAGTTTCCTGAGATTGTCTTGCAGCAGCCTCCCAAATGCTGTTATGGCAGGTGTGTTCCACTAAACCCGAAATTTTCTTTTCTTTCCTTTTCTTTTGATTTGAGAAGGCAAACACGATTTGTTGTTCCATTTCTAACTTTCTAAGTGGCTAGCAGTTGTTACATTGCATACATTAGGAGACTTAATATAAAAGTATAGGGACTTTATTTAGAATTGATTATTTTTTAATTAGTAAATCTAATGATCATGTGTTAGTTTTTAGCCTCCTAAAAATTCATAGTTTCCTAAGAACTTGGTGAAAAAACCATTCAATTTCAGTATCATTTCATAATAATATTAATAAAGGATTCATTATTATTATTATAAGATTATGAAGATTATAAAGTAAACTGAGTGTTAATCCTGTCTTGACTGTCAAATATATATAAACATAAAAATGCATGAATGCTTAATATTTGAATTGAAATATCTATGTCACACAGTATAAAGTTTTTTATTCTTGGAAATCAATTTGCACAGAAAGAAGACATTATTTTCTTGTCTATGCCATTAGGTGAGGCTCACTGGGAGTTACCTTTTGAGTAGGGTTTAGAGGGTTGAAAGGGAGGGGAAAGGCAGGGAGGGAAGCAGAGAAAAATGTAGAGCTCAATAAAAAAAATCAATAAAAAAAGAAACAAGTAGAAATTGGATGTGGATAAAACGCATAAAATTAAGATGAAGGGCCCTGAAAAGAATAGGAGGGGTCAGAGGAGGACATGTGAGGGGCTCTGTAGTCAAGGTCAGCAGCGAAACATTATAAAAAAAATCTGCTAATGGAGTGGTGGTCTATCACACCTTTAATCCCTGCACCGGGCAGGAAGAGGCAGGCAGCTCTGAGTTCAAGGGCAGCCTGATCTACAGAGTGAGCCCCAGGACAGCCAGGGCAACGCAGAGAAATGCTGTTTCAAAAAACCAAAAGGAGAGATGGTGGCCTGGGAATGGGGAAGAAACCTGCTCACGATAGCATAGCTGATAATGGAGCAATATTTGAAGTCAGTAAGTCCATCTTATTTTATGAGGCATGAATGCACAAATATCTATCCAATCTCATAATTAGGTAGTTGAAATTTAAAATTAGAATCTAGAGAGGAATATTTCTCATAAAATAAAGAGTAAAATATTAAAAAAGTAAAATTAAGACAAATTTCTAATTTTTCACTGAGAAAAAAATGACCTTAGAAAAATAATATTTCCACTATTTATAAGTTGTAAGTGAAGGACAGAGTTCATTACTGAAAAAGTCAGAATGTGAATAATATGACCTTTTGTGGGTCTTACTTATTTGCACTTAATGTTATTCATATTTCATATCTCTTTTACAAACATGCATTGAGTTTGATAATTCCTTGTTCATGACTTCCCAAAAAAAAAGCATCCATCTCAGAGTTCAATTATACAAGTAAAATGAATTTCTTAGTACAGCCTTAATAATCCTGAATCTGCCAGGTAGATAATCTGTCATCTACACTGAGATCAAAAGCTTTCATTTCCATGCAATAGCGTGAAATGGTGTTTCAAAATACAAAGATCCAAGTCATTTCTCAAGCGCAGGTAATCAAGATTTTCCTAGCCTAACACATTCCCTTTCGCTCTTTTTAAAGAACAGGGCAGGGCGGAAGGAGTGCCAACTGTAGTCCCAGGAGCGGAGGCACTTATCTGAGGCAAGGTCATTTCTCTCTGTTCTTCTTGCTGGTCTTTGCTGAGGGTAGGCATTTCCAACAGGCATGGATTATTGTGCCTGTCTCTATGGCATATATCTATTGCCTCCAGTGCCTCACATTTTCTGTGTTGCGTTCTCCATTTAAACCAAAGCTTTCTGATTGAACAACCAGATCAGCTGTTTCTGAATCCCTGAAGCTATGGTAAGAAGCTCTCTGTTGCCATCTTGGGCGCACTTTAGGCTGCTGTGGGAAACTCTTCAGCTTATCCTGCTACTCACAGCTCAGCCCTTGAGCTTCGTCTCTTCCACGTTTGATGCTTAGGATGACGATAGAATTTTCTACCGGCTCACACTGGGAAAAGTAGCAGGCTATTTTCTCTTTGGCATCACTGAGTTAGAATTCTAATATCCGGGGCTTCATAATACCTGCTACTTCTTCCCCACAAGTTCCATTAAATCTTTTTCTGTCATAAAATATATTCCTTTTTGATTCAAGTTTTCTCCATTAGACATACATCTTTGGGATCTTTTTCACAACAGTTAATTATCATGTCTTGTTCTTCAATCTAATTATTTTGTTTCATGCATTCATGACTTTAAAAATACACATTAAAATTTTTTCTAGAAGTTTATTGTAAAATAATTTGTAATATCATCCGAATTGTAAAACTTTGAGAAAGCTCCCTTCTGCATTTTGTTTGTGTATTTATTTGTGCCTTTTGTGCTTTTTTGCAGTGCAAATTTGTTGTGCATGATATTTTTTAGCAGAGAACATATTTCTAAGTGTGTGTTGCATTATCTATTTTTCCTGTTAAAATGTTTCGTGCTTCAGAGTTTAACTTTGTCAATGACTTACCACAAAAATGTACATGAAGTTGTTGAAATGGCTGAAATGTGATTGTTATGGCTGTATATTAACCAAACCTTGGTCATGAAACAAGATTTGGGCAATATAATTCTGAACAACTTCTGTTTCCCATATTTGCCACTCTTTATAAATAAAGAAAATGTTTCTTGATTCTGTATTAACTCTTTCTCCTATGAAATTTATTAAAAGTTGGCTGGCTTTTAATGCACTGTCTTAAACAACAATGCTACCTTTATAACTTGGAAGAGAAGCTAAAATAGCTTCAATTAATACAAATTTTGAAATGAAATTAATAATTGCATGTTAGTTGAAGCCGTAATGTACTTGTCCATTATTGATTAACGGTAATTTTCTGATTTAAATCTAGAACTCTTTCAGAATGAGACATCCACTCCCACTCACAATGCATCTAACATGGTCTCTGTTGCAGGTTACTTAGTTATAGAAAATCCATCAAGTAAGTCTGTGAACTTTTTTCCCTTACTTCTGAATATCAGCCTTAGATTCACTGACTCGATGACTCTTAATGTGTGGCTCTCTTTCTGAATGCTTGTAGGAAAAACCTTTAAGCTGGATATAAATCATAAAAGCATGACTAATTGCATGGTAACTGGAGAAATGCTTTCTCTCTCTCTGGGGTGAAGCCTGCATGTCTGTATTTTAACTTGGGAAGTAATATGGGGGATATTTAAACCCCTTTGGGCTTAAAAGCCATATCATTATGAGAATGAGCTCACTGCAATATTTTATATCTTTTAAAACCTTGTAATGTATAAAATTCTTCTGTATGACAAAGAGCTATTATGTGCATTTAAGAGTCAATGATAACTTTATGCCCTTACATTTATGTGAAAACCTTTGTTCATTAAAATGCTAACTCTTTCCTTTGAAGTAGCCGAGAAATTGAAAGAATTTTGTGTGATGAACGCAAAGAAAGTGAGTTTAAAGAGGAAGAGCTCCTTTCGTAAACAGGACAGGGCGACTTTAAAGGACTGTGTGACATGGGGTTTTACAGTGTCCTTGTTGCTTAGATGTTAGCAGTGCAAGCAGTGCCCAAGCTTTCCTTTAAGCTAAAAACCCACACGCTAACATGGTTCTGTTCAATACCTTTCTTTCCTTGGAGGCCGATAAGCAAGAAATCCTTCCTGCAACACGTCGAAGAGCTCTGCACAAACAACAACCTAAAGTTTCAGGAGGAATTTTCGGTATGTTGCCAGCAGTTGTCACAACATTGTAAGACCTCCAGTAGTTTCCCGTGTCACATTTCATGTCCATTTTAAACATGCAAGGCCATGAAGGACTCTGGCCTTGATAAGCAATACCCAATTACCAGGTTGATTGTTTAGATAGTAATGTTACCCTGGGTGGCCTTTGGTGCAACCTCCTCAGAGTATTCACCTACTGCTTTAGGAGAAGGTGATCTTTGCGCCTCCCTGCAATGGCAGGCTGGCCCAGCTCCCTGCTCTTTCATCCTGATGGAGCTGGAAATGCAGAGGGATGGATTCCTTACTTTACATTTGTGTGTGAGCTTTCGATTGTACTGTAACTGTAGGTCGACACTGAACTACTTGTGTTAGATTTAGGCACTTAATGATTACATGTTGAATTTTATGATAAGGACATTGAATAATGAGTGTGACTTAAAGTGCACTTGTGGTGTGAAATGATCAGGGAACAGAGCTGGACATTTAGACACTGCAGATACTTTGACTGCTAGAACTACCACAATACAGATAAGTAATACCTACGTCCAATATGGTCTATTTCTAAATTGTTATTAATTAAATGCTCTGTCTTAGTTGTAAAACTAAGACCTCATTGCTAAAGTTATTCTAAAGTTCTAAAGTTGAAAATAATTTTACTTTATTAACAATTTTATCATGTTTCTTTGATAAAGTATTTTTATTAATTAGCCTAGTATCATTTATCAATAAAACTGAAATTGTTTAGAAACATAAAGGTTAGAGCTGCAAACAATCTATTTTAAGTCATAAGTACCTTATCTAGGTGACCTGATTATTTTACATTGTGAAAGCAAAGTAGATTTTCTATTGTACCCAAAAAGTCTACTTCTTCCTTTTTATTCATGAATTTCTTAGTGTGGGAACTTCTGAAACAAAGAAGCAGACAATTGGCTTAAATAATTCAGGATTATAAAATTTCAGTTTCTCAGGGAGGAACAACAAGAATGTGAAGATGAATGGAGCCCCGGCCGCTTGTTGGTTATGCCTCTTAAGTAATGCTGGGTTGGGCTTAGCACAACCACAGGCGCCATGAAGTTCCCTTAGCATTTACACAGAAAGAAATTTTAAGTTTTCAAAAGCAAAAGTGTAATTTTACTAGACTAGGAGCAAGCATTAATTAATTATTCATGACTAAGTAGATAAACAGTTTTAGCAAATACATTTTCATGTATTCAGAAAAATTCTAGCTTTTGTGGGGGGGAGGCCGTGTTATTTTTTTTTGTAAAAACAAACAAAACCCCAAATCATTCTTATCCTAATACTTTATTAAGTCTTTTAAAAATCAAAGTTATTACATCATAATAAACATATACATTGGATGCATAAATTTTTCTAGTCTTTGACCTCATCTGTTATTTTCTTATCTTTTAGTTGTTTATTAGGTTTTGTTCTATGGCACGCCCTACACATTTACAGTTTAACCTTTAGAAGCTGAATGACTTCAAACAAATTGCCTAATCTCTCTGCCCCCCAATGTCTTCATCCTTAAAAGGATAATATCTAACTCACTGAACTGAGAATACTAAAGTTACTATGTACAGAATGTGTAGAAAGTCCTTGGCACCAATATCATGGATGATAATCTCTTAGATTTTTGGTTGTGAGCCTTTAACGGTTGAACCATCTCGCCAGCTGTAGGTCGATCATTTCTACCACACATAAACTCAGATTAGCATAAGATCTGTAGCGGTGAGAGACATGTTTCAAACAGGACGGATGTATCGTGATTGAAATGTGCATAAAGATGTGGGAATTAACGTTAAATGCTGGTTAGGAAAGATGAATACACATGGTGATGTCTCAAACAAACAGTAGCATGAGCCGAATCCCAATGAGAAGATAAAGAGGGAACTACTCTAGAGAGGGAGAATAAATACCAAAGCAGGAGGAGGGCCAAGTAATCTGTTAGCCCAGGGAGAGGGCATCAAACAGCAGCAGAAAGACCTACCTAGGGATGACCACTGACGCTCTATGACCTAATTAAGATGCTATTCAAACTACCATCCTGGTGACTGAGTGTGGGTTACCAAGGCCACAGTCACTTAAGACTATAAATGGAAAGTTGTGTGTGGATTAATTCCAAACTGTATCATTTTCAAGTCAATTTCCAGCGTCTTTCCTTCTCCTTCCCCTTTCAATTCTTCTAAAACATTGACACAGGGAAGTTATTTTGGGTCTTCTAATTTTGTTCATTTCTTTAATAAGCCTTGTTGCTTATACCCTAACTTGCCCATGATATATACCTATATGAAAATAACTCTTCACTATCTGTTTTATTTTTAGTAGAAGGGAGAAAGGAGAAGTGTTGAATTAAAAGAAATAGTTTATAATTACATTAACATGGAAAACAGAGTCTATTATCTTTACAGAAGATGCAATAATTTCATGAATGGCAATCATTGGCCCAACCAAACAATCAATACATTTTCTTCCACCAGCTTCCTTAAAGATGCATTAGAAAGAGCAAGACAGACAGATACAGCATTTTTGTTTCAAACGTCAACAGCCGATCTTCCCAACTCTTCAGCTGTGTCAGATCATTCTAAATCACACCTTTGCATTCCACTATCAATTTAACAATGCCCACCGAGTGCAGTATTGACCTTTGACATCTTCTCAAAATGACCAGGGTTGTGCCAATTAATAGGCATGAAATCACACTGTCTGGGGAGAAAAAACAAAAAATAAATCACTCAACTCCCTTCTTCCCTCTAAAGAGGCATTAACATATTAAATAACAGTTGTGTACGCTGGATGAAGCCATGGGTAGCATGTGGCACCTTAGTGCTCTCCAGAGGTCAGTGAAAATTATCTCAAGGGAAAGCCATAATCTGGCCGATCAAAATCATTCAGAATAGTAATGGGGACATTTAGGGAAAATCATTGCTATTCATTTGACCTTGTTCCCATATCTATGGTAGGAATTTTTAATTAAAAATAATAAAAAAGTGTGGTCTGGGATAATAGCTCTGCAATAGATAAATTGCAAATAAATAAGTAAAAACCAAAAACATTTATGACTGGGATGATAGTTTAGTAGGCCAACCCTGAAAGCATGAAGGCATAAATTGGATACCTAGAACTTATATAAAAGCTGCCTATGGTGGCAGGCATTTGTAAGCCCAGCAATGGGGACATGGGCACAGATAGACACCTGAGGCTATTTGACCTGAAAGTATAACCTACTTGCTAAGCCAATAAAAGATGCTTTATTTTTTTATTTTTTTAAAGAAATAAAATAAAATTGGCCAGTGGCACTGAGGAATAATACTCAAGGTTGTCCCTTATCCTCCAACATGTAGATGCACATATACTTGTGAATTAATATGTACACACGCACTAAACAAATGAAATGTTTAGAATAAAGAATTGTGCTTTTCTAAGGAGAATTTCATATTTACCAAGTTTAAACTTCGCAACGACTTTTTTCCCCACAGGAATTACCAAAATTTCTTCAAGATCTTTCTTCAACGGACGCTGACCTTCCTTGGAATAGAGCAAAAAATCGCTTTCCAAACATAAAACCTTGTATGTTTCATTTCCATCTGTGTGATAACTGTGAAGTATTTTTAAATGCCCACCATCTCAACTTTTTGCATTTTTTGAAGGTTTCCTTCCACATTAATTAAATTGCAATAATACACTTCATTAATGGTGGCTTTCAAGTTGTATCACATTTGCTTTGTTCCTAATTACTGAAGTTAATTTAGATGGTTTTCACTTTGCTCACACAAGGTTCATTTATGCAGGTGCAAGAAACTGTACATTGACCTGCTTCTCAGCTTTGTAATTTAACTCTTTTAACATCTTCCTACTGAGCATGTCTCAAAGGGAAGGGAAATTCACACTTAGCTTTGTGTATTAGATTTCCTTAAGAGTACGGTAGTCTTGTGGAACATTAAAATGCCTTGCAAAATAGTAGTTGATGATCAGAGTCCATGTTCCCACCACCAACACTGGAATTGTTTCTTCAGAGAGGCAGAAGTGTACCTTGCCGTAGGACAACTCCATTTTTCATTTCAAGGGATATAAAGTGTTATTGTTTTAAGAATTATTGATGATTTGATATCCCTATGTTGCTAAGATGTCTGTTATTATAGTCTTTGAATACATGTCCCTGCTTAATAGAATTTTGAGCCAAGGCATTTTCTATTAAGAAACTGAGACTTTTGATGCCCTGAAGCTTTGTTCCACTGTATACCAGGAAGCAGGACAGGCGACACAGCCCTGTAATCTCAAGTAAATGGAAGCCTTGAGCATAGAGACTCTCTACCTAAGGAATTCAAGATCCACCTGAGCAATACAATGAGACCCTGCCTAGATCTTTAACAGGGTTTTTCAAAGAACTGGGAATATAGTTCATTGATAGAAGGCTTCCCAATGGGCACAAGCTTAGTGCTGGGATAAACAAGTAAACAAATAAATAAACATATTGAGGAAATCCCCACGGCCCGCATTTAGAGCAGATCATAAGCACATAAAGAATTTAAATAGGAAGAAACAGAACACAGACTGATTCTAGAGCATAAATTATTCATGAAGGCAGCTGAATTCAGAGGATTGTGATATCAGAGGTTAGAATCCATACAACCTGCAGAGTCTAGGAAGCAGAACAGAGTAAAAAAGAAACAGCATTATCCCCTGGAGAGTCCTTCTGCAACAAAATGACATTAGAAGAAAATGACTTCAGTGGTAAGGTGACCAATCTGTGATGTGTGAAGAAGAAAACTGATAATCTCTACCTGTCTCAAGTCAGAACTTTTTCGATGTGCTTTTTATTCTAACTTTAAGAAAATTAACTTGAATTGGATACAACTTAAGTTTAAGTTGGAATGCCCATGTTGTGGGATGTATTTGCACTAAGTTTCTTCTATACTGCTTGCAACATGCTTATTTAAGTGGCATTCTGTGTAAATAAGTATTATACTCTTCTCTTATCAAAAGGCAACTACCATGAATTCATTAGTATTTAGTTCTAGTTACATTATAAAGTTTGGAGTAA
This sequence comes from Bramus lutescens, assembly GCA_001685075.1. Taxonomy (NCBI): domain Eukaryota; kingdom Metazoa; phylum Chordata; class Mammalia; order Rodentia; family Cricetidae; genus Bramus; species Bramus lutescens. Next base: position 146,172 of record LOEQ01001758.1, read on the forward strand.
TTTATAATATACCAACACATATAAAGTAGCTCAAATAAGTCTAACTAATTCTAAGATGATTAAAGTACAAAAAATTTGAGTACTTTGGTGGTATGTTGCATCATTTCCTTCTTTTGTAATGAATATCTTGGTTAATAATAGTCCTCGTTTTGACTGAAAGAAAGTTCACATCATCAGCTTATTACTTTTATGCTGAGAAGGGAACAAGAGTGGTTTATGGGAGTAAATGATTGGACTCGAAACTATCAAAAGGAGCAAGGAGAATAAATGTCTGAATCCTCTATACTGAAGTTAAGACAAAAAAATAATGAGACTCTCTGAGACCCAGTTCTGTTTTGTTGCTGTCTATCTTTGACTTCCAACATACTATTTGTCTGTCCATTCCTCGTAAAGCTCATAGGAGGATTTGGTAAAATAGTCACATAAATCACTTTGCCGGTACAGGGACACAGAAACCATTCAGCAAACATTATCCCTCATGGTTAGTAACCAACAGATCATTTCCTTTTAAATGCTGATAACTTTCTGAATGGATAAGACTGTGATCCATGCCAGAGTACTGAATTCTGAAAGTGGCAAGGCCCCATCCTCAGTTAGGACTAGAAATCCATCTGTTATGTCATGGCTTTGTCTGTAGGAAAGACAACATTTTTTTCATACACAAACCCACACAGAAACAGACATAAACACTAGGAGAACAACCAAGATTTTGTGACTGTCTGTTGCCATTACACTTGAACAGGACCCATAAAACTGGGAAACTGAGTCTTTCATCATAGTGAATGAATGAATTTCAATAGACTGAAGTTTTGCTTAAGCCAGCTTTGAGTAGTGCTATATTTCCCCTGAGTAATGTCAGAAAGATTTCAAATATCACAGAGGCTTTTGAAAGATATTAGCTTACAGGGCTTTAAGATACTAGAATTAGCATCAAATACTTGCAGAAGTGATTTCCAAATCTGGGTCTGACAGGACACGATGACCTTAATATCCCAGCACCATGAGAAAAAGTTTAGTGCGTTGTTGACTCGGCTTGTTATAAACAGGCATACTGAGTGAATAGCAATTTGACGGCTTCCCCTTCCTGAACTAAAAGACTAGCTACAATGTCATTAGGCAGATCTTAAAAGTCTCAATAGCAGACACATAAAGAATTTGTAGAAATTTATTTAAATACTAGGAATCCCTAAGTTTCCATGAATTGATCATAATTTCCCACAAAATAATTAAAACATCTTAAAAAATTAATGTTGATATATTAATTGAAGATTAATAACTTGGAGAACCTGAGAACAGTACTGAGTACTTCCTGTAAACTTTTACATTTTTTCAAAAGAGTTGTGCAAAATAAATATTATAACTGCATGGTACTATTGAGAAGAGTAGGAAGAAGAGAAGCTCAGTGGTTCACTCAGGATTGTGGAAGACTTCTCAGTCAGGACTCTTCTCATGTATCTTCTATAAAGAAAGTGAGCCTTTCTTTTCTTTTCCCTGTGCTGACAACCCAGATCTCTGCAAAGGCTAACCATATCCTGGAACCACTTAGGTGCACAACCCAATCAAACCTCTGAAATATTCAGTCAAATATCTTTTGTGATTCCTGTGTTTAAAGTTATCAGAAGACATTACAGTTATAAAATAAACGTGGTAGAAATTCCCAAGAACTTTTTTGGCACTACTTCTTGAAAAAAATTACTGGGTACAGAATATCTACTTGATGATGGTGTTTTTAAGAATAGTCTTAAGAATAATAACTAGAAATTTTATATTAAAGAAAGAATAGGTAATGGAAAAGAACAGATGGCTTAAAACTAGACCTAAATATATGGATAATCTAGTATATGATAAAAGTAATATTTTAAATCAAGAAAAAAAGAGTGGAATATTTTTAAATGGAACTATTATGTTTCAGGTAACAATAAATAGTAAAAAGATAAACCTACATCTCACTTCTTTGAAAAAATCAAGTTTCAGAAGAGTCTATGGATGAACTTGTGAAAAATAAGAATATTAATATGATGAACACCCTAAGGAATGTACAACTAAACCTCAGAGTGTGTACTGTGTGTCCTGATAAAATTATGAGATAATTAGACAGTATCTTCAAAGAATGAAAGATGGGCCTGTGATTTGGGGATTCTTACTTCTGGAAGTATGCTGTACAAATGCGTTTTACAGTTACGGGATTAGCTCTATTATGTTTTCCAACATTTTGAATAGTAAGTGGTATCAATTCAATTCATAATTAAACAGGGTATGCTATATTAAAAATGCTGTATTTCTTCTTAAGAACACAAGCTAGATAGACTTAAGATTGTGAAGAAAGATTAAGTAAATAAAAACAATTTTCAGAATAGAGTGTATGGCACAACATTTTTGGCTAGTTTGGTAATGATAAATGTAAGAATTCTAGAAATATGTGCAAGATCTTATTAATTAATATTTTGCACAGTGGAAATATGGGACATGAGGGAATGTTTTTAAGTGTTATACTCATATATAAATTGGGATTATTAGATCATGAACTTTTATATTGCATTCGTAGTACAGAGGTCTTAGCAATTTGAAAATCCTATTATGATTTCTTATTTTTCTCAGATAATAATAACAGAGTGAAGCTCATAGCTGATGTCAGCATTCCAGGATCAGATTACATCAATGCCAGCTATGTTTCTGTAAGTTACTATTTTCATAGATACAGCATGAATACTATAATTTTCAAATACTTAAAGCAACACGTTCACTAAAACACTATGGAATACAAAATGCCATTTCTTCTAATAACAACTTGATGCATACATATTTCAGAGAAGGGACTATGTCGACTTTTAATTCATTATTTATTTTATCGGTTTGTGCAGGTAGAACATTTCTTCTCACTATCCCTAATCTTTGTACCATTTCACAGGCTTTGTTAATATATTCTCTGAACACAAGGTCAACTAATCTCTCTGTCAATGGAGTATCAGTCAAAGTGACAGTCATGTTCATACAATGTAAAAACTTGTTACATGCATTTCCCTTTGAGATATGGAGTCCATCAAAGGGATGATGTTGATGTAAAATGTTTACTCCATCTATCCACTCGGCCCACATCAATGAGTCAACATGGAGATAATTGTGATGTACTCAGTGTAGTCTCTGGCATATCAGAGACAATCAAACTTACTGAGTCAAAGGGAAAACTGAATGAAGCCAATTTGTTCTCTGTTCCTCTTTTTCTCTTTGTTTCTTTGTTCTGCCAATATTCTTCTCCATCCTGATACTTAGAAACCTCTACTCATCCAGGACCACAGCTTGGCTGACACATTCTTACAACTTTATAGTGGGAAGAGCTCCTTTGGCTATTTAATGTGATAATCATCTTGGAATGTTTTCTAAATATCCTTGAGAATGAATTGTTACTATTTCCAGGCATCAATTCATTAATTTTCTCCTAACATAAATGGCTTTATCTCTAAACAACTCTATTATGCATTTTTTCCTACTGGCTTCAGCTGGAGTGGGGAGATTAATCATTGTCATTTTATGACACTCAAAGATTTCTGCTGCTGTGCGCATTCTCCAGTTTCACATTATTTTCTTATTAGGTATTTTCCCACTCACTGACTTGCCACTTCCTTCAATTTATTTCAGTTGATTTGAGGTCCTTCTATGATTCCACATCCTTTTTCTTACATCAAACATATATGGATTGTGTTCATTGTTTCCCATGCTTCTGTGAAGTGCTGTATGTGTAGACTTCATTATTATTCCTTACTAGTCAATACTACTCTGAAATTACAATCCTTTATTGGGTCTTATTGTCAGTTTAGCGGCATAAATAATGGAGAAGTGGAAACTCCTTCACATATCATATTAGGGATGGTCTAAAGAAGATTTGGATTTGATCTCATTTTGATGCTATATCTGTAGGTCTCTATTGAATTGATCATATGAATTTACTATTGTAAGGTTTTATTCATCCACCAAATGACTGAGTCCTTGGGGTATGCCATTCTTCTCTAAATATACAGGAGTTTTATACTTACTGATTTTAATGTTAGGCTAGGTCCTAGAGCCTATTGAAGTCCCACTTTATGCAATAATGCCTAGATATCTAGATTTTAAATATATACACTGTCGTATTATTCAAATTTCTTGTAATGTTATAAAATGTGACAAAGTTAAGTCATTGTACTATTTTTAACTGGTCAATAAGTAAATTCAAATCAATACCTAATTTCTGCAATGTTTCAATTGTGGGACAAATGGTCAAACAGGTCATGGGATCACATAGACTAAAGCATAAAGCACGGGGCCCATAGGTGCTCCTGGTCCTCTGCATATATCTTATGACTGTTGGTTTGATGTTTTTGTGGAACTCCTAGCAATAGGAGAAAGTGTGCCTCTGACTCTTTTGCTTACTCTGGGGACTCTTCCTACTATTGGGTTACATTGTTCAGTCTTGATATGAGGGCTTTTGCCATGTCTTATTATATCTTTATTTTTTGTTTGTTTGTTTGTTTTGTTTTGTTGTTGTCTCTTAGAAGCAAGCTCTTTTTTGAGTGGATCTGTGAGAGAAGGGGGAGTGGAGGGAGGGGAAACTGTGGTTGGAATGTTTTGTATGAGTGAAGAACCTATTTTCGATTTTTTAAAAAAGGGAAAGCAGTTCATTCTAGTAAGCATGACAAGCAAACAGATGAGAGAGCAAAGTAATTTTTATGAACCTCTAAGTGTTCTCTCTGAATGTTATAGTTGTCAGCAGGCAATAAGGCAATATTGCAAGTGATGAAGTTGTTTAAGCAGGGATTGGGCTGATGGCTCAGTAGTTAAGGGCACCTGTGGTGCTTGTAGAAGACTCAGGTTCTATTCCAGCACCCACAGAGGTGGCTCATAATGATCTGACACTCTCCTTTGGCTCGGAGGGTGCCAGTTGTGCACATGTGCACATATAAGCATTCAGACAAAACACTTACACACATAAGCACATACTTTAAAAAGATACTTCAAGCAATAAACTAGGAAGCCTGAAGACATATTCTGTTACAATCAAGTGATGTTAAAATGTATGAAATCGTTTTTTTTTTTAAAAAAAAACTTTCCTGTGAGTTACATGGTAAACAGGAATAGGAGAAGGAACTCCATGTGGAACCAGGTTTGCACAGCACTGTGAGCAGTGTACTGCATTGCTAACACTCATCAGGAAAGCATCCTTTACTGTAGATACCAAAAACAAGGGTGAAACATATAGAAATAATACCATAGTGTTCCTTACTCCTCTATCTCTAACTGGCATATGCTTTACCTCAGAAAACACATGTGACACTTTAGTTTCCCCCAATTTACCAGTTTTGTTATGTGATACTTTCTTTTTGTTTGTTTTTTTGTTTTCCTTGGAGACAGGGTTTCTCTGTGAAGCCTTGGCTGTCCTGGAACTCTTCTTCCTTTGGAGTCATTGTTTGTTCCATCTGTATACCTCATGTCCTATACACATTTATTATGTTCCTCCTATTATCAAATTCCATTAAACTACATTGGATTGTGCGGTTTCTAGTTGATGTTGGAAGTTTGTGGTGTCTAAGATTATTCACTATTCAAAAGTAGACAATATTTTTAAATAATCCCATCATTTATGGCTAATATATTTCCACTATTGATCAGAAGTAAAAATATACTGATGCTGTGTATGAAATTGCATCCTTCTAGGGATACTTATGTCCAAATGAGTTTATTGCTACCCAAGGTCCGTTACCAGGAACAGTTGGAGATTTTTGGAGAATGGTATGGGAAACCAGAGCGAAAACATTAGTAATGCTCACACAGTGTTTCGAAAAAGGACGGGTGAGTTATATGACATACCCTCAGCAATGTGTTCTTTTATAATTATATTGATATTCGTGAATGTTCCGGCTGGTGCTGTGTATAGATCATCAAAGACGTTGCAATCTATAAAGTAGCTTTCCCTTAGTGGCATTGATGTTTCTAAAGAGCAGCATTATGACAGCTCATGACTGCTGATTTTTCTCTGGATGCAGATCAGGTGCCATCAGTATTGGCCAGAGGACAACAAGCCTGTGACAGTCTTTGGAGACATAGTGATTACAAAGCTTATGGAAGACATTCAGATCGATTGGACCATCAGGGATCTGAAAATTGAAAGGGTAAAATAAAGGGAAAAATAGGGAAAATGAATATGGTATAAAATATTGCTGACTTAAATGCATAAAGTGAAATTAATACCAGAATTATCCCTAGTACATAAGCTATGTATTTGACCATGCTTTCACACTGCTTTGTAAATGTAAGCTGATGTATGCATGTAACTGTTTCATTCCAAATCATGTGATTACAGTATGTATTAATTAATTGGCATTTAACTCATGGGCTGAAAAATACATAGAAGAAGGAAGGAATTGCTAGAGCACTTGATACATTATTTTTATCAATAGAAACTCGGGAGTCAGATATTGGGGTAGGAACCTGAATGATCAGACAAGCAGCAGAGAAGCAACCAGTGACCTCCTGTCTCTTTTGTGTCTCCATTCAAAAGGGCTAAGAGCCCCTCTAAGCCCCACCCTACCACTTTCTAGCTCTCTTTCTGTCCTCGGTCCTCCAAACCTTTGTGGTTAATTTTGGTCAACTAATATCTAGCTCCGCCCTCTGCTCCAAAAAAAACCTTTCTGTTACAATGGGATCAAGGTACCACACAACAAACAATGTGTTTATGTGAAGAAACTATATTAAGGCAGCGGTCTCAACACCATTCATCCCTGAGTCTTGAAGATCTGATGTGTATGCGTGTGCGTGTCATGTGTGGTTCAAGTATTTATGAACAGGTTTATATGTGGTGTGAGCACAGGTTCATCTGAATATGTGGGTACATGAGGCAAGTATACACATACATGTGGAGGCCAGTGGTAAATGTTGGAAGTCTTCCTTTGATTGCATTCCCAGAAAGAGACTCACACTGAATTGGAAGCATATAGGTTCAGGCTCAGTATACTGTTTATGCTGGATGGCCAATGAGCTTCACTGATCCACTAGGCTTTGACCCTGCCCCTCCACTCCAGCATTGGATTTACAGATATGTCTCACCATGCCTGGATATTCATGGGTATGGGGATCTGACAGCTGGTTCTCACGGCAGCCATCTCTCCTTCCCCTGCATTTTCTTTTGAATCCAGAACGACCCCAGAAGCGACAGTACTGGCTACCATTATATTATTACATAGCTTCCCTTTATGTATGCTCTTTTCACTCTCTGATATACTAGATAGTCAACACCCTTGTTTTACATAGATAAGGAATTCAAGTCTTTTGTTTTATGTCAAACTGTTTCAAAACCCAAGCTCTGCAAAATGTCATGCTACATTACAATATATTTCAGTATATTTTGTGATTTACCTTCAGATCTATTTGAAGATCTATCTTTTATTGATACCATTCACAATAACATGCAATTTTTCTTCTTTTGTTTTGTGTTGGACGTTGAACAGAGTTTTCTGTGTGCTAAGCAAAAGCTCTGCCACTGATCTCCATTGGCGGCCTTAATCCTGTTAGTTGTAACAGTAAAAGATTTCATTAGTAGCTATATAAACAAAATTTGTTTTATTTGGTAAAGGATATCTTTCTAAAGTCACTGGTGAAAGCTAAGACATCAGGTATTTTTGCCAAGCATGTCATTATAACGAATTTTATCACTTTTAATCTGCCACTTTGTCTAGCATGGAGACTGCATGACTGTCCGACAGTGTAACTTCACTGGCTGGCCTGAACATGGGGTTCCTGAGAACACCACCCCTCTGATTCACTTTGTGAAGTTGGTGCGAACAAGCAGAGCCCATGACACTACCCCTATGGTTGTACACTGCAGGTAAGTAAGAAGGCTGTAGGGCCCATGCTATACTAGCGATGGTCTTCAATCTGATGAGGCCTTGTTATAATCATGATGAGTATTTTATTTTCTTAGAGAAGGTGGATTTAGGTTCATTTCAGCTCATCATTTCTAAGCATTTTATTGGTTGTGATAAACTAGAAGGTAGCTTTAGAGAAGTTTAAATGGCAGAGGTAAGGTGGCTGCAGAGTTAATGTGTGACAAGGCAAAGTTAAATCATCTCAGTTCCATGTGCCATGCTTTGTCCAAGCCCATTTATTAACAAAGAAAAATATGTATAATCCAAAGTAATAAATAAAAATTCCTAGTTATTTAGCTAATAACATGGCTTCAATAATCATTGATAGTAATATGTAATAGACATACATTCAGACAAATTAAATACACAGAAACTCATTAAAGTCAGTATTTTAGTCAGTTTTTTTTTCCAGCTACAGCTTTTAACACATTCTAAAGAGGTCGCCTGTCCCTTTCTGAATGGGGATGGAGGAGGAATAGATTGGGATGAGGGGTAGATGGAAATTGGGGGGATCAGGATGAGAGGAGGGAGGAGAAACTGCAGTTAGTATGTAAAATAAATGAAAAAATGTTAATTTAATTAAAACTTAAAAAAATTTAAAAAATCTTGATCAGCACAGGATTTGCTATTTTAATCTCTTGATTGGATGATACTTCTCAGAGGCTCCTAAATCCTTTAAAAATCACAGCCCAACACTTGCCCTGTGTGCTTATTTCTGATAAAAGTAGAATAGTAATAAAGCAGAGCATCTTTCTGTGTTTATACACAGTTTTGGTAAAACTAATATCCAGAGAGTCCCCAAATAAATAAAAAAAAAAGCATCTATCTCCAGCTAAGGAAAAGAAACTTCTCAGAATGTGTCTATACCGTACTTCACCATCATCATCACCCTCAACACAACTAAGCCTTTGCTGAAATCAGTCCCTGTGATTTCATCCTCCTTGCAGTGCTGGGGTTGGAAGAACTGGAGTGTTCATTGCTCTGGACCACTTAACACAACATGTCAATGACCATGACTTCGTGGACATATATGGACTGGTGGCTGAACTAAGGAGTGAGAGAATGTGCATGGTGCAGAACCTGGTAAGATATCTGAGCTCACACTCAGCTCATGGTTGCCAGCTCCAGAATTTCCCCATGGGAACATCTTGGTGCAGCAGCCTGCAGTGGGAGACCTGTTTTCCTTTATTATAAATACCGAGTTGGGGGAACCAAGTGCAGATTGTGGGAGAAATAAAGATATAACTGAGTGCAGACAGAGACTGTTCGTCCTATTAATTGTTGCTTGTGGACATGTAGAAAACAAGTTACAACAGACTGGCATTTAATATTTAGCAACTTTGAAAAGTGCAGAAAATAAATTCAAAGCAACCTCTTTAGAATGTGTTAAAAATCTGTAGCTGGAAAAAAAACTGACTAAAATATTGACTTTAATGAGTTTCTGTGTATTTAATTCGTCTGAATTTATGTCTATTACATATTACTATCAATGATTATTGCAGCATGTTATTTGCTAAATTACTAGGATTTTTGTTTATTACTTTGGATTATACATATTTTTCTTTGTTAATAAACTATACAGTAAAATGGAAATGAGACTAACAGTCATCTGATGCTTATTGGGTTCCTAGTAACATATCAGTTCCTTTACATATGTTGTCTTATGTAGTCCTGGTATAATTCTTATTGATAGATCAGGGGCCGGGAAACCAAACATCCATTTAGGTCTTACTGGCTCTATTTAACAGAAACGAAGCAGAAGCTCTCAGATAGAAAGGATATTTCATGGTGTAAGAGCCAAAATTCAAACTCTCATCTCTTTAACTAAAATATATAAGTTCTTCCTGTCTATTTTTTCAAAAGCTTTGTGCACTATAAAAATACAGAGATTGTTTCCCAGCAAACACAAAGTTCTGTTGCCTTAGTATTTTCCCAAGTATACCCTGAAATCCAAGTGGCACCTTTGCTGTGGGGTAATGATTTTGTACTCCATAAAGATTTTTCACTTGTATTGATTTAATAAAATGCTGATTGGCTAGTAGCCAGGCAGGAAGTATAGGTAGGGCAACCAGACTAGAAGAATTCTGGGAAGAGTAAAGACTCAGTCTGCAGTCGCCACCCAGAGGCAGAGGAAGGAAGAAGAAAATGCTGCAATGAGAAAAAGTACCAAGTCATGTGGCTAATCATAGATAAGAATTATGGGTTAATTTAAGTTGTAAGAGATAGTTAATAATAAGCCTGAGCTAATAGATCAAACAGCTTCTAATTAATATAAGCCTCTGGGTGTTTCTTTGGGACTGAATGACAGTAGGACCAGGCAGAACAGAAACTTCCATTAAAGTGCAGTCTCTGTCTATACTTATTAAGATCTGACAAAGAAGAACTGGTGATTCATGTGAGAAAGAAACCACCTTTTTAATGTGGAATTCCTTGGAACCCTTAAGTGATTGTGCATTGACAACAACAAATAGTGTCTCTTTTGGTAGTGTCTTTCACACTTGAGGAGCCTCTCAATATTTTGCACTCCAAATCTGTGATACCATCCAATGGTACATTACTTCTTTTAGGTATATGATGCTACAGGCTTCAGATGTCCAATCTTATTGGAAAAAAATAATTAAGTATTTAACTCCAACACAAATTATTTATTTTTGCCAATAAATTGTATGAATGCAAGCAGTGACTACACTTTGTTTCCCAACCACCCAGACCTGAATAATATAATAATAATAATAATAATAATAATAATAATAATAAGACATATAAACTATATTAATTGCAACATTGTTTGACCAATGGCTCAGGAGTATTTCTAGCTAGCTCTTACATCTTAAATTAACTCATTTCTATTAATCTATCTATATTTCTATCGCCACAAGGCTGTGACTTACTGGTAAGTTTCTGACATCTTTCTTTTTCAGCAGCAACATGGCATCTGCCTGACTCCTCCTTCTTTCTCCCTTCAATTATTTCAGTTTTCCACCTACCTATATTCTGCCCTGCCACAGGCCAAAGAGGCTTCTTTATTAAACAATGATAATAAAAAATATTCACAGCACACAGAGGGAAATTCCATATCATATGAGTGTATAAATTATGAAACATAAGAAAGTGAGAAAATAGAAAATATGGAAGAATAAGTAAGGGGCACATATTTAAAGCTTGTGACAATTGTTTGGACTTCATATTATTACATGTTTTCTTAAAAGAAGCTACACGGAGGACAAAATTGTTTAAGCATATTTTAAATTAGTTATAATTTTTAAGATGAGATGGCTCTGCTGTTAAGAGCATTGACTGCTCTTCCAGGAGACATCAGCTCAGTTCTAAGCACCCACAATCTTCTGCAATTCCAGTCCCAGAGAAGCCAACACCTTGTTCTGGCTTCCTCGGGCACTGCAAGCCATGCTGTGCAGACATTCAGGCAAGAAATCACACATACACACACACACACACACACACACACATCAAATGAAATAAAGGTTTAAACAAAGAGTGATGTTTTTGTCATGTCTTATTATAACACAATTATTCATAATGTTGTTACTTTTTACCTTATGATTTGATGGGATATTACTTTAGAAGCATGAAGATTGCTAAGCATACCAATTTCTTTTCATTCATTGGAGCTTGCGTGTAGAATTTCAACCTCTAGTGTCTTTGTAGGAATCTTTCATAGCCCCTCCAATTCTGGAAGGATTATCTAGCTATATCATGTCCATGACTACAACATGTCCATGACTATTCCCTCCCATGCCGACAGGAACAAGTGGGTGAAGTATCACTCTTCCCTCAAGCTGCTTCAGAAATGGAATATGACGTGTGACAAGGGCTGCCTTCACAGATCTACAACCTAAGTAGTTTACAGATTCCTAAACTCAAAAGCAACCCACTGCTTTTGAGCTTGATTTAATTTTTACATCACTCATTTAATTATTTTTGATAAAGAAACTTTTGCCAAGCTTAATCTAAAGTCACCATTATTATAAATTTTAATATATTAAATATATATAATTCCCACCACAATATCCTCCTCTTAAATTTATGTCCTCTTTTTCTATGATTATTATTCACACACACACACACACACACACACACACACACTACTGAGTCCAGTTAGTGTTTCCTGTATGTACCTGGGTTTAGGGCTGACCACTCAAACTTTGGCAATCCTAAAGAAAGCAGGCCATCCTTCCCTCTGCAGTTATTGACTGTCTGTAGTTCCTGAACCAGAGGTGGGGCCTTCTGGGCCATTTCCCACATCCATGCTAGCATGATTAAAGACCACATCTGCCTTCTGTAGTAGGCTCTGCAAATCAGATTGCTGCTCCTTATCCTGGGGTCTTACAAGGACTCCACTATCTATCCAACTCTTAACCATTATAAAAATTCAAATTCCTTCCTAATTTTAGTTTAAAATAGAAATAAGGATAAAAGGAAAACTAACATTTTCTTCTCAAAACGTTAAGGATAAACACTGACTTCCAGTAGCATCCACACAATTAGAATTTGGCTCTCTTATCTAAGACAAAACAGAACTGATGGTTTCTTAGAGTTCAAATTCCATCTTCAAACAAGAAAAGCTGAATCGCTTGTGAGGCTTTGCAACTTTGTAGAAGCGACATGAATAAAGACATTTATAAATCAGCAGCATCAATTACTAAATGTGCCCAGCTTAGTACTTGATATTTGTTACAAACTTCTTGTAGCATATATGTTAGCCAGCTGGAGCAAAATATTTCAGGTTGGATTAGGGGACTGGCATGTTCAAGGATCCAAAGTCAGAACTGAGTTAAATATCCAGCTCTGATTGTTTTTGGCTCTAAGACTTTGAACTATTTTTCTTTAGTGAGCTTTATCATTTACGCAAACAAGTTATCAGCGTTAAAGAAAAGCAAATGTCTAAAGCACCAAGAATCATGTCCAGGATACTGTACGTGTTTCCCTGCGTTTCCTCTTTTGCAAGGAAACAAGTGCTCTGAAACTCTTTCATCTGTCTTAGTTCCGTGGCATTCTACCCTATCTAGCGTTTCTCTGTAATAATAATAAACAGGACAAATGACTATATCCTGACTCCAGTTCTTATAAACTGGTGGTGTCCTGCAGAAGAGGCATGGCTTATTTTCTTCGGTTTCACTGAGGCGTGATTTCAGTTTCTATGAGGAATGCTCCTGTCTCAGCTCCTACTGCAGTAACAAAACAAGAGTGGGAAGGCAGGAAGCCCAGCACCATCCTGCTGCTGGAAGACACCAAGAGACACAGATCATAACTTAGGAGGAAGAAAGATCCGAATAGCCATCCTGAGAGAAGGCTCTGAAGTGCTATTACATCGTTAAATACTACTGATGCTTTGATTATGATCCGGATCAGTCCCTGTCCTGCTCTGGGTTCTGCTGGAAGTCAGCGGGCATAAACTCACGTGATAAAAGAAAAATAACTAATCATATTTTGCCACATATTGTATGTATATTATGTCCTTTAAATCTCCCAGCACAAGTTTTAGATTTTCTGGGCCCAGGGAATTAAGCATCAGAAAAAGAAATGAATTCTGAAGATGGTTGTCTACGGTAGAAACTGCAGTTTTCATGACATCCTACAGCCTGCTTGGCAATAACACATGATGGCAGAAGGATCTTGGAGCTCACAGGCTGTCTTTCACAGCTCAGCTTACACTCCTGGCAGATTTTATACCCATCATTATTTCCAACAGGCAGGATGAGATCCTCATAGCCCAAAGCTTCAAATAGCAAATGTGACTTCAAGTTCAAATGTGTTTTTGAAAGATACCAAAATTCCTAATTGGAAATTATTTTTAAATAATTGGATAAATTTCTATTAATGATGTTATTGATCACATGCTGTGAATTTGAAGAAACATAATTATTGTGACAAGGAACATACTGGAAATTTCCATTGATATTTCCTGACTACACTTAATGTCTTAACAAATGCAAAGGCTGTAATTTGATCATCTGTGAGTATTAAACCTGAACACAACGCTTGTTCTCTGATGACTTGTTCATGCTCTCCAAATTACATCTTCTCTCAAACGATAAAGGCTGGATAGCTGTGAAAATTGAACGAAATGAAGTAAACAAGTATTTATTATGCAATTGCTGTGTGTCAGGCCCTGTTTCTGCCAATTGGAATTTAGCGCTGAATAGGAAAGAGTTCTACTCTCATGGAGATTCTAGTAATGAAGTATGAGAGAAAAGGTTCTTGAGCCCCAAAAGAAATAAACACTGCTAGTAATCACAAGCTGTCCCAGAAGACAATTTCAATCAGAGAATTCTCAAAAAGGTTTAAAAGCATTATACTAATAACTATGAATACAACCACTTAATATGGCCATTCTTCAGAATTTTCTTAAAATCCATTACATACATATGTTTAAATAAAACATTCAATGATATTCCTTTAAAGCCAGGTGTGTTCTGGAGGCATGAAAAAGGATGGTTAAAAATAGACATTTTCGTAGTCTGAAGCACTTTCCAGTGATGCATGCGGGTTGACATTAGCATTAGCAATGTGAATGGTACTAGTTCAATTTAAACATATAGATGGAATATTAGAAGTCTTTGTTCAGCACTTGCATGTTAAGATACCTCAATAGCAACTAATCATACTGGCAAACTAAGAGCAGGTCTTTGACATTGAATTAGCCAAATGTCCCAGTGATTAGCAAAATTGCTAAATATATTTTAAAATTGCTGCTTGTTATATTAAAATGCTCACTCAAAAATATCACAAATAAATATAGCATCTGTGTTTTTGAAAGAAGGTTATCTTTAAATAAGTAGAAATTGCTGAATTATGTCTTGCGGGAAAAAGGAAGCTCACATATAGATTCAATAGTATTTGCTATTTTTTATACAGCAAGAAAGAATATATTAATATTCGTCACTTAATGGCAAACATTTTGTAAAGCGAGCCCTTAATCCAGTAAGAAGCCACAAGAGTTTAGCAAATCTTATGATGGAAATGGGGGAAATCATTGATAAACTACAGCATAATCTTTCTCTAAGTTGGATAATTCGTATTTGTCAGAGTCAGTGCATCTTTCCCAGTAATGAAATAATCCTCCTTACATGAAAAATCACCATCCTGCCATTTGTTTAAACTTTCTTCCTTTGCTGTCTAGGCACAGTATATCTTCTTACACCAGTGCATTCTGGATCTTTTATCAAATAAAGGAAATCACCAACCCATCTGCTTTGTGAACTACTCCACACTCCAGAAGATGGACTCTTTGGATGCCATGGAAGGTAAGCAGACACAACTCACACCCAATTCATTAGCTTACTATCTACTGCAGGACTATTAACTACATAATAAATACAATTTGAAAAGCTGGAGAGGCTAGTATAGTGCCTATAGCATGTATTTCATTTCTCTGTTATCTAAGTTGGGATAATAGCCTTCCTGTCTTGATCACGTTTTTCCATTAAAAACTCAACAATAATTAAGAGGAGGGAAATGAGGCCATGAATTTTAAAAAGAACAAGAAAGGATATATGGGAGGGTTTAGATGGAGGATAGAGAAGGGGAGATGGTGTAAGTATATTATAATGTCAAAAATAAAAAAAGGATTTAAACCTTTTAGACTGTTTACTTCAATAGTCTTTGGTATCTTGCTATCTTCTATAGGTGATGTTGAGCTTGAGTGGGAAGAAACTACAATGTAAAATTTTGACCAGAGATTGCAGCTGGAAGATACACCTTTCAGATCCCAGGAGCCAAAATTATCTCCCCCGCTTTGGAATTGACTTGGGCAGAGGAAATCTTCACTCTTTCCTTACTGTAGCTCACTAACTGGATTGACCATTCTGGGGACTGTTGTAGGAAATGCTCACATAAGATAGCTATTTGTTCTGTATAGAATTAAATATTATGTAATTAAAATGTTTAAGAAAACACATACTGCAAGTTTTTTGAGGTCCTCAATACTTTTTGGAACAAGCCAAATATGAAATTATTATTAGGTTAGCGTACGTGTTTCAGTGTGCTTTTCCCCTACGTATTGGATTTCACTTTGAGCAAAAGCTGTAAGTATTAATTTAGCAGTGTTATTTTGGCCTCCAGCAGATGACGTTTCTTGTGGATGACTTCCAAGACTGTCATAATGATCTGTATTTCCATGCACGGCCCCATGTTTTGAATCTCCTGCTTTATGAGTGTGAAGATATCATCTCTTGAACCTGAACAGCTGAACAGTAACCCCCTGACACTGCAATGGTCATTCAGCACACAGTAGCACTCTGAGAAAACTTCAGGCTATTGAAACTGCACTGTGGTCTTCAGTTTGCAAAAATGAAAAGAGGATTGCAAAGTGCAGGTTCACACGTGAAGTTATGGAGACTCTTTCTAGCCTGCCTACCTTGGCCATGCCAGGCACACCACTGGGCATAGGTTGCGCCCCTTTATTATTTTGAAATACATAATTAAGAGGATCTGAGTATTTGTCCACTGGGTTTACACTCAACACTAACAGTTTTAAAGACTTTCTGAGTAGAAATGAATAAAAATGACAATAAAAGCATATGGTGTGTTGCAAGCTTGCAAACTGGAGAGCGACATGCTGCTGCAGTGCCAGGTGCCAACAGAACCTTCTGTGTAGATGACATTGCACAGCCTTGACTTCGTGCCCAAGGGTTGAGTATATAGGATAGCAATTAGTAGAATTTAAAGGAATTAACAATGTCGGGTGGTGGTGGCACACACCTTTAATCTGAGCACTGGGGAGACAGAAGCAGGTGGATCTCTGTGAGTTCAAGGCCAGCCTAGTCTACAAGAACTAGTTCCAGGACAGGCTCCAAAGCTACAGAGAAAACCTATCTTGAAAAAATAAAAAAGGAAAAAAAATAACAACAGCAAAAGAAATGAACAAGTTTGAAGCAAATAAGAGCCATTTTTTAAGAAGTAAAATCAGTTTAACTCCATTTTCTCTGAGTAATTACATACTTAACTGAACTATATGAAATTGTTTTTCACAGAGTCAAAGCCCTAACAAATACATAGTATTCATTATACTACTTCTATGATAAGAACTATAGATTGTGCTTATTTCTGTCAAAGTATACATATAGAAAATGTGATGGCTGGTAAAAGTGAATATTAAGGAAGTGAGTTACCTTGAAGCATGATTTGAAATATTAATTAGATGTTATATATATTAAGATATCAACAATTATAATAATTATATCATAGATAATGCATGTTCATGTAAAACCTTTCCTGTATTAGTGTAACAGTTATAATTTATATGCCATATATAATTCATGCAAGATTATTTCCAAAAGCAGCCTCAAACATTAGTATTCACATGGAACACACTAGCCAAAAAATGAAATCTTTTATTCTATAGTCTCAGAAAGAGTTTAAAGTCTGCATATCATTTTTATAGGAAGGAAATATTAAAAAATACCATCTACAACTCCGATCAACATATTTATGCTATTGAGAATACAAAACCCATCAATAACAATAGATGAGAAGTTTAATAGGCTTGAGTTTTAGCTAACCACTCTTTACTGAAAATGTCTGGCAGCCAGCAGAATTTTGTGTTCGTGGAAGACAGAAAACAGTCTCTGGAAAGTGCTGATTGGATTTACTTTTTATTATAGTACATGAATATAAAGACAAAACTATAGTTTGATTCAAAGAAAAGATCATTGTCTCTAATATCTGCACTGGAGATATTACATTCACGGAAAAGAGTTTTCCATGGTTGCCCAGGATGTTTACATGTAAATGTTTGTAATGCAAATGAATAATGTCAGCTCTGTTCTACAACAGCCCTGACCGAGTTCTCGTGTTTTTTGTTTTTGTTTTCTTTTTCTTTTTTTTTTTTGGTTTGGTTGTTTGTTCTGCTTTTTAAAAATTAAGTCACCTACAGATTACTATAAAATAAAAAAGATGCTTTGATAAAAATAGGATAGCCTTGAGAAACACTTGTACATATACTCCAATTATATTGCTGTCTGATATCAAACTATATGCTAAATTATATTGAATCTATAGAAGACATTGGGGTCAGAACAGTTTTAGATTTACCAGACACTAATGAAGACAAATTTTTCAAAAGAACTTGAGTTCTTCATCAGAAAACAATATGTATGTTGTTAAATACGCACAGCATAGTGATGTATCAAGAAACCTTAACTGAAAGTGGATAGAAACTCCCAGATTAATGTTAAACAAATGGACTCCTAATGAGATTATGGAAGGACCCATGCATATTTAAGTTCTGCTGGTGGCTACTAAGTGAGAATTAAAATGAAGAACGCCTGTCGCTTCTCAGATCCAATTTGTCAAAGTCCATTGGAGCCCATGTACAATAAATGAGCAACATGTGTTTTGGAGGAGCCAAATGAAACTGGAGCCTCTCTGAATAGTTGGCCAGAGACCAGAGCAGCTGTGGGTATGGCCTCTTTCAGGCTGCACTTTAGTGCATACACTGCTTCTGGTGCTTTATAGGAAATGTACGTCAATCGTTTGCAAAAACATTAATTAAACTTTCACCTCTACATAAAAGAGTGTATTACACTCCACATACTATAGAAAAAACTTGAATTTTAAAATGGAATTTATGTTCTGCTGAGTATTCTATAAACCCATGCAGTCATTGGGATAACTAAGTCTATTTCCAAGGTCTATCAGAAATTTCATAGTAAATATTTTTAAGAGACTTGGAACACACAATGATTTGAATTATTCAACTCAATGATACAAATATTCGAAAACTGAAGGTTAGTATGCTTAATCTCAGCAAAACAGCTTGTCTTCTTAGAATAAATAATATTTCAATACAAATTATTTCATGAATATGAACAGAGTTCCTAGGTGGAATCCAGTCTAGCGTATCTACTACTGGGGATATTCTAAGAAACACTTAGGATCACACATATAAAAATGTTTTGAAAAGTAAAATAAACTTGATAGAGTTAGAATGGTCT
The DNA here is from genome assembly GCA_001685075.1 of Bramus lutescens. NCBI lineage: Eukaryota > Metazoa > Chordata > Mammalia > Rodentia > Cricetidae > Bramus > Bramus lutescens. The sequence goes on from LOEQ01001758.1 coordinate 165,022, forward strand.
TATACCCAGGCTTCTACCTACATCTAATATAAAAACAAAACAAGGTATAATGGACAAAATAAAACTTTCATTATTTATTTTAATTAATAAGCCAAGAAAAAGTTTAACATTGTCACACTGACAATACCTAATGTAGAAACACAAAATGTTAAACATGTAAAATGTTTATGACCCATAACCAGGAAAATTATCCATCAACAGAAACTGCAAATGTAATCAATAAGCCTAAACATCCCATTTAAGGACTGTATTGAATTTTATGATTATGGTTTCATATTTGTTTGTATGTTTTATGTGGACAGACTAAAGAAAAGACATTATCTGAGATATTAATTTCTGCTACATAAAACCATGGGTACCATTGTCAATGAGAAGTCAAAAAACATGCTAAAGGAATGTTTGGATTTAAATGTTTATATAGACAAATACACAGCAAAAAATGTGATTAGGAAAACAAGTGAAGAAAATTTTTACTTTAGATGTCTCAACTTGACATGCTGAACAATGTCTGAAATATTGTCCTTTGAAAATAAAACTAATGTAGTAGAAAGTCTGAAAGTATATTATTGTCCTCTATTAACAAGATTATATTTGTTATGACACATCCTGATTAATTTAGCTTCATATTCACTGAAGTTATTTGTAGATTAAAAAGTCATTTGGATGGTTTACAGGTCTTCTTACTATATTTATGTTGTCATTCTATTTAATCCTTACAAAATCATTTAAATGTTTCAAGGTCCTATGCAATAGTTTTTGGTTTTGTATTTGTATTTGTTTTTGGAGACAGGGTTTCTCTTGTAACTTTGGAGCCTGTCCTGGAACTAGCTCTTGTAGACCAGGCTGGCCTTGAACTTACAGAGATCTTCCTGCCTCTGCCTCCCCGATTGCTGGGATTAAAGGTGTGCACCACCATCGCCATCTGCCTCCCTATGCAATAGTTAAAGAAAATAAAATATTAATTGTTGTGCCTTAATTTACAGATAAGTATGAGCATTAAATTTAAAGCCAAGTTTTTCTCAAAGATGAAAAATATTTTATTGCCCTGTGAAAGTATCTCCTTGAGTCACATAGATGGGATGCTTTGAATGGTATGAAATGTTCTTCATAAAGGAAAACCATAATTATGATGTGTCCCAGTTTCCAATTAGCTAATTAGAGACTTTCTGCTAATTACAGCAAAACAACACAAGAATAATTGTGGTCATAATCATATTTTTTGAGAAAATGTATCACTCTAGGATAAAACATAACATCCATGTTAATGAAAAATTATACCATATTCTAAGGGACAAGACTATAATAGAAATATATCAATTCCTTCTAAATGAATTTGTGAAGTAGTAGTATAGTTGTTTTCTAAATTCCAAATATCAAGATTGTTTCTTTATTTAAATATTTATTTATTATGTATACAATATTCTGTTTGTATGTATGACTGCAGGCCAGAAGAGGGCACCAGACCCCATTACAGATGGTTG